>LR749970.1:99189-347673 GCA_902729485.2 Mus minutoides | reverse complement strand
ATGTGCATGCCTGAGTGTGCCCTTTTGGTAATAACAATAAAGTCTCAACTTACGCACATTCCTGTCATCAAGGAAGCCAAGATCCATTGTCAAGTCAAAGAAAAGAACTATGAAGTCAGAGCACAGGGCCACTGGGTTAGTGAGAAGCAAAGCCTGAAAGATTAGTTCGAGGGAAAAGGTAAAGACCAAAGGAAAAATAATAGTGTCTGCATATAAGCCAATTAAGTCAATTACAAAGTCAAGGCTTCTCTAAGCACACGTACAAGGAGAATAAAAGTGTCCGGTGCTTCCCATCATTCTTAACTGTTTGTTACTCAAGGGAAGCTCTTTCCTAGTCTGCATGCTTTATGTACCCTTTTAAAAGTGATGTGTATGTAACCAACAATTTGCCTTCCCCACACAACTTGTTTTTCTATCAAAAATCAATGTCTTTTGGAAGAAAATAAAACCAACAGCTCTTGGAGTATGAGCTTCCACGCTTGGTTGTGACTCAGTATTATGCAGAAAAACTGTTGTTGTCTCGTGAGGAAATGTAATCTTTTCTCTGTTGGTCAATTTAACTCTTTTTTTTAAAAAAATGATCGAAATGTTCTCAGCTCAAATTGTGATCTAGCATATGAAGAGTATTAAATAATAGGTTCGCTTTGAGATCATAAGCACATTTTCTTCTGCGCAATATTGACATGGTCTAGTCAATAAAATAGGGTTTTATTCTCTGTTAACTTATTTGCTCCAAATACAGAGCAGGCCAGCCTCCCTTCTCTGTATGGAAACCTGGAATTTGTCATCATTTTCTCTGGAAAGCAGTGAAGAGCGGCACATTTTCTTACTTTCTTTCTTTCTTTCTTTCTTTCTTTCTTTCTTTCTTTCTTGTTCTCTTTTTCTTTTTCTTTTGTTTGCCATCATTGCTGGTACTGCTGCTGTTTGTCATGATGTCCCCTGCCATATGCCTCCCATTCACAGCAATACACAGGAAAAATGAAGTGAATCGTGGCGAGGACTACACAGAGGATGGACAGAGGGGTGGACAGAGGATGCTGACAAAGAAGAAAAAGGGAACATCCCTTTGCAATTTAGTACTTTCTGAGAAATAAAACAAGAAAATCTTTTGTTTAAAGAAAAAAGGATAGAGACATCATTGTTTCCTCAAAACAAAAGTCTATTTATCAAAATACACATTTTTTTAAATGCCCTTTTTAAGAAGTCTCAGAAGCCAGGCCTGGTGACACACGACTTTAATCCCAGCAATTGGGAGGCAGAGGCAGGATGATCTCTGAGTTCTATGCAAGCCTGGTCTACATAGCAAGTTCCAGAACAGCCAAGGCTACACAGTGAAACCCTGTCTCAGAAAGAAAAACAAAACACAAAAAAGCAGAGGACTCAGAGTTTGTTTCTTTTAGCCAGTGTTATACAAGGTCATCCTCAGCACCCCATAGATAGTCAATAAATAACGAAACCAGTGATACCTAACGATAAATATACTCATGATCTATGTACCCTGTGAATTGTAACTCCTGTCATTTCTGTAACATGCTCAGGAGATGTCATTATTTCTATCACACTAGGGAGTTAGAGGAAAGGAAATCTGTTATTAGGTTTGGGCCCCACTAGTCTCTGCAGCCTTCTCTTCTTTCCCTAGACCCACAGCCAATGGCAGCTCCCTGCCTACTTCCTGGCTAGGAGTCTGACCTGTGCCCAGGTACCCAGAGTCCAAGAAAGAAATGCAGGGCCCCAGATCAGAAAATGCTTAGGTGAGCACCTGTCAACTGCCTTCTCTATCTGCAGCCACACAGTTGACTCTGGGGTCCGTGCTGCTACAGGGAGAGAGACATCCTCCTGGGAGCCCTTCTGTGAGTCCATAAACACACACTCATGTACTGACACCAGGAAGACAGTTGGTACTATTCTCACAATCCCACGGGAATTTTCAGACTTCAGGTTGCCAGATTCCAGACATCACAGGGCTGGCAGGTATGATGGGTACACCTTAGTTAATAAATAAATGTACGCCTCCTACCCACCTCACCATATCCTGAAAGTCACATATTTCTAATATTCCTTTCTTCCTGCCTCACAAACCAACACACACACACACACATACACACACACACACACACACACAGATTTCCTCACAAATAAATAAAATTAAAGCAACTCTCTCTGCCTCAGCTCTTTCTTCTTTCCTTTCTCTTGCCAACACTCTCTCTGACATTAAATCAGTTTGTGGCCTGAAGGAATAATTTGCCTCGGTGTCCTATCAAATTTGAGCCCTTAGAGTTACAAATAGTGAAGGCAGAATGTGTAAATTTCTGAGTCTAGTCCCATTTCTCCTGCCGTCTCTGTGTAAGGAGGTCTGACAAGTAACCTCCCCAAATGGCAACTTTATTATTATGTGTTACCTATACTGAAAGAGGCCCCCTAGTTACATGAGTAGCCATCCAAACACTGAGAGTCTCCTGGAGCTTCCAGAGTAATGACTTATGTCCTGATTACATTTCTGCATCTGTGTCTACAAATAAGAGTATTTTTGATGGTGGTGGTGATGATGTGAATGGATATATGTGTGTGTGAGCGCACGTGTGTGTGTGTGTGTGTGTGTGTGTGTGTGTGTGTGTGTGTGTGTGTTGTATTTCAGGTTATTAGTGTTAAACCTGAGAGAAATAACAGCCTAGAGGAAAGCCATGGCTTTAAGTTTTAGGTCATGTTGGAATCAAGTGTTCAAATTGTTCCTTTGTTTGTGCTTGCGTTGCTGAAGAAGCATAAAGGCAGGCCTGAAAGCTGAGACTGTGATGAAAGGGAACTGAGAGGACTGGCAGTCATCACCATTGATGGAATGGGTTGAACTTTCAAGTAAGACAAATGTAGGTTTGTATCTAGTTTTCTATCCTAGATAGCTGCAGGCTTGTTCTTTCTCTCTGGGCACCCAATCATTCTTGCCAGTAAGATGAAGTTAGTAATGGGATTTATTGGGGTTATTAGCAGAATTGATACATAAGGCCCAAGAAAAGGCTTTAAAAATGTTAGTTCCTTTTGCTATAACAATTATACTTATACTACCAAGAAAAAGAAAGGAATGCTTCATTCAAATTTCTCTACAAACAAGCTTCTGTAAATAATATTTTTATTAGATATTTTCTTCATTTACATTTCACATGTTATCCCGAAAGTCCCCTAAACCCTCCCTCATCCCCTGTCCTGCTCTCCTACCCACCCACTCCCACATATTGGCTGTGGCGTTCCCCTGTACTGGGGCATATAAAGTTTGCATGACCAAGGGGCCTCTCTTCCCAATGATGGCCAACTAGGCCATCTTCTTCTATTTATGCAGCTAGAGACACAAGCTCTGGGGGTACTAGTTAGTTCATGTTATTCTTCCACCTATACTGTTGAAGACCCCTTCAGCTCCTTGGGTACTTTCTCTAGCTTCTTCCTTGAGAACCCTGTTTTCCATCTAATAGCTGACTGTGAGCATCCACTTCTGTGTTTGCCAGGCACTGGTATAGCCTCCCATGAGACAGCTATATCAGCGCCCTTTCAGCACTATCTTGCTGGCACATGCAATACTGTCTGTGTTTGGTGGCTGATTATGGGATGGATCCCCAGCTGCAGCAGTCACTGGTTGGTCCATCCTTTTGATTCAGCTTCACACTTGATCTCTGTAACTCCTTCTATGTGTGCTTTGTTCTTAATTCTAGGAAGGGGCGAAGTGTCCACATTTTGATTTTCATTCTTCTTGAGTTTTATGTGTTTAGTAAATTGTATCTTGGGTAGTCTAAGTTTCTGGGCTAATATCCACTTATCAGTGAGTACATGTGATGTGAGTTCTTTTGTGATTGGGTTACCTCACTCAGGATGATACCCTCCAGATCCATCCGTTTGCCTAGGAATTTCATATATTCATTGTTTTTAGTAGCTGAGTAGTACTCCATTGTGTAAATGTACCAAATTTTTTGTATCCATTCCTCTGTTGAGGGACATCTGGGTTCTTTCCAGCTTCTGGCTATTATGAATAAGGCTGCTATGAACATAGTGGAACATGTGTCCTTATTACCAGATGGAACATCTCCTGGATATATTCCCAGGAGAGGTATTGCAGGATCTTCCGGTAGGACTATGTCCAATTTTCTGAGGAGCCGCTAGACTGATTTCCAGAGTGGTTGAACAAGCTTGCAGTCCCACCAACAATGGAGGAGTGTTCCAAATCTCCACATCCACTCCAGCATCTGCTGTCATCTGAATTTTTGATCTTAGCCATTCTTACTGGTGTGAGGTGGAATCTCAGGGTTGTTTTGATTTGCATTTCCCTGATGATTAAGGATGTTGAACATTTTTTCTTGTGCTTCTCAGCCATTTGGTATTCCTCAGTTGAGAATTCTTTGTTTAACTCTGTGCCCCACTTTTTAATGGGGATATTTGATTTTCTGGTGTCCACCTTCTTGAGTTCTTTATATATATATATTGGATATCAGTCCCCTATCTGATTTAGGATTGGTAAAGATCCTTTCCCAATCTGTTGGTGGCCCTTTTGTCTTGTTGACAGTATCTTTTGCCTTACAGAAGCTTTGCAACTTTATGAAGTCCCATTTGTCAATTCTTGATCTTACAGCACAAGCCTTTGCTGTTCTATTCAGGAATTTTTTCCCTGTGCCCATATTTTCGAGGCTTTTCCCCACTTTCTCCTCTATAAGTTTCAGTGTCTCTGGTTTTATGTGGAGATCCTTAAACCACTTAGACTTGACCTTAGTACAAGGAGCTAAGAATGGATCAATTCCTAGTCTTCTACATGATAACCGCCAGTTGTGCCAGCACCATTTGTTGAAAAGGCTGTCTTTTTTCCACTGGATAGTTTTAGCTCCCTTGTCAAAGATCAGGTGACCATAGGTGTGTGGATTCATTTCTGGGTCTTCGATCCTATTCCATTGATCTACATGTCTGTTGTTGTACCAGTACCATGCAGTTTTTATAACGATTGCTCTGTAGT
This sequence comes from Mus minutoides, assembly GCA_902729485.2. Taxonomy (NCBI): domain Eukaryota; kingdom Metazoa; phylum Chordata; class Mammalia; order Rodentia; family Muridae; genus Mus; species Mus minutoides. The sequence goes on along the minus strand of LR749970.1, from coordinate 342,692 downwards.
ACAACTTGAGGTCAGGCATGGTGATTCCACCAGAGCTTCTTTTATTGTTGAGAAGAGTTTTTGCTAGTCTAGGTTTTTTGTTATTCCAGATGAACTTGCAAATTGTTTTTTCTAGATCATTGAAGAATTGAGTTGGAATTTTGATGGGGATTGCATTGAATCTGTAGATAGCTTTTGGCACGATAGCCATTTTTACTATATTGATTCTGCCAATCCATGAGCATGGGACATCCTTCCATCTTTTGAGATCTTCCTCAATTTCTTTCTTCAGAGACTTGAAGTTTTTTTTTTCAACTTTTATTAGATATTTTCTTCATTTACATTTCAAGTGTTATCCAGAAAGTTCCCTATATCCTCCCCCCTCCCGGCCCTGCTCCCCTACCCACCCTCTCCCACCCCTTGGCCCCGGCGTTCCCCTGTATTGGGGCATATAAAGAGACTTGAAGTTTTTATCATACCACGGGCAAATAATATTTTTAAGTTTCAAATTATGCTGTGAAGAAGTTGGGCTGTAAGTCAATGGTAAGATGTTTTCTTAGTGATGTAGGAATATTGAAATATCTATAAGAGGGATGAGGCCTTTCTTGACTCTTGGGTGTTTTAACTCAAGACTTTAACTCAAGACTTTTAACTTTTAACTCAAGACTTGGGGTGTTTGATGGTCACAGTCACAAAAACTTTCACTGAATTAGTGTCCTTTGGGTCTTTGTCTCAAATGTAAGAACGAAGTTGACCCAAGGGTGTGTTTTAGAAGGAAGCATTCTGTTATAGGAACTTCAGAGAGAAAGAAGGACGAGTTCCTGCCTGATAGAAGGGCTGTCTAGGAGTGGGGTACCACTGAGCCTCGCTATCTTGGAGGTGATGAGGCTATGGATGATTGAAGAAAAGTGGGGAGATGAGCTAGTCAGTCCAATTTCCCTTCCCCATGTCCAGATGTTCAAATCCTGGTTTGAACTGTATGATTTCCAGGAAAAGGACACTCTTTTAGGGCAGGAGAGATAAGGAAAAGCCAGGGCTCTTTCCCCTTTTCTAGCATAGATGAGCTCTGGCCATGGCAGGACCAGACACATTTAGTCTTAAACACTTTCTCTGGCATCTCTGGCCTCTCAAAAGGACATTGCCTGCCAACAGGCCAAAGGACATTTCCCTCTTTTAGTCAAGAAAGAAACTGTCTGTGTTTGATGGTCTTTCTATCTAAAACTGCCCAGCCAGGTTCTAAGACCTGTTCCCATGGTTTTTATGCCTGGGGCTCTGGGCTTAATCTCTAGCACTAAAATAGAAAGTTAGAAAGGTAAGAGAAATGGTGAGAAGGAACTCCTCATGACCATCAATGTATTCAGGGGTGGGCAAGAGCTAAGCAATGATCGTGATCTGCCACCTATACCTGCAAAACTCCCACTAGATTTGAAAGCAAGAGAAACATAAGCAGCTTCATTACCAGAAGGTCACAGTTCAGAGATTCAAACCACCCTACCACTTTAAAGCATTAAACATTTCTGATTTAGCTCTGCAGGTGGTAAACGTGTCCCTGCGATGTTATTTTTATTAACGTTTCTCTTGTCCCTTGTTTGGAAAGATTTTATTTCCCAAGAAAACTGAATTTATCCAGCAATACTTAATTTGGCTCCTACTTTCATTTAATAAAATAAGATATGGCTATAGTCAGGTTTCTTATCATCTCAAAACCATGAGTGTTCCCACATTTAATTGCTATAATTCCAACCCAAAGCAGAAGAACTTGAAATATTGTTTCTCCTTGTATTCTTCTTGCAGGCTAATTGCTGCAGAATGCATTATCCTATCCCTGATAATAGATTGTATTTCCCAGTCCTATTAAATTCAAATGCATCTGTATGACTCGCCTTGAGAAAAAAAAATACCATATTAGAATGGATCAGCTGCAGATGGAAAAGAAGTGAGAAATAAAAGATTCCTAGACATTAGCCAGTTAAAGAGGAGAGAACACTTGTTCCACATGGGAGCATCTCATCAGGGAAGAAGACAGACAGACCAAACCATTAGGTCAGGTCAGTACAGAAGTCAGGATGCCAGGGCAGGGAAGATTCCAGACACCATGTGTTTAACTGCAGCCCAAGCTCCAGGAGACCATCCCTGTAGAAATCCTCTGTGCTACAGAGAGCTTCCTCCTTGCTCAGAGGTCAACTGCCTTGCCTGCCCCTAAGAATGGGTTAAATCCCAAAAGTGGAAGAAAGCCCTGGATTGCCTTATTAAAGGACTCCAAATGACTCATGCCATTTCTGGTCTTACCACTCTATTATCGGTACTTATATCAAGTACTGCCTATTAAGGACTACACAATGGAGGAAGCATACTCACTGTTTATAAAACAATGTCAACTCCTCAACTCAGCTAGTTGGCAGTACCATGTAGTAAATTAATTTCAGTAAATTTCTTCCCTAGAGAAATTTGCTGAATAAAGACCAAGAGTTTTACACACAAACACACACACACACACACACACACACACACACATACACACACCACACAAATTAGTTCTTTCCTTTTCTGCCTAGATCTCAGCTTCTTTCTGGTGACCCTAATTGCGTTCCTGAGTTATGATCTCATGAAAATGCTAACAATGGGAGGCTTTCTCATACTGACTGTGTTCTTTAATGGCCACAGTAATCCTAGAAAATTCACCTCGATAAAAATGCCATTCTGTATCGTTGTTGTTGTTGTTGTTGTTGTTGTTGTTGTTGTTTGTTGTTTGTTTTTTGAGACAGGGTTTCTCTGTATAGCCCTGGCTGTCCTGGAACTCACTTTGTAGACCAGGCTGTCCTGGAACTCAGAAATCCACCTGGCTCTGCCTCTGCCTCCCGAGTGCTGTGATTACAGGCATGCACCACCACGCCCGGTGCCATTCTGTATCTTTAAAATGAGCTAATTTTTTTATTTCGTGGACTAAGATAGAGGACTAAGAACCTATATATTTAAAAACACTCCTCAACGCTATGTTCATAGCAGCCCTATTTATAATAGCCAGAAGCTGGAAAGAATCCAGATGTCCCTCAACAGAGGAATGGATACAGAAAATGTGGTACATTTACACAATGAAGTACTACTCAGCTATTAAAAACAATGAAATTCCTAGGCAAATGGATGGATCTGGAGGGTTTCATCCTGAGTGAGGTAACCCAATCACAAAAGAACTCACATAACATGTACTCACTGATAAGTGGATATTAACCCAGAAACTTAGAATACCCAAGATACAATTTGCAAAACACATGAAACTCAAGAAGAACGAAGACCAAAGTGTGGATACTTCGTTCCTTCTTAGAATTAGGAACAAAACACACATAGAAGAAGTTACAGAGATCAAGTGTGGAGCTGAGACAAAAGGATGGACCAACCAGTGACTACTGCAGCTGGGGACCCATCCCATAATCAGCCACACTATTGCATATGCCAGCAAGATTTTGCTGAAAGGGCACTGATATAGCTGTCTTGTGTGAGGCTATGCCAGTGCCTGGCAAACACAGAAGTGGATGCTCACAGTCAGCTATTGGATGGAACACAGGGTTCCCAATGGAGGAGCAAGAGAAAGTACCCAAGGAGCTGAAGGGGTCTCCAACCCTATAGATGGAACAACAATATGAACTAACCAGTACCCCCAGAGCTCATGTCTCTAGCTGCATATGCAACAGAAGATGGCCTAGTCAGTCATCATTGGGAAAGAGAAGCCCCTTGGTCTTGCACACTGTATATTCCCCAGTACAGGGGAACGTCAGGGCCAAGAAATGGGAGTAGGTGGGTATGGGAGGAGGGTGGGGGGTGGGGGAGGGTATAGAGGACTTTCAAGATAGCATTTGAAGTGTAAATGAAGGAACCATCTAATAAAAAAATTGGAAAAAAAAAACACTCCTCAAATATGTTAAGGGCTTTTTAAATAAGTTGACTACTGATACTAAACAGTGTTAATATAACTTCCCTTTGGCATTAATGTTTTACTCTAGGATTTTTCACTTCAAGAACATCTGAACAACAGTAGAATGATAGTCATACAGACTGACACTTCAGCTTTGTGCAGATTAAAGCATTGCTTAAATATCGTTCAAGAGGAGGTTGTAAGAATAAATGTATGTCCATATATTAAAAACTTAGACAGCAATTACAGAATGGAGGGCTGACAATATTATTCTTATATCTCAATAAAAGCGGTTTATACATTTTCTTACCTTCTTGGTGAAACAAAAAGGAATTTGTACATGTGTAATCACACATGTTCTTATAAGAGGTAAACACAAATCTTAAGAGTGACCAAATTTAGTATGTTTGGGGAAAAGAGATAGAAAGAAAAATTTGAGACTTATACTTTTTAATTCATATATTTCCCTTCATAGTTTTGTCTTACCATTATTCATGACCCTCTGTAGTTTTCCTGTCAGTTTCATCACACACACCTTCCTACATCTTCTTCAAACCTATTTTGGGTCATCGTCCATCCATTCGTGCGGCTCCTGTTGGGCACGGTCCATGATGGTCATGTGATGCTGCAAACACTGGCAGCAAACAGGATGCTACACAGAGTAGGTATCACTTCAGGCCTTCTGTCTGTGAGGGAGATGGACTATTGGCACATGACTGTGTGGTATTCTGAGAATGAAGTGAAGTAACCTGTGCACATCATGTGGGGCAGAGCGCAGCACCACAGGAGCCATGTCCAATGCTGCTATAGTCCTCATTACCATGTTTATCACCAAATGTTTACTCCAGTGTGGATTTACTGAAGAGTAAGTTCATCCTAAGGATGCTATTGTAGACCTTTAAAGACAATTTCATTATGTTTCTTTTAAAATTTTTTATTTATTGTTTACAATCCATATTCCATTCCCCAGCTCTCCCCGATCCACCCTTTGACTGCTCCACATCCCACATCTCCTCCCCACCCCCTGTCTTCACATGGATGCCCCCATCCCCCACCCCACCTGACCTCTAAACTCCCTGGGGCCCACAGTCTCTTGAGGGTGAGATGTATCATCTCTGAATGAACACAAACCCACAAGTCCTCTACAGTATACGTGTTATGTGTTGAGGGCCTTATATCAGCTGGTGTATTCTGTCTGTTTGGTGGTCCAGTGTTTGAGAGATCTCAGGGGTCCAGATTAATTGAGATGGCTAGTCATCCTACAGGGTTGCCCTTCTCCTCAGCTTCTTTCAACCTTCCCTAATTCAACAACAGGTCAGCTGCTTCTGCCCATTAGTTGGGTGCAAACATCTGCATCTGACTCTTTCATCTGCTTGCTGGGTCTTTCAGAGGGCAGTTATGATAGGTACCTTTTTGTGAGCACACCATAGCCTCAGTAATAATGTCAGGCCTTGGGACCTCCCTTTGAGCTGGATCCCATTTTGGGCGCTGGACCTTCTTTTCCTCGGGTTCCTCTCTATTTTCATCCATGTAATTCTTTCAGACAGGAACAATTATGGGTGAGAGATGTGACTGTGGGATGGCAACCTCCTCCCTCACTTGATGTCCTCTCTTCCTGCTGGAGGTGAGCTCCGTAACTTCTCTCTCCCTACTGTCGGGCATTTCATCTAAGGTGTCTCACTTTGATTCCTGAGAGTCTCTTACCTCCCCATGTCTCTAGTGCATTCTGGAGGGTTTCTTCTACAGAATTGTATTTTAGAAGAGTTACAGAAAATAAAGCCAAAGTTTATTTAACAAATAGATATATATTGCCTCATATATGTATTTAGCAAATATATGTGTGTGTGTCAATATATATTGCTTCCTAGTTATTTGATATGTCACTCAGCAACCGAATTCTAACAGACTGTGTTTAACAAAGAAGACAGCACATCAGCTATTGATGCTCTCAGAAACATGTAAAACATTTTGTTCATGTCTGTGAAGATGGGGACTCTCTTCTTGGGGATCAGAATTTCCATGGGAAGTTTGCATGGCTTCTTAATCATGAGAGCAGATATGGTCACAAATATTAACCAATTTACAAAGTTTTCAAAGTGAGCTTCTCCTCATATTTTTATTTGAGCTACAAATATTGAATCTCACCCCCACACACACACCATATTTGTACTTGACTTTAAAAACTAGGAAGTCACAGCTAACACAATCTTTTGTATTTTAGCTTTCCTTTTGTAATGACTTAGAAGTTAAACAGTAAGTTCCACTTAACTATCCAATTAAATGTATTGCTTACAAACAAAAACAATTATATGTTCAGTTATAATGGAAATGAAAATTGAAATTGCTTTTGCTATGGAATATCTGCCTCTTTTCATAAGTTTTTTTTTTTCAGTTTCTATTTTGTTTGTTTTATCCACTAGTGCAGAGTTAACTCTTTCAGGAAAGACAAATGCTTAAAAGTGATGATGCATGAGCTTTCTGGAGTGTCCGAGTATCTTAGCCCCGACTGCATTTGCAATCAGTTCCTTGTGATCTGATTGTTAGAGTGCTAACAGGAACATTAAGAAAAACATAACCATGGCAAATAGTCTTTGTGCCAAGGACATGAAAGTTATCCAAGGAAATACATAGTTATTTGATGTATCCAAAGATGATTGTTAAGTTCAAAATGAAAAAGGACAAGTAATAATTTCAATTTATGAATTTCAGTATGTGGTTCATAAAAAATATTTTGCTGTAGGACAAGAAAGGCACCAGGTATGCTTTTAATATACATTGTGGCAGTGTTTTTCATCATGTAGGTCATAACCCTTTTGGAAACTTGAATGACCCTTTCACAAGGGTCACATATCAGATACCATGATACCAGATATTTACATTGTGGTTCAAAACAGTAGCAAAACTGCAGTTATGAAGTAGCAATGAAAATAACTTTATGGTTGGGATCACCACAACTTGAGTAACTGTATGAAAGAGTCACAGCATTAGGAAGGTTGAGAACCACTGTTTTATCTAAGCTTAGTTACTGTCCTGGGAAATATCTCCAAGAATCAGACATGTCGATATATGCCTCCAATTTCATCATGTTGATTGTGGCAGAGCCATTTGGTAGTACATAAAACTACCATCTCAAAGTATATTCAGGATTCATTTATCAAGCCCCAACTAAGTTCCTCTGGGAAATTGATCAAATACTAATCATGAGGCTCTGTATTCAACTCTTCCAACATGCACATGCCAATACAAATTGTTGCTTTAAAATATTTGAACTTCAGGATCTGTATTTGGGTTGCAATCTGTCTCAGAAATAGTTATGTCAAAGCCCGTTTTCATTTCCACTTAGATTAGCAATATTTGAAAGGAACACAATACTGAACAAAAAGAAAAAAAGAGGAAAACCAAGTATTTTGGTAGTCATGATGATTTTGTCTTATGGCTCATGTGAATATTATCTAAACCAATGTAAGGCACTCTGCTAGCATATGATATTTGAGTTGGCATATATTTTTCCAACCTTCTTTACGTCATTACATTATTAAGTTACATAATATTGTAGTTAAAATGGACCCTTAGAACTCTTAGGTCACAATAATCATTAAAATTCGTAAACTGTGATTGTCTCTTAAAAAGTTCCCTAGGAAATAAATTCTCTTCAATACATGTAAGCATTTGCAAACAGCAGCAAAAGGTAACAGATTTTATATATATATATATATATATATATATATATATATATATATATTCCAGTTTCTACTTTTATTCTACTCAATTTTATTTTATTTTACTTTTAAATTAATTCAGTATCAGTGTGCACTTGAAGAAAATTTATGAGAAATGATTGTCTCCTTCCACCATGGTCCAGATACCAGAGCTCAAACCCAAATTGACAACCCTGGCTACAGCATTCTTATCCACTGATCCACTCACTAGCTCCAAGGTTTGAAACGAAGGGAACAGAGTAGTTTGTTGTTGTTTTTATTTTTTATTAGATATTTTCTTAACTTACATTTCAAATGCTATCCCGAAAGTTCCCTATACCCTCCCCCCGCACTTCTCCCCTACCCACCCACTCCCACTTCTTGGCCCTGGCATTCCCCTGTATTGGGGCATATAAAGTTTGCAATACCAAAGGGCCTCTCTTCCCAATGATGGCCCAGGACCAGATGGGTTTATTGCAGAGTTCTATCAGACCTTCAAAGAAGACTTAATTCCAACTCTCCTCAAACTATTCCACAAAATAGAAACAGAAGGTACTCTACCAAATTCATTCTATGAAGCCACAATTACTCTGATACCTAAACCACACAAAGATCCAACAAAGAAAGAGAACTTCAGACCAATTTCCCTCATGATTAGCGATGCAAAAATACTCAATAAAATCCTCACAAACAGAATCCAAGAACACATCAAAACAATCATCCATCATGACCAAGCAGGCTTCATCCCAGGAATGCAGGGATAGCTTAATATACAGAAATCCATCAATGTAATTCACTATATAAACAACTCAAAGACAAAAAACACATGATCATCTTGTTAGATGCTGAGAAAGCATTTGACAAAATCCAACACCTTTTCATGATAAAAGTCATGGAAAGATCAGGAATTCAAGGCCCATACCTAAACATAATAAAGGTTTATTTTTTCTCTTGATGTATGTGTGCATTTGTGTGTGCGTGTGTGCGTGTGTGTGCGTGTGTGTGTGCGCGTGTGTGTGTGTGTGTGTGTGTGTGTGTGTAATTATGGTAAGGAAGATGAATCTGTGGATAAAGTCCTTATCTTATAAGCATGAAGACCGAAATTCAGAACCCTGAAGCTCACATAAATGTCATGCAGGTGTGGCAGTCAAATATAAAATTCTAGCACATGGAAGAGAGACACAGGGGTCCCTATAACAACTGCGCTAGATGGATTGGCCAGATTAGGGAAGCTCTGGTTTTAGCAAGATACCCACCACAATAAATAACAGCACAAAGGAATCAAGTAAGATACCCACTAGACATCAACATCTTACCTATCTACACACACAACACACACATTGTGTCCTCCAACAAGTACCCTCCACTAATGCAAAAACACATACACAGCACCCACCACACACACACAAAGTGCAAAATAAAATCTATAAAATTGTATTAAGTTGATCTAGACAGAACATTCTTGAGATGTTCAACCAAGTTCTCCCTCTTCATTAAACCAAAATTGGACATTGTATTTTAAGGCACAAGTAATTTAGCTGGAGATCAGAGCAATGCCTCTGTGTGTGGATGTTTTTCTTCTTCTGTGTTGATTTCTTTAGTATAACTGGAAAAGCAATTGCTGTCTTAAAGAACTAGACAGAGACTCTTCTGACACATATTTAATTTCTCTAAACTCTAGAATTGATTCTTTGTATGTGAATCAAATACTTCTGCTATATATTCCAAAAACGATGCCATGTGTATTTCTTAGCTGTGTTATATATGTCCAATTACCTGAAAATTTTCTGCCAGGAAACTGAGGAAAGTTTATCATTGTTCCGTTAGTGTTTAGTGTGTAGTGGTTGTTCAAAACTTAGTTCTTAGAAGAGTTTTTTGTCATTGAGAGTACTTCAAAAGAAATGAGTAAGTTACCTGTTATCTTAGTCTTTTTATGGAGAGTAAGATCTCTCTCTCTCTCTCTCTCTCTCACACACACACACACACACACACACACACACACACACACACACACATCTTTTCAGCACCTGGTAAATGAACTACTCTACTCTTTGAAAGATCTGTCCTGATATGTATACAGACAGTGACAAGGGACAAGTAAGGCAAGCAAGAGTAACTGCCTGGCCTGTCACATATTAAGAAAACAGCCCAAAGCAAAGCAAGATCACCCATGACACCTATTCTCTTACTTTTTACAGTTGTCAGGTACTCTTGCCAAGTAGTGAGTACACCGAACACTGTACAGTACATGCTGTTGTTGAGGAGGTAAAGGTACAACAACCTTCTCTCTGAGTACTGCCTTGACCTCAGAGTTGATTATCATCATCATCATTATAATAATAATAATAATTATTTATTTATCCACTTTGCATCCTGCTCACTGCCCTTCCCCTTCCCCCATTCCTTTCTTCTCTGAGCAGGTGGAGGCCCCCCTGGGTATTCCTCATGCTCAGCTAGCTCATCAAGTCTATATGAGGTGGGTGCATTCTATCCCACTGAGGCCAGACAAGGAAGCCCAGATAGAACACATCCCACATACAAGCACCAGCTTTTGGGACAGCCCCTGCTCCAGTTGTTTAGGACCCACATGAGGACCATATGCACATCTGCTGCATGTGTGTAGGAAAGCCTAGGTCCAGCCCATATATGTTCTTTAGTTGGTGAGTGGGTGGATCAGTCTCGGGGAGCCCCAAGGGTCCAGGTTAGTTGGTTCTGATGGTCTTCCTGTGGAGTTCTTATCCCATTAGGAACCTCAATCCTTTCTCCTATTCTTCCACTGAGAGTCTCCAAGATCCATCCACTGTCGGGCTGTGGATGTCTGCATCAGTCTCAGTCAGCTGCTGGGTGAAGCATCTCAGAAGACAGACATGCCATACAAAATGTCTGCAAGCATAACAGAGTATCATTAATAGTGAAAGGGATTGGAACTTGACCATGAAATGAATCTCAAGTTGGGCTGGTTATTGGTTGGCCATTCCCTCAATCTCTGCTCCATCCTCTGTACCTACATTTCTTGAAGACAGGATAAATTTTGGGTCAAAAGTTTTGTGGGTGGGTTGGTGTTCCGATTGTTCCATTAGGGTTCCTGCCTTCGGTCTTATACTAGTCAGATCAAAAACTCAAGTGATAGTACATGCTGGCTTGAATATGGAGCAAGGGGCATATTCCTCCATTGGAGGTGGACGTCCAAACAACTACTTTGGAAATCAATTTGGCTGTTTTTCAGAAAACTTGGAATAGTTCTACCTCAAGACTCAGATATACCACTCCTAAGCATATACCCCAAAAATACTCCAAAGTCCCACAAGACACTTGCTCAACCATGTTTATAGCAGCTTTATTCATAATAGCCTAGAAACAGCAAACAATTCTTCAATTGAAAAATGGATAAAGAAAAAAGTATTCCATCTACACAATGGAATACTTTCACTTCAGCTATTAAAAGCAAAGACATCATGAATTTTGCAGGCAAATGTATGGATCTTTAGAATATCATCTTGAATAAGGTAACCTAGTTCAGGAAGGACATGCATAGTATATAATCACTTATAAGTGGATATTAGTCATAAAGTACAGGATACTCATGCTACACTCCACAGACCCAAAGAAGCTAAACAAGAAGGAAGGCTCAAGAGAGAATGCTTGAATCTCACTTAGAAGGGGGAATAAAATAGTCACAATCAGCAGACCGAGGGAGGGAACTGGGAGGGAGAGGGGATGGGAAGGGAAATGAGATCAGGTGTGGGGAGGAATGGCCAGATGGCCATGAAAATGAATGGAAATCTGCAACTGATTTGGGGGTGGGGTGGTAGGGGCATCTCCAGGAAGAGACAGAGACCTGAGATAAGGGAGGTATCCAAGAATCAGTGGAGGTGTCCTTTGCTGTGACTCACAGCACTGGGATGTGGAGTCTCACAGTTTTGTTTTATTATCTTAGGTAAGTTGAATGGCAGTGATGTTGTCTCTCTTGATGTTACTATACCCCACCATGGTGTGTGTGTAAAAGGGTGAGGGGCAGAGGTTTCAAAAACCTTTGGTTTTGTTTTATTTATCTCTTTTCTAGTACATAAAATCTTTTAGGGAATCAATTAAAAGAAAAGACAGTGGTATAGAAGTTCCTGGCTAGAACAGAAATGGTCATTTACTGAGCTGAGCATTGCCTAGGAAAGAGTACCCGCTGTGTGGTTGTGGAGACATTCCAAGTACAAAATGAGAGCTCAGTGATCCATGAGAAATGATAACCGCCATTCAATGTGTACCCATAGCTTGCTCCAGCCATTTTCCATTTATTTTACTTGAATCCAAGTGTTCAAGAAGTCGGGTGGAGAGATCTGCGAGCAGCAGACAAGCTCACTTGGCCAATCGAATGCTTCTGTATCTTCACCATGCTTCCATCCCTGCAGTCCTCACTCCTGAGGGTCTACACTCGCTTTCAGGCATGGAAAGCCTCAAACTGCCAACCCGTTACATCACCATCTTCCACTACTTTTGCTAAAGGGACCTCAGGCTCCTTATACAGAAGTATCAACAAACCCAATAAACAATTTCTTGTTATAGGCTTTTTTTTTCCTTCTCTCTGCACAAAATAAAACAAACAGGGGAGGACCGCTATGTCCATTTGCTTTTCTGTCAACTGTAGATGTTTCTCAATAATGTCACATGTCAATGATGCAGGGACAGCTGAAAGCAGCCTAATTTTGTTAGTCATGATGAAAGAACACCCATAGGAAACTTTTTCTTTTACTTATGGTTGTTACAAATGTACAACGAGCATGCTTGTGGAGATTAGAGGGTGACTTTGTGGATTTTATGCTCTCCCAACTTTCCAAGGATTCTGGGGATTAAAGTTGGCCTGCAAGTTTGCTGAGCCATCTTACTAGCCCTGAAAGATACATTTTAAAGGTAGAAGGACTTGATTTAACTTATAGTCCATGGTTGGCTGTCTACATTGTTTCTAGACCTGTCTTGAGGCAAAAATATGGTGGCAGAAGAACATGGAAGCAAAGCTGCCCACCTCATGCTGGTGAGGAATCTGGAAGAGGATGGGCAAAGTACCCTTTTTCTAGATATACCTCCATCAAATCACTTCTTCTAATCAGGACCCAACCCATCGATGAGGTGCCAATCACTGCATCCTTGCACCACTAACGAGGACTGTGACTTCAGAATATGAGCCTTTGGGAGTATGCTGTATATGCAAACCATAAGTTGCAGATGCCGTTAGTATTAACCTCCTCAGCATCACAGCTCAATTGCATGCGACTACATAGCCATCATGTCAGTCTCTGACCATATGACTGACAGCCAGACTTTAATGCAGGCCCACAGCAGTGAAGTCTTAGGAAGCAGGGAGAAGCTGGAAGAGTTAGGGAACATGCTATTACAGCAGGGGCCAATCATGTTAAACCTACAAAAAACTTACATGGATAAAAGAAGTGAGCATTGTCAGTGAAGACAATTGTTTTTATATTACTGACGATGCAATCAGCAGCTGAGTTCCACCCCTCGATTGCTTACCTCGTTGCTTCTGCCCAACATGCAATTTCGAATTTGATCTTTCTTTAAAAAAAAAAAGGCTCAAATGCTCATAAAAATAATCCCATGCTCATAAATGACTGCACTGCTCCCATCTTGCCTCTCAGCTGGCCTCTTGCTGGCACACGTAAGGGTAGAGACTTCGGGTTTAAGCCTATACTGGTTTTGTTTTTATATATTTTCTCGTCAGTGAATAAACTGCTTTGTTCCTTTTATTTCTCCACATCATGGTCTGGTGCTATAATGAGTCTCCCACAGTTCTGGGCAGTACTGGTTCTTGGGGGGGGGGGGAAGGTTTGTGTAGCATTATTGATTGCAGCTCTCTTGGGAGGGACAGTGATTTACGCACTGCTTTCTGTGTGGCTGGGATCTGGCTGCATACTGACAAGGCCTTTTGTGGCATCCTCAGTTTCAAAAAGAGATCCAGCAACAGAGCTGGCTGCATTGAAATGAGAGTATCCTCACCACAAGTCACTGGGTGGCAGTTGGGTCAGGGACAGGTGAGTGAAGACATGGTTAGGAGCACACTAAGTGGGTGATACTGAAATTGAGGCTGTTCCACGGTCCTTACAGGCTCTAACCTTGGCTCAGCCTTCTGAAAGCTTCATGCTGTTACTGCTCTCTGCGCCAGACTTTTTCCATAGTTCTCACAATGCACTGAGTTCTGTCCTGTACTCAGGCTGCTGTGACAAAATACCACAGACTGTTTGTCTTAAAAAAAACAGAAATTGATTTCTCATAGTTCTGGAAGTAAAAGTGAAAGTGCTGATCAATTTAATTCTTTGTGAGGACTCTCTTACCACTCTTCGGATGGTTGACGTTTTGATCAGGGTAGGGGTGGATCTAGTCTTATCAAGAGGATTCCATCATCATGATCCCACCTAAGTTCTATTAAAAGGTAACCCCGCCAAAAAAATCATACTGGGGTCAGGGCTTTGCATGTGATTATCAGGAAAGAGACATAACATTTTATTCAGCTATATACACTAGAATTATGTTTATATTTTTAACAGAATATCAAATTTAGGCTCGTGAAATTAGGCAGCACTGTAGGTGTGAATTCAACTACTGCACAAGCGCAATTTAGTTCAGAAAATAGAAATGAAAGCTCTGGAGGAAAGGATATTGTAATTTGACACAGGTCTGTAAATCAGCACTGAGGAGGCAAAAGCAAGGGGACTTGAGTTTGAGGGTAACCCTGACTGATATCCCAAAACAGAAACATTCTCAAAAAAAAAAAAAAACTAGTCTTTATAATAATTACAAAAATAGCCAGCCTCTACTAAAATGTTGCCTAGGGTCAGCTAGCATGCTGAGCACCGTGCACGGGCAACATGACAAGACATTGATCAGAAGAGCTGATCCTCTGAGGATCTGCGTTACTTAGTCTGTATGGGCTAGCAGAGCACTCTCTGTGCTCAACTTTTCCAGTAGTGCTTGACATGCTTTGTGTTCTGTCTTATACTCAGGCTGCCATAACAAAATACAACTCTCAGAAATGAAAGGGAGAGAAATCTATCTGCCTAACTTTAATATTTCTGATCTCAAACAACACAGTCTCCTATTCCAAAAAAATCCATTTTTTAAATTATTTTCCTTCCTTTCAATTTACCAAGTCCTTATCTGTTCCTTGCTGACAATCTCTGACTTCTCTTTAGTCATCAATCATTTATTATGCATGCCTTCCATCCATATAAAAGATTGCAAAAGTTAAATCTATATCTATTTTCTGTCTGTGTGTACTCCTCAGAACACCTAGAAGCAGCCATTGTAGTTTCAGTTTTCTGTTGGAACACATCCTGATTCTTATCCAAACCACAATTTAAGTTGAAATGTATTAGTGCACTGGAGCTAGCAAATACCATGGCTTATCAAAACAGCATGATGTCAAGTGTTGGTTATGATGCTGATAAGACCACCAGAGGGTAGAAAATAGGAGAAAAATAGAACTCAACAAAGATGCTATGAGTGATGAGATCTGATGTCCTCTGATGCTCTTTGGTATACCTCAGAAGAGTATGCCTACAAGAAACCTTTGGAAGGAAAACAGAGTCCATATGCTGGGGTAAGATCTCAGAGTTCTAAGAACCTTGGCCAATGCTCTCAGGCTATAATTATTAACATTAAATGCTAATCTCTTATTTATTCCCCCTTCTCTCTCCCTCCCCCTGTGTGTGTGTGTGACCCATCAAAGACAACCTCAAGTGTGAGTCCTCACTTCTACCTTTTGTAAGACATGTTTTCTTGCTTACTACTGTATATGCCAAGCTAGATGATATGTAAGCTTGCAGGTATTCTCTCTCTGCCTCCCACTTTGCTGTAGGAGCATTAGTATTACAGACATAGGCTACTCTATCCAGCTTTACATATGATCTGAATATTCTAATTCAAGTCCTCACGCTTGTATAGCAAGTGCTTCATCACTTAACCACTCCCTATTTCTTGCATACTCTAAGATATTCATCTAGCACAAGCTCTCATATGTGAGTTCTACTGAAGAGCCAGACAGTTATAGACCATCAGAGACTACCACTACCATGGACCCTGGTTCTTCAAATGGCAAGGAATTCAGTTCCATATTTTTGTGTCCACTGACTCATGCATGTTACAGGTCCTGTGTCACGGCTCAGTAGATTAGCATGCCTCATTTTCTGTTAACCTGTAGGAACATATTTTCAAAACGCAGTCAGCATAATCTCCTAGAATATAGCTGCTCACAAAGATAAAGCCAACTTGATGACAGCCACAAATGGGGTTGATTCTCACATGACCTTTGTTGCTATGGTTGCAAGTTCATTTATTGTACATGGAACGCCATTATTTGAACTGAGATTTACTTCAATGATTTTTTTATGAGAAAGCATTATCTTCTTATTTTTCTCATCTAGAAACAGCATAAAGATCCATTAAAATTTACTAATATTATGAGCATTTAGGGATCTGAAATATAGCCAAATATACAAATGGGAAATTTGTAGCTCTACATTTATTCAGTCAGGTTCTTATCCACATTTTAGATCTCTGCATAACTGAGTTGCTTTCATTTCTAGTTCACCAAGGTTTTGAGCAAATTTGAAAAGCTGATTATCTCTAGTTTAAAGTTCAGAAATACTAGAATTTACCAATGTTTATATTTGTGTACATATGAATATACAGAAGATAGCCAACTCCCTCTGGCAGTTGTTATCAGGATTGAATGGCTCTCAATTTTTTACCAAGCATGTTCTCTGAGTTATTGAAGCTTCATATAACCCCACGCAGTAAGTAAACATGGCCATGCACACAGCTTTTCCTTTATCATGGAAAGCAACACTCATAAGCATCATAGAACTGTAGGAATCAACATCCCTTTCAGAACAGTGATGTATCCATACCACCTCATTTTATCCAGCCACAGAGACATCAAAAAGATGGACTACTGCCTCTACACAGGTTGGAAAATTTTCTTTCTAATAACTACTGAAAACTTCATTCCTGTAAGCAGTCAATCCTGCTGGTTGAAGAAAATAGATGCATTATCTGAGGTAATAGATAAGTCTCATTAAGAAGATGGAATAGACTAATTCCCAGCATATCTCCATGCGTGGGAAAACGAAATTGAGAAGCAGAGCAGTAACACATCAATTATCCTTTCTGCATGGAATTAGATGAGTCTCGCTGCTATTTTATACCACATTATGTAATTTTTTTATAAATAACCATTATATCAGAGTACCTCAGATTGCTACCTTATAAAAAGAGACAGCTAGCATTACTGGCTTACAAGTCAGACACATTCCTGGAAGCACATAAGGAAACCAAGCACTCTATTTATAATGCACATTCCTGATGAAGAAATCCATATTCTCATGTCAAATGACCAAAGAATACAGGTTTAGTAGAGGCTTTAAGCAAACACTACACACAAGATAATACAATTTTAATGAAGATCAGTTTTTATCAACTTCAGTGACGCTAGATACCAGCATTAAAAATGAAGGGTTTTGGGGGGGATTGTTGGCTTGGGGTTTGTTGGTTTTGGTTTTTGGTTTTTGGGTTTTGGTTTGTTTGGGGGTTTTTGGGGGGGTGGGTTTTTTTGGCTCTTGAGTTATATAATGATTTTAAATTGGTTTAGTTAAAGTGATTAATGTGGTAGCCACATCAGATTATGATATGTCAAATATTTGGGAACAATTTGATTCCTTTAATAGTGTAAGTATATCACACTACTCTTGTTGAAATAAGTTTTAGTAAGAGATGCTTTTTATAAGGATGTACTATCCAACGCATAGGAACTTCATATCATGGAAATTAAATCGACAAAATTTGTATATGAAAACTTTGGTAGCTAACTTAAAGGAGAAAGTTTTGAGTTGCCTGTTTTGATATATGGAGTGTATAATAAAAACAAGATGATGACCAGAGAAATGCTGTGCAGGTTATTAGATGACATTCAAAAAGTGCAAGCTGTTTGACTTGTCGGCAGTCTACTTTTTAAAGTAAGATTAAATATTAATAGGGAGATGATTATAAATTCTAAAGGTTCTGCATCTAAAATCAGTTCAACCCTAGATGTGATTCTGAGAAGGAGTCAGATGTTCTCAGGACAGGGTCTCCTAATGAGAGAGATAACTAAGGTTTCAGCACTTCAGTACCAAGGTCTCACAGTCCCTGGGGAACAGAGTGCCAGAGCAACCAACCATAGCACAGTACCACACCCTGAGTGCCTCACACCACTGAAATCTATTTCCCACAGTCTGCAGTCTGGGACATTCAACAACTGCATGCCAGGAGGACAGGTTTCATGGTTATGTCACCGTTCTCTGCTTACAGGGAAGTATCACCTTGTTCTGTCTAGGGATGGACTCTGTGTGGAAAAAAGTGATGGTTCTCTGGTATATTTTCCTAGAAGGCATTAATACCTCCAGATTATGGGAATACCCTTCTGACCTCATTTAACCTCTATTTCAAGCCCTGATTCCAGGTTCTACTTCCTCATCCATCACAGTGGGTATTAGGAACTCAATTCAGGATTTTTGGATGAATGTAAACACTTGGTCCATAGCACTACTACAGTTTTGGAGCAAAGACCCCAACTGCATGGCTTTCAACAGAGTAGGTGTGGCCATCTGTCCCAATATGCCAATTAAATATATGAGTAATGTCTAAAAGCAGAGATAAGACTTCATCAATGCATTCCAGGAAGGGGGTCAGACAAATTTCCCAGTGACCATGAGTTTATCTTTGAGGCACTTATACGATCACTAGGTTTAAATGCAGAAATATTTACCTGGGAGACAAGGGGTCTGTGTAATTAGACAGTCCCACTTTAAGTGGGGTTTTCTAGATCACTGAAACAATTTTGGTTCTGCAAGCCTGGCTAAAGAGCTTCTTCCTTTGCTCATTACTAAGGAGGAGAGATCTGGTTCTAATGACCTGATGACTTGGTCTCCAGGTGCAGCTACCACAGCTACCAAAGTATTGCATTGACTCTCCTAAGTGGTTCTGCCTTGCTTACAGGCAATTTCAGTTAGCTCTATCAAAGATATTTGTTGATTGATCAGTCATGCTGTTCCTGGAAAAAAGGTCACTGAAGTACAAAGTGACTCACAGAAAATGTTAAACAGGCAAATAAAAGCAGAGAGGGCCAACATGTGGTTAGTGAGACTAGAGACCAGAGCCTTTCTCTAGCACCATGCCATTGAATGCCACATATGCAGCTAGAGACAGGAGCTCTGGGTGTACTGGTCAGTTCATATTGTTGATCCTCCTATAGGGC
Source organism: Mus minutoides (assembly GCA_902729485.2). Taxonomy (NCBI): domain Eukaryota; kingdom Metazoa; phylum Chordata; class Mammalia; order Rodentia; family Muridae; genus Mus; species Mus minutoides. The sequence continues at coordinate 323,812 of LR749970.1, read as the reverse complement.
TGCAGACCCCTTCAGCTCCTTGGGTACTTTCTCTAGTTCCTCCATTGGGTGCCCTGTGTTCTATCCAATAGATGACTGTGAGCATCCACTTCTGTATTTGCCAGGCACTGGAATGCCACTGTTTTAACATTCATGATTAATCGTGTTTGCAAATATTTTCTGTACTGATGTAGAGGCAAGTGTTTGGGGTAAAGAGAATTAAACAAAGAAACCTGAAGTCTCCATCCTACTGGAGTTAACAGTATGGTTGAAATATGATAGATGTACATGGGGAAACATGGGTATCAGTGATCAACAATAATTAGCAGTGCAGAGCACAGACTACTGACCTTAGGGTCATTCTGGCAATATCATACAATAGTGTGGGCTTCAGCATTAAATGGACAGTGTTCAGGAGCATCTTTTCAGAAAGGCCAAATGCATCAAAAGAGATGACTTTGGTGGTGGAAGGAGAAAGAACACTCCTGTCATTCAACAATACATTCCTTGTTTACAAAAGCATAGAATATGTCCAGAGCTGAAAACACGAAATTAATAGTGAATGGCAATGAATGACAATGACAATGAGCTCAAGAGCAATTCTAATGACCTTAAAGAAGTCACAAGGCTTGCTTCTCCACATTAGCCTGGTCCTTTCCACATTCATGTTTATCTCAGGAAGCTCTCTTTAGTTTTTCAGTGCCTTCTTCCTCCTTAGCTTCTTACACTGGTTCCCTGATCCAAATTCTTCCCTTCTCTATCCACATGCCTCTGCTTCTCCGACTCATTCCTAACTTCTCATCCTAAACAATCCTTTCTCAAAAAGGTTGTTCCCCAGCTGCTCATACTTCCCCTCAAGGTGCAGGACCTCTTATCCACTACCTCTCATTGTCCTGAGCCTTTCCAAGTCCATAATCACACTGCAGTGAAATTACACAGTAGCATAATTGTAGGTTAATGTCCAAGGAAGAGTTTTTGTTCTTCTTTCTTATTTTTTCCCATTTATAGAAACATCATTTGCACATTCAGGATCATGATAGGAAGATGTTAGTGACTTTTTCAAATGTCTAAAATGAGAACTGTTACCTAAGGTCTCCTTGAAAAGAAAGTTTATATTACTGTCTTAACTCTTTCAAAAACCAAGGCTCTTTCTATCGTAGTTATAACAGTGCTAAAATGAAACATAAATTATTCAAAAATCTAAGGTATAATTTTTGAAGAGTCCAAGTTGTACTGTTACTGGTGTTCTGGAAGCTAATAGAGACTTTAATCAAGGATAGAGTTCATACAAACAGACCTTGAGTTGGTTTTCTTTTCCAACATACATCAGTGGAGAACCTCTAACTTAGAAGATGTCACTTGCATCATAAAACAAATCTCCAGTTATCAAAGCAGCTTTTCCTACTGCTCTCCAAATAATGAATTCCTTCTGTAGACTGCCAGGCCGCAGTTTGAAAGTTCAGTGTGGTGCTCATATTCAGGAAAGTATTCATTCCTTCAAAATGTCTTCCTCCATCACCCTTTCTGGATGAGCACTGCACCTATGTGTGCCACCGTCTTTAGCACATACACAGCACACCTTTTCAGGTCGCACCTATTTTAAAGCATGTGTGAAGATTTGGCAAAGCCTTCAGAGTGGCTCTGAGCTGGGATGATCGCTGTCAGTTTCTCACTGCAGAAAGAAAGGAATCTCCCCCTTTACCCTATAACCCAAATACCACACTGTGCTTAAGGACATGGCTGACATTTTAAAAGATCATCAAAAGTGTTCTCTTCCCAAATGCAATTATGTCCTCCATCTCAGTGGGAGCCATTGTCTGGGTCTTCTCAACTCTCTAGCATCTCTCGGCCTAGCTTTCATTATCCTGATTATCTATTCATTTGCCACCCAGCACTCATTTTATGAAAGATCATGTCTGCCATTTCTATAATGAGTGCTTGACTTTTACTGCCAACATAAACACATAAAATACATAATAATTAAAGTTCAGTAGTCACCAAAGTCTTGAGATCTGTCACATTACAAATTTGATTTTTCAAGCAAATGATTCCTGGAGCAATGCAGCTTTGCCCCTTTAGGTACTTACTGCAAGACCTGTGGGTACAGGAGTTGTCAGGAAAGTGCCATGAATGGGTACTATGTATTTCAAAATTAAAACTCACCCTCAACCAAATAAAATATCCATAATAGATAGTGGTTCTCAGAGAAATCCAAACTCTTCTCAGTAGATGAATGAAGTACTTTCTCCAAGTTACAACATTAGATAATTAAAATGTAGTTTGGGGATATTTAAGTGTTATTTAGCAAGTAGCATATTTTTTGGAGGGTTGTGTAGATGCTAAGAGAAGGGAGTCATTGAGATAAATGTGGGTACCATAAATGCTACTGTGTTTACATCTTTAAATGAGGATTGAGGGAGAGTGTGCTAATTTTGTGTTTGAGCATATTGAGAAAGATATTCACTGTATATAAATGATTAGAGTATAGTCCCCTACATGGGTTAGAAACCTCACAATATACATTAGAAACTTCCCAATAAATTGATTTACGTTGGATAAGGACAGTATTTCAGAGATCCTCTTCTTTGGACATACTTTCGTGTTTTGATAACATTTTCAAAGTTCCCTAAGTGCCTCATGATAATGAATTCCTCTGACGTTCACTCTAATCACTAAAGAGATTAATGAACTCATGCGATATTCATGTGGTTCTCTGGGGACATCAGGATGTGTTACTAGAAGTGTAATGTTTGGAAATGGATATAGTGCGATGTGTGTTAGCTGGGGATGCTGGCAAAGAAAGTCTCAGTTAATGAAGAAGCAGGAAATAAAGAGGCAGGTTCTATTGACAAGGTTCTCTTTCTGAATAATGAAGGTCTTGAAGATGTGCTGAAACCAAGCACAGCCATCAGAGAACCTGATGTGGAGAGACAAATAAACCACTTAGCAGTCTTGGGCTTGAGAAATCTTCTTCATCCCGAGCCTCAGTCTTCTTAGCTGTAAAATGAGACCATCGTGAGACACAGCAGCATGACTAATGTCCCTCGTAAGAATAAAGGTGGGGAACAATCTGACAATCAAAACAGTCAATAGAGTTCATGCCTTACCCAGTAACTTTAAGAAGGATATCAAACTACTATTCATGTTTAAACCCACAGTGACATTGAGCCTGAAGGGGGAGTCATCACACATTCAAAGCAAGCGGGAACTTAACATAACCTTGCCTGATGATGATGATGATGGGAAGATGATGATGATGGGAAGATGATGATGATGATGATGATCAAGGGAAGAACAATGGTTCAGTGATTAAGGGCAATTGCTGCTCTTCTGTGTGTTGTAACACCTTTGGTGGTTGACCGACCCTTTCACAGAAAACACAGACCTTTACATTACGATTTGTAAAAGTAGAAAAACCCAATTATGAAATAGCAATGAAAATAAATTTATGATTGGAGATCACCACAACCTGAAAATCTCTTTTAAAAGCTCACAGCATTAGGAAAGTTGAGAACTACTCCCTAGGGAATCTGAAGTCAGTTCCCAACACCCATAGGTGTTGGCTCATGACTGCCTGTAACATCACCTTAAGAGGCTCTGACAGCTTCTTCTGAAGTCCACATGCGCTCACATTCACATGGGTACACACACATAAGTAATAATATTAATATTAAATAATATGCCTTATTTAAAATTCAAAATAAATATTGTTGATAAGATATTTATACATTTTGCAGTATTTTACTTTCAGTGAATTATTTTGGTAATAGATATTCTGGATAAAGTTTATATCCACATGAAAATGAAGCCCTCGGGAAGAGATTAGTAGACCTGGGGAGGGCTTGAATACCAGTTTCTGAATAAGGAAGCCAGAATTGACTAAGATTTTATCAAATTACATTTTCCTAATCTGAAAGTGAAATACTACAGTTGAAGCAACACAGGAGCTATCTCCTCTGACAGAGGACCATGCCTGCAGCGGTTACTGAGGCTGTAAACTGATAAGCTTCCTGAGGGGCCACTTCGGCTGCTAGGCGAGATGGAAGCATGCCCTCTTCAGTGTACACAGGAATTGTTTACTTCTATGTGATACTTCCCTGGTTTTCAAATATGTTCATGTCGTTTGTTATAAAAAGACACTACCTCTTTGCCTTGGTCAGTTCTTCCTCGTGCTGTGTAAGCCATAACCATTCCCCTCAGGCTCTCAGTTGCAGGATGATATCTACGCACACTCCTTTGACCTCAAGCTGAAGTTGCCACTGCCTAGAAAATGAGTTGGCAGACTCCAGGCCAGACAAAGAGCCACACTAAACCAGAGAAACCTGACTCCGTGTGAGAGACTATACCGCCATCATTTGGATACAGTGAATTTTGTCGTCAATGTGTTCAAATACAAAATTAGCACACGCTCTCTTGGTCCTCATTTAAAGACGCAAATGCAGTAGCATTAATGCTTTAATGTAATATCAATTAATATGTAGTACATGTGGTCACAAACACTGTCTCTAAAGCAGACCGATACTTTCTCAGATTCAGCCTTAAGTCTGGATAACACAGTCAGTGAAATGAGCCTTATTGACTCCGGGGAGTTATAGGCGCTGGGCTCACAGAGCACCACGTCAGCAGCAGAAGAGATCAGACTTCTAGGCCGGTTTTGTAAATAAAGCAGATGTGCTTATGGCTGTCTACTATGGCCCTTTCCGTACAAAAATAGGGCTGTTAGTATGATAGAAGCCATATGTCCTACAAAGTCTAGAATGTTGGTGATATGTCCTAGGAGATACACACTAACTCAGTGGAAATCGAGAGAAGCTGTTCACCTTTCTGCTCTTAGGCAGCCTTGGTGGACAGGACTGCAAAGTGCTGTTTCAAAAAACCAGTCTAAATATAAAGGGGTTTCTAAAGGATCTGGCTTCCTTGCGATATTAGATGACGGCAATAAGCATTTGCTTCAGCTAATGTTACCCGCCAAGTCACTAAAAGTCTTCCCTAAGAGAAATGATTGACGGATGCACATCTCTCAGGAAGTTGATGGGATGTGCAGTAGCATCTCTGATCTTCAAATTCTGCCTTCAAAGATCTATTTATGGTGCCACGGTATTCACCTGCTTAGATCTTAACCTTTGAGAAATACTTTTGCTTTGGGAAAAAAAAAAAAGTTTACCTTACCTGTGTTTTACAGGACAAGAAGGACAATGAATGAACATAAACCAATTGAAATGATTTTTTTCTCAAAAGTAGCTGCATGCCATTAGCCCTTTTGACAAAGTCACAGAGAAAAATTTCATGCAGACTCATAAAATGAGCTTAATGCTGAGGGAATTCTACCCTCATCAGACTTGATGTGCCACGAAAAATCTTTATTTAAAATATTCCAGAATTTTCTCCTCAGAGATTACCAACATTAAACATCACCGAGTCTCTTAAATGTCTTTTTAACAATGTAAAACTCATGAATATGTAGAGATAATTTTTACACATTTAAAATGTGCATTTTCTTCATTACCCTTTCTTAGTTCCAAGTTGCCTCAGTCCTTCCAAATCGAAGAAATATCTGGCACATCTCATATCATAAAGTTTCTATCGTTACATGGTTAAAATTCTCTTCCCGAAACATGAGCTGGGAAGCCTGAAGTCTGCAGGCACAAGAAAAGTAGCCAGAGGAGAGGAAATCTAAACCTGCCCAGCGAGTTTTAACCGTGGGCAGAGGAGGGGCAAGGGCCAGGATGGGCATCTGTTTGAAAACCACATCCAGGGCACAGGGAGGCCCACCATCCCATCTTATAAGGGTTCTGAAGAGTGTCCTTGGGCTCATGGGCCCCACACTAGCAGAGAAAACCTCCAAATAGAGGAAAGCCATCAAAAGCCCAGTCTTCCTTCCCAAGCTTCCCTTGCTCCCCTTTCTCCCCAGGCTGTGAATGGCAAGGGAGGGAGGACTCTGAGATCTGCTTCTTGATAATGCACAGGGAGGGAAAGGTGACATCAGGATACTGTCTGAAGAACAGCCAGAGGCTACATGAAGGCACAGAGAGGGCCTTCCCTTATTCAGAACCAAGGAGTCCCACTATGGTGATTTGAATAAGCATGGTCTCCATAGGCTCATAGGCTGGAGTAGTTGAGCCTCTGTGTGGGTATTGTTTGGGAAGGATTAAGAGATGTGACCTTNGGAGGGAAAGGTGACATCAGGATACTGTCTGAAGAACAGCCAGAGGCTACATGAAGGCACAGAGAGGGCCTTCCCTTATTCAGAACCAAGGAGTCCCACTATGGTGATTTGAATAAGCATGGTCTCCATAGGCTCATAGGCTGGAGTAGTTGAGCCTCTGTGTGGGTATTGTTTGGGAAGGATTAAGAGATGTGACCTTTTTGGAGGATGTGTCACTGGGGATTTGGCTTTGAGGCTACCAGTTAGCTCTTTCTCTGCCTTGTGCTTGAAGATCACGATGTGAACTCTCAGCTACTGTTCAAGTACCATGACTGCCTGTCTGCTAGATACACCCCGCCATCATGTTCTTGAACTCTAACTTCCTGGAAATTCAGCCCCAAATAGAAGCTTTCTCCTATAAGTTGCTATGGTTACCTTAGTGACCTTTCACAACCTTCACAGACCTTAGCACCAGTCATGTCTAAGGATCCGACCTAGCCCATCATACCCCAGAACCAACAAAGGAAATCCAAAGCCAAGGGTCCAGCAGCTTCTTTTCCCAAAGCTATCACAGTGCCAACCTCCACAAATCCAGATGCCATCTTGAAAAAGACCCAAGGAAGGAAAGGACCTAGGATTCATGATCCTCTCAGATAGCTGGCTATTAACCTAGAGATGTTGTACGTTATTAGAGCCGATTAAATTTTAGATCACACTAAGCTAAATTTGGTTTTATCTCCCTGTGCAGTGACAGAAGTCCTCAGGAGGAAGATGAACTAAGCTATGCAAAAGCTATATTTCCTTTGTAGGCCCAAAGTATACTATGAACAAGTTTATAGTGGCACTATGATGGCATTGCTTTGTTTAGGGGAAGCATGCAGACGGCCATTTCCCTAAAGATTCTTAACAAATCCCTGAGAAATAAAAGAACTAGACAGTTATCCTTTCAACGTGTGGGGGGGAAGCAATGTGTGTGAGTGGAGAAATGTGTTGGACAGACCTGCGTTCCAGGTGATGTGGGTCACAAAAAAAAAAAAAAAAAATCACTCAGTCAGGACAGCAATGAGACTGTGGTGAATGCAGGAAATGTGTGGCATTCCCATTCTGGGTGAGTGTCCCTCTGCTGTGGAATGAGATGGGGAGGGGGAAGGGGCAGTGCCTGTCATCCTGTCCATGTTGATAGCTTTTGTCTCTAGAAAGTGGGAAAATGAAAAACTCTTGCATTCCATTTAGTTTTTTGTTTGTTTGTTTGTTTCTAGACTCATCCATAGTAGAAGTGACTTAGCAGGCAAGTGACATTTTTCCCCCTCAGGTAACGGGAGATATTGTATCAAGGCTCCCTGGGAATTTAGCAAAGAGCAATGATTCCCATGAAACTTGAAAGTCCCATAACCTGCTGTTCTCAAAACAAAATCTAAGTCACCTCTGCAGGTAGGGATCTCCCCTACACCACCCCACCACACCCGAAACCTCTCTCCTTACAAATAAATTGATTTTGGAAATCAATTCCTAGAGTAGATGTTCAAGGTGGTAAGTGATCAATGAGTTAGAGAAGCCCCACACAGAAATGAAGCTATTATCTTCAAAGTGAGCAAACCGCTTTCTCAGAGGCCCGCCTGAACGGGCAGACTGCTTTTATTTGAATATGAAAGGAGGGCGGGCTGCTTCCCAGCCTTCTCCTGCAATTTGCTCATTTGCATCAAGGTACTCGCGATGCCCAGCTGAGCACAGAACGGGTTTCAGACTGAACCTTCCAATATTTTTGCCGCTCAGTGAGCAGGCAAATATTTGAACACTTGGAAAAGGAAGGAAATGCAATGTTCTTATGAGTGAATCACTCATGTGTTCTTTTTTGTTTTTTCTCCTTGCATCCTAAAGTAGAAATTCCTTTTATTGAATTTCTAGCAATTGGAAACAAAAAGTATGTAGTAATAGTAACAATAGCAATTTTTATTACTTTTATTTGTTTATGTTGCCTCCCCCTTCCACAGTTCCCCATACCATTCCTCCTCCCACCTGCCTCCAAGAGGCCATCTCCACACCTCCCCTACCAGGCCAGGCTTCTGCACTCCTTGGGGCCTGCAGTCTCTCAAGGGTTAGGTGCATCTTCTCCCACTGAGGCTAGACCAGGCAGTCCTCTGCTGTATTTGTGTCAGGGCCGCATACCAACTCCTGTATGTTGCCTGGTTGATGGCTCAGTGTCTGAGAGATCTCTGGGGTCCAGGTTAGTTGAGACTGCTGTTCTTCCTATGGGGTCGCCCTCCTCCCCAGCTTCTTCCAGCCTTTCTCTAATTCAACCCCATGGTCCCCAACTTCAGTCTAATCATTGGGTGTAAAAATCTGCATCTGTCTCAGTGAGCTGCTTGTTGGCCCTCTCAGAGGTCAGCCATGCTAGACTCCTGTGTGTAAGTAGACACCATAGCATCAGTAATAGTGTCAGGCCTTGAATCCTCTCCTTGAGCTGGATCCCAAGTTGGGACAGTCACTATACCTGCTTTCCCTCAGTCTCTTCTCCATTTTTTGTCCCTGCAGTTCTTTTTGACAGGAACAATTCTGGGTTAGAATTTTTTGACTGTGGGATGGGATGGCAACCCATTCCTCCACTTGCTGCCCTGTCTTTCTACTGAAGGGCATTTCTTCTAAGGACTCCCTTTGAGTCCTGAGAGTCTCTCACCTCCCAGGTCTCTCCTACTCTCTAGAGGGGCTCCCACCTCCCACCCCACCCCGGAGGTTGCATATTGCCACTTTCCTGGCCCTCAGGGCTTCTCTCTTGCCCCCATAATCCCATACCTGATCAAATTCCCCCTTTCCCCTCACCCTTCCTTCTTCCACCCAGATCCCTCCCTTCCTCCCTTTGCCTCCCGTGATTATTTTATTCGCGTATTCTTAATGAAGAGGAATAAGCCAGAACTGGTCTGAAAAAAAAAAAACAACAGACACGCTCGCTTGGACGCACGTGTATGCTCGCACGACAGAGAGTAAACACACACACACACACACACACACACACACACACACACACACGCAAGCACTCTGACAATAGTAACCTAGCTTTCAAGCTGCACTCTCCTCCCACGTCCCAAGCAAGATAGCACCATCCATTGTGTGCGCGCGGTCTCCTCAATTCTCTTTACAATGGCTCTGGAAAGAAAATGCGACTGTCATTACCCTGACCTTTAAAATGGCAAGAATTTTTCTCACTGAATTTCAAGAAAAGGTTTGAGCCATCTAATCTCGTATCCCAATCTAGAAGCTAATCTTGTGACTAATAGTTAAAGGAGTTTACGGCACAAGTGTCTGCTTCCTGCGTTTTAATCTCGCCCACAGGAAACCATGGTTGCAGGGACGCTTAGACCTGTGTGAGCCAATACTGCCACCTTGTGGAACGCTTGAGCATAACAGAAAATCCTGCCTTCCATAAGGCCCAAGATTTTGTTAGATTCTTGAATTCACGAACGCGCGCGCGCGCGCACACACACACACACACACACACACACACACACACACACACACACACACACACAAGCTTATATATAAATATCGAAACTCTCGGTGTGTAAGTTTGCTTACAAAAGTACTGTGTAGATTTACAAGAATTCATTTTGTTGTTTTTTTTTAAGAAAAAAGGTTACAGTTTACTGAGCTTAATCCAACTGCTCCTTAAATTAAGTGTTTTTAAATGATAAAGGGGTATGATGAGACTCTAATGGAGCTTCTAGAAACATTAAATAGGAAGGATGTGCAGAACTCCAGGCCTACAAGCCTTACAGTGTTCTATCCCGAGCCAGCCTGTATCGCAGAATATGGTGTGGCATGCTCAGAATGTGGCTGTTATGTGACTGGAGAATTCTATGACTCAATTTTTCCATATATCTCTGAAGCAAGCGTCTTGCTACAGTGCCACAGCCACCTGAGCTATGTGGTCATGAGGTCTAGTGAGTACAGAGACCTCTGTGGCTTCTCAGAACTTGAAGGGCTTCCAGACAGGACACTCCATTCTCTCCCTACCCTGTGATCTTCACCTACTTACACGAACTTAAAACTCTACAACTAAAGTCTTCCCATTGACTGCACCTAACTCTATTAGAATTTATGAATAGCTGCAGTATAATTTGTATAGTTTGACATTTGTTTCTAAGTGAAAATATTCCTCAAATATTAGGAAACACTGAGAGGCTGTGAGCCAACATAAGTGAATGGAACACAGAGGTTTCAGACATGATTAGGGAAAGCTAGGAGGTTGTAATCCGATCCTCTGTGAATGAGAGACTAAAGTCTCAGAGTGGAGACACTGGAAGTCCAGCCAGGTCCCTCTGCCTGAATGAACAGTCGCGGTGGGGAATTAATTTTGTGCACAAGGAATGCTTGGCATGAGTCTCTCCTGAAATATTTATTGCATGGATGGATGGATTTATAGAAAATGGAATAAATTATAAAACGGCCTCAGTGAGTGAGGGCAGAGCCGCCATAGCAAAAAATATGTATATTCAACCAATAAATACCTGCCTGCACTCCAGGGATAGAGCAAATGGGCTTCTCAAGAGACCTCAGTAGTCACAGGTCACAGGCAACCGTGAAGGACAGTAAGATCTGTGGAAGAAACTTCATCATCCCAGACACTGACCAGTGTGATGGTAGAGGGGCGTGGCTAGCGCCGGGGTTCTTGGTCTTCAGTATTTATAGGCCCACGGAGTCATTAAAGATCACAGATTTCCTGAAAAGGAGAGATGTGTCTGCACTGAACTCATGAAGACTTCATTTTTTCTAGTCACTGTCCCCTAAACAGGACAGCATAACAACTATTTAAATGGTCCTGTGATTTTTATATGACTGGAAATCAAACCGTATAAGGGATGATATATGAGCAATTTGCTATTGCTGAGATAAAACACCATGAGAGGGATTATTTGACTCTTGGTTGCAAAGGGATCAGAGTCCATCAAAGCAGGGAGGCAGGCAGCAAGTAGCAGGCATTACAGCATGAGAGCTCCCAGCCTTAATTGCAAGGACAAAGCAAAAAGAGAACTGAAGAATGGGATGAGCCTTTAAGCTCTCAAAAGCTCACCTGCAGTGATGTACTTTCTCCAGTAAGGCCACGCCTCTTAAATCTTCCAAAGGGATTCTCCAAATAGGGAGTCAAATGTTCAATCGCATGAACCTACTGGGAGACATTTTCACTCGAAACACCGCAGATGGTGTGTATCTGGGGAGAGAGTGTTCTAGGTAGTCAACATGTCGTCTTACGTAAGCATCCTGAGTTTCCTCCAGCTTTGAAATGCACTGGGGGCTCCTAGGACTATTCTCCACATACACTGAGGGCAACTGTATTCTCATTGAGCAAACATTGCTGTAACATTCTTTTATATTTCATTATAAACACAAATTTAAGCAAAATTCTTTCTTCAAAGCTAACTAAAGTTCTCCTCTGGGGTATCTAAAGATGCTCTGACTATTTAGTGCTTTTTGATAAGCAAATTCCTGAAGGGCACTGTGTTGTTTCTATTATGGTGCAATGAACCATTAAATGAGCATTATGCTACTAGCAGGAACTCTAGTGTACAATATGGTATTGTTAGCTATAGGCAAATGTACAGCAGGTCTCTAGCAATTATTAATCTTTCCTTGGGGTGTGTGTGTGTGTGTGTGTGTGTGTGTGTGTGTGTGTGTGTGTGTGTCTTTGTTTCAGGTAGTGTTTGTGTTCATACACATGCTTGCACATGAGCATGGAAGCAAAGGCCAACCTTTCCGTGACAACATCTAAATTGTTTCTTTGAGACAAGATCTCTCACGTGGTGGCTTGGAACTTGCAAAGGTGGTTCAACTGGCTGGCCAGAGAGACCCAGACAGCCACCTGTCTCCCTGTCCCCAGCTCTGGGGTCATGACTTCTGCCAGCATGCTTGACTTGTCTCCGTAGATTCTGAGGACCAAAATCAAACCTCCTGTTTGCACATTGAGTGCTTTTCTGACCCAGTCACCTCCCCTGGCATCTCTACAGGATTGATGTTACACAACTGAATCTCTAAACTAGCTTCTTAGCAGTATCAACATCATTTAAATGGCAATAGTGGTTGGGTCCAGCAAGAATCCTTAATGACATAATTGTGTGTTTGGATGAGGCTCACCCCTGCCAGCGATTGGCGCACATGTATGCTTCTTGGGCTCCTGAAACTGGAGCTCAACACAGTGCTGGCTTAGGTGAGTAGCTACAATGAGAAAGGACAGGCTGAAGAAATCTGGGGAGGGTTGAGCTACCCAGACCCATAAGGCTTTCTTTACTGCAGGTCTTAGACACTTACTAAGCTGGCATAGAGAAAGTCCCCAAAAGGGTACCACAGTTGATAACCACAGGGCCCTTGCCTTGGGACGGCCTTGTACGTATTTGTGAATTCTGAAGGTACAAATTGTGACAGTCTTCTACTCTCCACAATCATTTTCATAGTTTCAATAGTTTAACCTCCCTCTTATGGCAACACTCCAAAGGAGCAACAATTGAAAGGTAGATTTCATGAGAAAAGAGAGGCAAACCAGGCAATGTAGGCCCTGAGGCTGTGGGAGCTGATGGGGATGTGGGATGACCTATCCTCTGTAGCCCCAAGCTAATCAGACTGTTCTCAGATGAGTTGTGAACCTTACCGCCAGGCCCCCACGATCTTTCTCTGCCCTTTTGTCATCTTCTGTCTGTGCAGATTGAAGATAGGAAGAACAGGGAGTCATTTACTCCTAGACTGACAGAAAAACGCCTCCCCATCTAAGATTTTAAAATTGTCATCCACAAAGAAGATGTGACCCAGGGCCAGAGCGCAAACACAGGACCACATACCCAAAGTTTAATCATATAAAAATTACAGGCTAGACTGATGGCTCTGTCTGCCTTCTTATCTCGACAAATATATCTGAGAAACACAGCTTGACAAATATCTTTATGATCTCCAGGAAGTTGGGTTCTAGTGACTTGGTTTGTGTGTAGCTGGGAGACCTTCAGAGACAGCAGGGCTCCAGCACAGCTGCTGGCTTCCTACCTCCGGACTCGAGGACTGGATGCCAGAGAAGGGTGGGCAGCAAGAATTGTGTGCTCTGAAAACCGGTGTACCATCTCTGTGCCCTACGTGCTCTGTGCCCACTCTTCCCCGACTGCCACCCTGTAGGTTATTGGTGCCCTGGAGGCTGGCTCCCAGGGAATAAAGCTAAATACCTGGGGGATGCCTGGGGTTTGGGCCAGGAACCTGCAGAACGGCTTTGCCTGCCAGAGCACAGCTCCTGCAGAAGCAGCAGTGCACAACAGGACAGCGGCCTAGGTGGAATGTGGGAGGTTGGGGGTGATTCTGTGTGAACCACACTTTGTAAAGCCGCAGCCTTCACAGCTCCGTTTATCTCCAGAAAGTGTTTCTCGTTTGAGTTTTTAACCACCACTGGCCCCTCTGATCAACTGTTTTTCCGCACCTCCCAGAGGAGGTAGGCTATGTTCCCTTTGTCATTAAAAGGAAAAAGTACACCAAGTTGTGTGAAGAGCTGAAAATGGTGTATTTTATCAACTTCAAACTTGTCCCGAGAACTTCTCCACACCATGATAAATAATAGAGGTTTTATTTTAATTGAATTCCTGTGTGTATAACAAATACTGGAGGAAGGGGCAGATCTGTATCAGTACCAGACCAAATCAGAACAGCACCTCCCAAATGTAATTTTTTTAAACATACTGCAATAAATGGGGTAGGGGTCACTAGAGTTCCCATGAAAGTGAAGTAATAAGAGAAGGGAGGGAGGGGGGAAGAAAGGTAAGGGAGAAGAAAATCCATGTTTTGGCTTCCCGGTACCCTGCTTACAAACTGCTCTAGTGAGCTAGACCTTCCGTCTCTAGAGGGACGATCATCGCCGTTCAGGTTGTGGACAAGGCAAGTCACCCTGGCTAAAGTCACACCCACTCTGTTCTTCACCCCCAGGATCCTGGAGCTGCAGCAGAGTGGCGACATGGACATCCTCAAGCACAAATGGTGGCCTAAGAACGGCCAGTGTGACCTGTACTCCTCAGTGGATGCAAAGCAGAAGGGAGGAGCCCTGGACATCAAGAGCCTGGCAGGCGTGTTCTGCATCCTGGCCGCGGGGATCGTGCTCTCCTGCCTCATAGCTGTCCTCGAGACGTGGTGGAGCCGGAGGAAGGGCTCCCGGGTCCCATCGAAAGAGGTACTTGAACTTGGACCCCAGATAGAGCTTTCGAACATCTGGTGGGTCTATTTTCGGGGAGAAAGGGGTAACATTGGCAACTGCTCTTTCTGCTTTCTTTGAAGATTCAACATAAGCATGCGGGAAGCAGAAAGGTGAGCCAATGCCAGCTCCCCGTTAGGTCTCTTGGGGAGAATGGAAAGCAAGGGTAAGGTCTGTGAGGCTGACAATTTCCTGTCCTGTGGCAGGCTTTAATACGCTGAGTCTCAGGCAAGATACTCATGATCCTTCAAGGCTATGATTTTCTTGACCCACTTAACAAAGACGCCTAACAGTTTCTTTCAACTCCTTAAGTTGTAGATAAATTTGTGTCTTAAAGACTAGGCCTAGAAGACGCCAGCAGGATGCTGTCTCTTCATCACAAGTCACTCTTCATCACAAGTCACTGCTTCTATCTTGACTTGACTGTGTCTGGGGCTCTCCCCTGATCCTAAGTGTGCCCAATTCACACCACAAAATCATTCCGGATTCTGTTTTATCTCCCTGACTGTGTCATCAGCTTAACTCCAGGGCCCTGTTCACGTTTGTATATCTCTCTGTAAGAATGCTTGCAGAATTGCCCATAATTCCTTAGTGAAAGGAGCATGTGAGATGTATCCATTATCTAAGAAAACATGAGCACTAAAAATAAAGAAATAAAAACAAAAACAAACAAAACAAAACAAGACAAAAAAAAAAGAAAAAAACACTTTGTTATCTTATTGCTGAAAGCCTCAAGAGTCGATGTGAAAAGCAACCTGAATTTATTCAGTGGTTTGATTTGAGGGTCAGTTCCAAAGAAAGTTTTAAACTTTCTGCCGAGCCCTGGGCTGAGTGATACACTAGGAGCTCCACAGAAGATTGGCTTTGATGTACAAATTAAAATGATCTCTCATTTGTATATGCATGTCTGCGCGGTAGTATTGTCTTCCAAATACTCTCATCTGTACAGTCTAAGGATCCGTGTAGCTCCTTAGATGCAAAGCAGATCAGTACCGTTTATAAGAACAGCTTAGCTTACCTTGCTTCATACCTGCGTGAGTGATCATACGCAACCCCACTACGTGGAGACTGAGTTAAAAGCCAATCGGGTTTCTTGCGTGTCTTCTATGTATGCGTTAGCATTGGTTTCTCTGCTGACATCAATCCAAAGCAAAAGGCCACGTTAATGCAGATTGTAGCTGAGACTCAACGTTCTCCAAACTCTGGGCTCACGAGCTCCTATTTTTGAATTACTACGGAAGATATTAAATGTTTGCGTTGTTAGATCTGTTGATGGATGTCGAGATTACAGTTGCCGTGGGAACCATAAAATTATACATCTCAAACTTCTGAAGTCTCAGTGCTAGTGCTGCATTAATGGATGTTTTGATTGGATCTTAAGTGAGAAAGGGGAAGGGGAAACAGGGCTGTGAACCCCAGCAGTTTTTGCTACAGATTAGTACATTCGTGGAGGGAAAAGATGCCCCTTCTCTAATTTCTGATGGCCATTCCAGGCTCTGTGAAGAACCATTTTCTCCTCTTATGACTAATGAGGATTTTTACAACCCATCACTTTAACTTGTTGACCTTGACTGTAAATATCACAAAGGAAATTGAATTTCTTCTCAATTGTATTGGTTTTGACCCTGAGGGGTTTTCCTGTAGGATTTGTCCCTGAGACTCTGAGGCTTTACTGCCTTTTAGAAAGCAAATAAATAAAACTTTTTCCAAACATACTCATTTAGCCTAAAACTGACCCTCAGTTAAAGGTATTTATTCACATGTCCTGACGTGAAAGAATCACTAAGTGGCCCTCTGACCTCACAGTGGTCAGACATAGATATTGGAGATATATATATATATATATATATATATATATATATATATATATATATATATATATATATATATTTGCTCTGTCAAGAAGAAGTCTCTCTTGTGATGACTGTTTCTCAAGAACCTCATAGATCGGCGCTACAGGAACGAACACTTTACCAGTCACTGACAAGTTAGTACAAAGAAATAGATTGTATAGCTCTCTCATCTAAAAAATGAAAAGTCAAATCTAAGCATAAATGGTAGAAATAAATGGTAGCGTTTAGAAAGAGACTCTGAAAGAGGAAGCGTGTACGATGAGGGTTGAGGGGAGTTCCTGGAGTCAGACCTTCTGCGCTTGCGTATCCCTGCCTGAGCCTGTTTGGTGTCTTTGTAGCTGCATGTGGCCTATGCTCATTTTAAAGTTCCAGCTGCAAGCAAAGTATTTCTTATAGATACTTTATCTCAAAGCCCTGACAGTATTCCCAGAAACAAGCCCAGTGTCTGCCTGGCTCATGCTAGGGGCCCAGTCAATATCTGCTAAGCCAGTATGCCCCAAAGTTCAGTTAATTACATGTTTGCTGAACGACTTCTTTTTTTTTAATTTAAAAAAAAAACATGAAAGCTAGTACTGATGAGATCCTTATTTTCTTTTTCTTCATCTCCAGGATGACAAGGAAATTGACCTGGAGCACCTCCATAGACGAGTAAATAGCTTGTGCACAGATGACGACAGCCCCCATAAACAGTTTTCCACCTCGTCAATTGACTTGACCCCTCTGGACATTGACACTTTACCAACACGCCAAGCCCTGGAGCAGATCAGTGATTTCAGAAACACTCACATCACCACCACCACCTTCATCCCAGAGCAGATCCAGACTCTTAGCCGCACACTCTCCGCAAAAGCTGCCTCTGGCTTCGCTTTCGGCAGTGTGCCTGAGCACCGAACTGGCCCTTTTAGGCACAGGGCCCCTAATGGGGGCTTTTTCAGGAGTCCTATCAAAACAATGTCATCTATTCCTTATCAGCCTACTCCCACTCTGGGGCTCAATCTGGGCAATGACCCCGACCGAGGCACGTCCATATGAGCAAGCAGACAGCTCCGCCCATCCTAGGACTCCCCCCAAAGGAGCAACTGTAATGTGGGACTAACATGGATGTGATGTCTTATTTAAAAAGAAATCAGGATAATTAGTAACAATTCTAGTTCTTTCTCTTCCCCCACTCTACTTCTTTTTTTCCCCCTCTTTCTCCCTCTCTCTGTCTATCACCCTCCATTTTTTTTCATTACTCAACTTGTTCCCCAAGAATATAGTATTCTAGGATCCTATTAGTCTGCTTTGCATATACTGTACTTCAAGTATCGGGAATGGGCACTGAGTCACTAAGAACACTTGCAGGGTTGACTTTGCATACAGGGCTCCCATGCTCCCACCGTCCCTCTGTTTTGAAACTCTAATTGCAATAACTTCAGTCTTTCTCCGTCTTCAGCTGCATCCACAAAATCTCCACCGCCGCTGAGTGTCCTTTAGCTGTGGACCAAAGGCGACCCCTGCAGTGTCTGTGAAATGATTTGAAGACTGTTCAGGCCACGCAATATGAGAATGCAGTTTTTGTAGGATTACAAAAAAAAAAAATTTAAAAAGCCATTAATCTGCCAGTCAAGTCTACAGTTAAAATCCCCTTCCCACTGCAGCAGTGCCCACCCCCTCCGTGTGATTGTACAGTATTCAAACTTTTTTCTTATGTACAGTAAACTTTACCATATGGCAAAGGCCTTTATTGTGTTAAATAACTTAGTATCTCATATATACATATATATGCACCTATATAACGTGTATATATATAAATGCAGCCATTGCTATTGCAATTCATTTAATAAAGCTTTAGTTTAAAAACCAAGCATTGTGTACAGGAGCTAGGGCAGCGCAGGAGGCCCTTTCAGTTGGAGAGGCGGGTTGCTTTAATGTCACTCTGACCTGCGTTGTTTGACTATTTTATAATTTTGTTATTAAAACATCCAGGGTGATTTCATCTTTGTTCCTAGATGTACTCATTTGAATAGGTTTTGCGTTCATTACTCAGCAGTGTATAAAGCTAACCTTGATAATTTTACCTTTTGTTAATTATCTAAACGGGAAATGCCATTAGCTGAACCCCACACAGAGCACAGAGAGCAGAGTCTAACCATAGATCGTGGTAAGCTCAACGTCCTCTTCTAAAGCTGCAAGCCAATCACTGTAACTGTAGCTGGGGAGGAGGGGAAGCCCCTTCGAAGTGTCGATGTGGCCTTATATGTGTCACACATCACCCTACAGCAAACATGTGGCAACCATCCTGGGCTCTCATCTGAACCCCTCTTCTACCCACTTCTACTTGGAGGTGTCCTGTCTTTTTAAAAATCAGTGCCAAGTGTGTCAGCAGGGGGCATGAGCAAAGACCAGTGCCTCGTCATGCACAGTCCTCTAAAAGTAGCATTCTTATCTGTTAGAAACATAGAGCGAGCTTCATCTGTAATCCTTAAACTCGATGTGGTAAGTAGGAAGCGAGAATTTATCCTGTGTTTTCAGGCAGCAGTATGCTTACTTTAATCTCACTCATTCTGTGGCTAGGATGGCTAGAGGGTCCTGCCTATGTGATTTGCTTTAGGAACAGTTAAGAGGTATATTCTTAAGGTGTATTCTATTTTGATCTAATTCTGTTTCTGGGGAGCATCTTGTTCTGTCACTGTTTTTGTACTAAATCTTCAAATATTGTCTACTGTGTCAGGCAGAAAACCTTCTTATCATGGGAAACCACTTTGTTTCCAGGGTGACAAGTCCCGCGGTGCATGCTCACCTTGTTTCCCCGTGACATTCATGTTCTCATTTACGACTCTGATTTTCAAACAGAAAAAGTCTTTACAGCTATATAGGGGCACCCCAGATGCTGCAGTGACTTCAGCTATCAACAAACTGTCAACCATGTACAATATTGGAAATAGGCTGATTTTGATGTATTGCCTATTCTTCAAGTACACAAAAACATTTTGGAGGCCTCAATTATGAGTGGCAGAGCTTTCTGTGTATAATTTGTCTACATAATTTGTCTAATAAAAAATGTTTTCTAAACTTGCTCTCATACTATTGAAGTCTTAACTATAAAAGTAAAAGATACAGATCTCACTGATCTGTCTGAACCTCCTGACTTTATTAAAGTGTAGAAACATCTACTCTAATTAGCAGGTCACCAAAGTGAGTGGCTCTCTGGAAGCGATGATTAAAGATGCTCTAAGACAATCAAAAACTGCTAATTTGATATTCAAGACTATTTGAACCAAAAATATATTTGTTTCTCTTCATGGATGTCTGTGTGAGCACTTGGGGAGGGGGGCGGATATTTGTCCTTTTTATAGAAAAAAAAAAGCAGCTGCTGTATTAATAGCAAAATAAGCATTTGTAACATGCAAAGAAGAAAGGGAGGAAATTGAGGGTAATTATTAAACTTTGGGCTTACTAAAAATTACTTGCCTCTTCAAGAAATAATCACCATGCCAAACCTTTTAATTTGAAATTTTATTTAGACTCAGAAATTATTTCTAAAAACACTATTATTTCTACATTTGAACACTATTAAGTCTCTCTAACATTTAACTCAATGGATATATGACTATAAATAGGATTTAGATGAAAAATCTCTATTCTAAAATTCCATCAAAATACTTTTTCAATGTGGGAAGGAGGAGAAATTTTACAAATATAGATTCTGTCTCTCAATTTATGACTGTGAGAACATGGCAGTCTAAAAAGCTTTTAATTACCCAAATGCTTGATAGTCTAAGACTTGAAACTAGTGTGGGATTTCAGCTCTGAGATTTGGTCTCTGCTGTGTGTCCTTCACATTCACCCAAATACTCACCCTAGGAGCCATGGATGTAGACGAGAGATGGAAACAAAAGCGCTTGCTTCCACCTCCTCCCACAAAGTACACTCTGAAGAGCCCTGACATCCTTCCCTTGCTTGTGTGAGTCTTATGCAACCATCTGAGTCAACAGATGGATAGCAAGCACCTCATGCCTCCATTCAGGGTCACAGCTTTGGTAGAAGGAACCCCTTCTCTGTCTAGTATCAGGACCTTCATCCAGTTTGCCCTGCCTGTACCCTTTAGATCAAACCTGCTACTGCAATACAAATACTTTATACCCAAGGGACTTCATTGCACTCAAATATCCTGTTTCATCTACTGGTGAGTCAGCAGGTTTTCTGAACTTTTATGACCAATCAGACATACAAAGAAAATTGTGAGGCTTCCTTTCTTGCTATATTATATCTCCCTGTAGGAAATTTATTCTTTTCTGAATTGTGTGATATTTTTTCATCTCCTTTACCTTAGGATTAGGAACACATGCAAAGATACTGTCATAAAATAGACTTTTCTAAATGGCACTTTGCTTTGTTAATTAAAAAGAAAGGAGATGAAAAGACTAACTCACCCATCCATATTTTCCAGTTCTATTATTCTGGCTGAAGTGCAAGTTATTGCTACTTTACAGCCATAATTTTTGGTGAAATGCATTCTGGATTATGAATAGTAACTAAGGGGGCGGGGCTAAGAGTAACAGTAAGCACTTAGGTTGAAATGAGATTGCTCAAATTTGAGTCTTTTTATTTCTTAAATTAAATCCTATAGCCAATCTAAGCCTTTTGACCAGATGTTATTTGATGGCTAAAAGTGATGGTCATGATTTCCATCTTAACACATTAGTAGATGTCCTTTTAGTAACTCCTTTAGCAGAATATATATAAGCTCCCTTGGGTGGAAGCAACTTCCCTAAAAGAAAAAAAAAGGAATCAAAGCCATCACTGATAGTAGATTTGATAAGTATCATTCTGTCCTGCCCTGCTAGCATGCACAGAGAATTTGTTCCGTGCATGCAGTAGAGCAAGGTGGTTGAATGTAGATAGATGGGCTCATGCTTGCCAGGGGTTCTAGATAAGCATTGCCACCAGCCTTTGTCTTTTCTCCATACTGAAATTCAGGATACATAGGCCACCCCACAGCTTTTCAGAAATGGTAGAATGCATCACCCCCAATCCACATCAGCCCCTTTGGGTCCTGTGTAACCAAACCTAGAGCAATCTATCCTAATTTTTCTCAAAAGCCAACTTTGTCTGTCTTTGGAGGTTCAGACCACCTCTACAAAAAAAAGCTATGAACATTTCACAAGATGCTAATTTCCAAAAATGTTAACATCCATTAAGCCAGAAGCAAACTATTTAATGGTCTATTATTACCAATACCTGTCTACTATTCCTGCTACCACCCATGTGAGAATAATACAAACCACACCACTTCCATCCGTCCCTCCAGCTCAGCTCACGTGGGATAATTAGAACTTTACAAGGTTTCAATCACTTTGCTTCAGAGACCAAACGTTTAATCAGGATCTTCTCCACCTTGTAACTAAGCCCCCAGATGACTTTTTTTTGGCATTGGGGACACAGGACACAGGGTACCACAGCTGTCTGTTGTGCTGGCAGCCTCTCACCTCATCTATCCCTCAGAGTTGAGAGAGCTGTGTATTCTGCCTAGCACGGGGAAAGACACAGGTGAATGGAGCTCAGAGTTTCATTTTGTCTTACAAAGTTCCTATTTTTCTCAACAGTTTTCATTTATGCGGTTACTAGTAAATTGCTGACAAAGCAAAAACCATCCAAATTTGGAAACTTCCTTCAAGTCTAAAGTCTCTCTCCTGACTCATACGTAGGATTTAGGACTAGTATCTAGTTTTTAACTAATTTTGCACATTTTATGGAATTCCTTCAGGGCAGAGAAGAGAAAGTGAGGAAAGTTAACAGCACCATGCTACCCCTGCTAACCTTACACAGTCAGTCCACATGTCTGACTCCATACAATCAAAAAATGAAACCTGGCCTGTTTTTTGAGGAAACCACACAGACTCCCACTTGAAATTACCAGTACATTTCAAAGGGCTGAAAATATCCATGATGTGATTAGAAAATCAATTTTTTTCAAGACAACATCAATTCTCATTCATTTAAAACTAATTAAGCTTTCGGAGCAGCTGCGTTAGAAAAGAAACAGATGTCACAAATCAAAACTGTCAGCACCAGAGAAGAGATGAAAAATATTGCTTTTAATAAATATTTTGCCTGTCACAGATTTTAAATAATACAAGTAGAAAGCAGATGTTAATTTTTTGAATTGTTACATTATATTCTTGATTGGCACTACTGAAAAAAAATAAGAATTAAGTAGCTACTGTAGTGACTATGTTTAACTTTTTAAAACCAGACATCAATGTTGTTTTTAAGCACAGTAGATAACACAGTTTAAATATGCATGTGTGCGTGTGTGTGTGTGTGTGTGTGTGTGTGTTTCAAAACACATACATAACCAGAATAAGCCACATTTCTGTGAGTTCACATTCAGTTCTTTTATAGAATCAAAGTTGACTGTGAAATGAAGTTTGGAGCTTGATTTAAAGAGTTAAGTAGGGCTGGTGAGATGGCTCAATGGCAAAGAGTACACACTGCTCTTCCAGGGGTCCTGAGTTCAATTCCCACCATCACATGGTGGCTCACAGCCATCTATAAGGGAATCTGATGCCCTCTCCTGGCCTGTGGATATATAAGCGGCAGAACCCTCACACATTAAATAAATTTAAAAAAAGAGTTAAGCATATGTTTATTCTTAGATATAAAAACATGCTAGACTTAATTTGAAAATAGAGGTTATATGTTTGGCACATCTCCCTTGTCTTCTTCATATCAGAAATGGTTAATGAGTAATGAAGGTGTCTAAGTACCTGTCAGTTACTATTATTAGAACGCTTGAGTCACCGTTCACCTAAGAAGTTACAGTTAGTGACACATCTACTTGAAACATCAGACACTGAACACCCAACGCAGTCACCACACCCCAGGTAAAACTGCAGAACTAATTAGCACCAGGCATGGAGCACAGAAAGGTGTACACTCAGTTCTACATGGCCAAGCGACCCCAACCAAAGTCAGCCCCATCTGACCTCTTCATGGAAACACCATGCAGAAGACTATTCATAAATGCAGAGACCCATGAGAATGCATCCTCACGCTTTGAGCCTCCAGAGTGTCTGATGAAGCAGCCAGTAGTTTAAGTACAATCAACATTTTAACTAATTCTTCCGTGTTCAACATCGCTAGGTAAAATTTGTAAATATTAATCTATAACAAAGGTTTCTGAATGTCTGTTTAAACATGTTAAGCATATGTATAAACACTAATGGAGCTTCAGTGAGCTACAAGACTAGAGACAAACAACATCCTGAAATTAGTCTGTTGAAAAAGCACCTACCACCAGCAGGCACCCTAAGCAGTTTCCCTGAGCCAACAGATTCCCTTTCTACTCAGGACAGGCTGCACCCCTGGAGTGGCAGTCCGCCCCATATACTCTGTCTTTTCAGAGAACTTCCAAAGTTGCAAAGAAAAGAAAGGAAACATTGGGAAACTTAAAAAAAAAAAAAAAATACATGGCATAACTAACATCCGTGGATGTGAGTATAGGTGCTGTCAGGATGCAGAGTAAGTTTAACTGTCAGATTAACATGACAGAAAAACACTCCCTGAGGATAATAAGGGAAGGATATGGGCTGTGCGAATGAGGTGGTTTCATGGAGTAAGCTGGGATTTAGTGTAGCTAGGGTGATGTGGGAAAGCCCAGAAAACTCTTCCACGGCGGTGGGCAACAAAGACATGGGTGAGGAAAAGAAACTTGGAGGAGCGAGAAGTGATTGACCACCAGGTACGAAGTCTGTCCAAAATGTGTCAGGCAGGGACAGTGACAGCGAGCTAAGGCTGGACACAGAAACCCCACCCTCTGTTTTCACCCGTCAGCCCTCTAGCCAATGGATACCCAGGATTCACTCTGTGCAAGACACTGCTTTTATACAAGAGGATAGCAATTTTAAAATATAATAATAAACCAAATAAACAAACAAACAGGGCAAGGTACATTATTAAAGCCAGAAATTCCTGTCTTCAAGGAACTTACAATTGACAGAAGAAAGCTGAATAGGCAAGATAGATCTATAAATTACTAGTCAATTACAAGGTAAAGGCACCAGAGAACAAAACTAAAACACAAAAAGCAGGGGCTGTCAGACCAAAGTGGAATGGGAATGGACTACTACAAAGAGAGCGGAGAGGAAGGTCCCACTGAAAACTGTGTATCTGAGGGGAACTGCAAAGAGAGTGAGAAAGTCAACCATGTTGGGATTCAGGAAAAAGAGCATTCTTGACTCCACGGGCAGGCAACGCTCTGAGGTTAGAGCGTACAGAGCAAGCTTAGGATGCTGTCAGACAGTCCATAACATCCAGACTTGAGTGAGTCATGGGCTCCGAAATGATATAGGGCAGGAGTAGACAGGACGAGCAAACATACCTCCTGGCAAGTTGTGGTGGAATGCTGTGAGAATGTAGGCTGTTTCCCTCAAGTGTTCCGAACCGAGTGTGAAGCCTGCTCCTCCTTCGTTAGATCTATTCCCACCCTCGTCTGCCATTATTTTAAGTGGAGTGTTTTAACTTCAAGAGTATGGGACAGTTGGTACAGTGGCTGGCCACTTGGACTTCAGTCTGTGAGCTGCCTGAGAGTCTACAGTTTGGTTGATGTTCACAGAGGTTCAAGACAATAGGATGCATAGATACCTCCGCTGGGATACTCTGGCAATCTATGACCAAAGGGGAAACACCAAGAACTGTATGTTCTTAGAGGAATGGTTTGGAAAGGTTAAACATCTAGCAGCACCTCACTGAATGGAAGGGAAAGGGACCAGTAAAAAGGCCGATGCAGGCCAATGAGATGGCTCAGTGGGTAAAGCACCAGTAGCATAAGCTTGCTGGCCCAAGCTCAGTCTGAGGCCATGAAAATGAGAGAACTGACTCACGCAGACGTCCTCTGACCTCCACATAAACACTTAATGTATGTGAAAACCACCTCCATGCATATAATACTCACGAACATACACACATTCACGCATGTGTGCACACATGCACACACACACATGCATACACAGTAAATGCAGAAAGAAAATGAATTTTAAAGGCTTACTCAAAGTCTTTTGAGCTAAGCATCTTAGTCAAAGAGATAGAGAAGATAGAGATGGTAGATATATTTGCAAGGGAGAACCAGAGGAATGTTAACTCATGAGTATGAGATAGAAAAAGTTGAAGATGATTGAGTTTTCAAAGCCAGATTTAAAAAGATGACAATCATTGAACAGAAGAGCAGCTAGGTCACTGTCTCTTTTCCTCAACTGAGATCTCTGAGAAGAAAGATAGATTGGAGATTGATATCTGTCTTCTTTCCCTGGGAGCATGCGAGGTATATTTGTAACAGGTGGTGGGTACCTATGAGTGTGAGTGCTACAGTTCATGATTTTAACTGAGGCTCCCTGAAGTTCTGAGGGCTTTTCTCAGGATCTAGGAGGGTTGTGGTTAAGGTGAGGCCCACTAGGGTTCAGTTGGGGCTGCTCTGCCTAAATCCCTTCATATACAGAACTTCCTTCTAAGATTTCTACCAGGTAACACATAACTGAGGAGTGACCAACTCCACTCTCTTCCTCTTTACAAGTGGCCTTTGACCTATCTTAAACACTTCTTGCATCTGCTTCTTTGGAACACTACAGAATAAGACTCATCTTTATTCTCCATAAATCATTTATCACAATTTCCAATTAGTAAAGCCTCTGAACTGACCAAACTATCCTTTGACATGGTGACAAGAACCCAAAGTATATTAGTGAGCCTTGAAATGAGAGTCCAGAATCCCCAGTGTCTTTAATGAGAGAAATTGATTAAGCAGGTCTCCTAGACAGTGTAGTGTCATACACCAAGGAGGCAGGGGCAGATGAATCTCTGTGACTTCCAGGCTAGCTTAGTCTCCATAGCAAGCTCCAGGAGAGCCAGGGCTGCACAGAGAGACCATGTCTCTGAAATAAAATAGGAGAAAAAGCAAACAAACAAAAAAGTAGATCTCCTTCTATGAGACTCACTAGAATCATGAAGCAGATGAATCTGAATTCACCCCGAAGCTATTTCCAAATGCAGACCCTGTTGACTGAGAGGAATGAATTGAGGTTAACACAGGTACAGATGCCTGCCGTGCACAAGTCAGCGTACGTACACTGTGTCAAATCAAGTGGCTTTGACATGAACCATGTTTGGTTCAACAAAATTGCTGTGTGCTTTGAGACCCAAGTCTATTTCAACCTGAGAGCTCAGAAAGAATGTGCTTATGCAGTCAAGAATACTCAAGGAGCTAAAAAGAGCAGTCTGATATATTGTCAGAGCTCACTCACTAGCAACTCAGGAGGAGAGCACTCACAGGTGAGCACTCATTAAGGAAGTGTCATCAAAGCCACCACCTGGATTTCACTCAGAATCACACCTGCTAGCTCTTATCACCGGTCAACACTGAAGTCATTGTAACAGATCCCTTTAAGGAAATCAAAGATCATTTCCCAATTCTAAGACAAAACGCATATATCTACGTATAAACAAGAAACAGTATGTATTCTTACAAATTTAATATAACTTTGGCAAACCTGATTTTCAACTTGTTTGAGAATAGAATTCCTTGCAGTCTACTCTTGCCTTACATGAGGAACACACTTGTGCAGTTATTTCTTCCCTATAGACTATAATCTAGAGGAAAGTGTATGTAAGTCATGTAAACACACTGCCTGGAATAGCTGCACAATGCAAGACTGTCTTAGCAGTTTATGTGCCTTGGAGGTGGTGGTTCTAAATCAAAATTTTAAATAATTTCTAACATAGATCCTCACCTAGGATTTCAAATGTGGAGAAATTTAAGCTGTTGTCTTCAGAAAAAGTCATCTGCTCACACCTGGCTATAAATCCAGCTCCAGAGAACCTGATGCCCTCTTCTCACAACTGCCTATAAATCCAGCTCCAGAGAACCTGATGCCCTCTTTTGCCTTCTATGGGCATGAATACATAAGCACACATCCCTGCTGAACATAAACAAAATAAAGATAAATCTTAAAGATAACCAAACTGAGATGTAGAAAAGTTAAGTAACTCGACTGAGGTCGTAAATTAGCAAGCGAGCCAAGCATATTTCAAGTCCACCTCTCTTACCTCCATATCCGTGCCTTTCCCACCTTCTCCCAAGATCAGCAAGAGATAAAAGGAGGTACATGATCGTCTTACCTCCAAGCACATTCCCTAAGGAGCTATGTACACTGAGAGTAACTGATCTTCAGTAACTGATTATATTTTAACAGAAACTATTAGTAGGAAGTAAAACTTTATGCCAGATGAATATAAGTGGTTATGAATCATGAGTTAGAAGACAGATTTCCAGAAGTCCCCTGCCAAATTAGCACACATACCAGCAAACCTAGCTTGCTCATCACAAGCCAGCAAACCTATTCTTCTCCTAACAGGCCAGCATACCTAGGCCCCCAGTCACATGCCAGCAAATCTGTCTCCCTCATCCCTGCTCATAGTTCAGCAACATTTCTGGCTTTCTTCTCCTTAGTCCCCTCTAATGAGCACATTAGGAAACCCCGGCATGTGTTCTCCTGTACCAACACCACAGCCCCTTTGCATAGCTTCTGCCTATAGAGACTGCCAGTCTCCATAACCTGTTCCTCCAGCTCTCTGCTCGCCTATACTCATCTCTCAGGGGAAGCCAATCAATAAGTTAATTTTGTCCGTGGTACCTATGGTCCACTAGCTAACAGTACAGACCTTAGGTGAGGCCTTTCCTGAATGCTTCTGGCAGAAAATACTAGGCAATTGCTATAGAGAAGCAGCCAGCAAACTAAGGAAGTGAGTTTTGACACTTACAGATAAAGAGCAAGGCTATACAACCACTGAGAGAAAAGGAAATGAAGAAAAGTGGCTGAAAATCAGGGGCTAACTCCAGGACGTATGCCCAGGAGACTCCATACCCTAGAGACTTTGGCTCATCCATGTTTACTGCTGCTCTGTTCATGACAGCAAAGAAATGGAATCAACGTAGATGACTGTCAGATGTGCCAACTATAAACAAAAGGGAGGTTTCTTCCTTGAAGAAAAAGAACCATGGAATTGTCAGGAAAATGAGGGTAACGAGAAACTCTCAGGTGAAATAACCCAGACTTACAGAGACAGATAGCGAATGTTCTCTGACAGGGACGGGTTCCAGCTTCTCTAGCTATTTGTGATGTTTATGTGTGAGCGAGTATGGGCATAGGTCAGAATGCTAGGAAGGGGCCATGAGAGGGACATGGGGGCTTTAAGACTCGATGGGGAGGAAAGAAGGAGGACACATATGCAATGGAAGTTGTAAGGGGGACGCTGGCTGGGAGCTATGCAGTGAGCAGGGGGGCCATGGAGGAAGAGAGGAGCAGGATGGGGCAGAATCCACCACAATTAAGAACGCATGAAATGCTGTAAGGAAAACTATTGCTTTGTATACTAATTAAAAATAAGTAAAACTAAGCTATAGAAAACTAGGAAAGTCTTGTAGAGACATACAGAGAAAAGATGAAGAATTGATTTGCTGATATATTTAATGCATATTTTATACTTTATGAATGTATTACACATACACAGTATACACACACACACACACACACACACACACACACACACATACTCCAGGCACTACAGATACTCAGATATGAGACTATTACTATTTCAGAGCTATTATTTTAAGAGATATCATGTTTGCATATAATTCTAGCACAAGGTAAAGTATGTTGTGTTCCACAAAAGTAACATAGCAAATTACAAAGAATTCAGAGAAAGATAGAAATCTATTCTTCCAAATCTCGCCTTCCTGGAAGACAAGCATGAAAAATTATGGGGGATTTGTACCTAAAAGCATCCTATAATGTTAGAGAATTCAGTGGGAAGCCAGGTCTTCTTTCACAGAGGTGATAAAACACTTTATGGTGAGGATAGGTTTGGAAGCTGGCCTTAAAACCTGAAAGTAATGTCCACATGTGCAGTAAAGAGAGATGCTTTTTCTAAGAACAGGGAGACAGAATGATCCAAGTCACACAAGCACAACTCACAATCAGGGAGATGAAGTAGCTTGGCTGGAATACATGGCCTGTGAAGAGCATTGAGGACAGAAAGTGGCACAATTATAAAAGTCTAAGTGAGCCACCCACCTACCATTTGGCTTGCATCCCTTTTACAACCCCGTCCATTTCGGAACAGCTTCGGATATCAGAATCATAGTGATGTTTACAGTCTACTGGGGAAGACAGACAATTTATCAGACAATGATAATAAATTGTGATGAGTGCTATCACAGAGGGCATAAAATGTAATTTGTAACCCAGAACAGGGCTCACCAAAGCTCCCAAGAGGACTAGAGTTCATATTACTCCAGAGAAATTACTGGGCGTTCCCCAGGCAAAGCAACTAGGGACCATTCAGAGTAAGCAGCCAGCCAGAGCAGAGACCTGAGGTTGGAGAATAGCTTACGTTCCAAGGAAGCAAGGAAGGAAATCTGGACCAGAAATAGAAAGAAAAGGAAAGAACTGAGAGTTTCTGGAAGCAGTAGGAGTGAGCCTGGCTCCGGACAAAGTGCATCAAAGAATTACATTTTGGGGAATGCTTTGGGGTAGTGAAAGTCACAGCAGTGACTCTGTCCTGTTCCTGTTTTAAAGACTCTGTCTCGTACTACTCAGCTATTAAAAACAATGAATTTATGAAATTCTTGGGCAAGTGGATGTATCTGGAGGATATCATCCTAAGTGATGTAACCCAATCACAAAAGAAGTCACTTGATATGCACTCACTGATAAGTGGATATTAGCCCAGAAACCTAGAATACCCAAGATACAACTTCCAAAACACAAGAAAATCAAGAAGGAAGACCAACGCGTGGATACTTCATTCCTCCCTAGAATAGGGAATAAAATATCCATAAAAGGAGTTGCAGAGACAATGTTTGGAGCTAAGACGAAAAGATGGACCATCCAGAGACTGCCCCACCCAGGGGTCCAGCCCATAATCAGCCACCAAACGCAGACACTACTGCATACACGAGCAAGATTTTGCTGAAAGGACCCTGATATAGCTGTCTCCTGTGAGGCTTTGTCAGTGCCTGGCAAATACAGAAGTGGATGCTCACAGTCATCTATAGTGTGGAACACAGGGTTCCCAATGTAAGAGCTAGAGAGAGTACCCAAGAGCCAAAGGGATCTGCAACCCTATAGATGGAACAACAATATGAACTAATCAGAACCCCCAGAGCTTGTGTCTCTAGCTGCATATGTATTAGCAGATGGCCTAGTCGGCCATTATTGGGAAGGGAGGCACCTTGGTCTAGCAAACTTTATATGCCCCAGTATAGGGGAATGCCAGGGCCAAAAAGTGGGAGTGGGTGGGTAGGGGAGCAGGGCAGGGGGAGGGTATAGGGGACTTATGGGATAGCACTTGAAATGTAAATGAAGAAAATATCTAATAAAAAAAAAAGACTCTGTCTCTCTGCCCAAGGACACCGTTTAGGTGGGGGATGTGAGGCGTGGTCCTGCTGGAAATCCTTGCACCACTCCAGTAAGAGGTGATAAGGGTATGGTTCTAGTCCCCCCCGTGTTGGGGGCGGGGAAGAGACAGAGACAGACAGAGTTGTATAGGGAATGGGCTCAGGGAACTGGGCCTTGAGCTTGAGTATAGCGTGAAGCAACCGAAGTTTTATACTATGTGACGAATGAGCTGAGCAATATGTGA
This sequence comes from Mus minutoides, assembly GCA_902729485.2. Lineage (NCBI taxonomy): Eukaryota > Metazoa > Chordata > Mammalia > Rodentia > Muridae > Mus > Mus minutoides. The sequence goes on along the minus strand of LR749970.1, from coordinate 292,953 downwards.
GTGAGCCTATTTAAGACACAGTTCAGAACAGAACCCTGTGTGGGGAACTTCATCAAAAGACAAAAAAAAAAAAAAAAAAAAGACAAAAGCATCAAGTAGAAACCCAAAAGAAGCTGATTGAGAGCTAGGAGAAGGAGCAGAGGGACGAGCGCCCCCAGGGGTCAAGAGAAGGTTTGTTCAACAGAAGTAGTCGTTCAAATACTCAGGAAACACGGAACTGGGAGTGAGTGCCCTGAGGACTTTGGTAAAAACAGTCTTTAGGAAAAAGAGAGGGACGAGGAAGAGACAGAGACAGAGACAGACAGAGACAGAGAGAAAGCCAGCCAGAGAGAGACAGAGACAGAGAGAGACAGAGAGGATTTTAAAAAACCACAATCAGGCAACCGATGAGGAAGAAGGAAGAATAAGTAAATTGGAATGTGGTGGTGAAGCAAGTAAGGCTTGCTCGTGGGAGAAAATAAGAGTATGCTTTTTATTTGCTTGTGTATTTGTTCCGAAATAGGAAAGAGTTGGGTTTTGTTTTGGTTTGTTTTGAGTTTTGTTTTGTTTTATTGTGGTTGTTGTTCACAAATGAGAAGGCAGATGTAACATACATTGAAAATTCACCAACAGGTAGAGAATCAAGAAGTCAAAAGGATTGGGACACACAGCACAAATCCTTCTTTTTTTTTTTTTTTAGATATTTTCTTTATTTACATTTCAAATGCTATTCCGAAAGTTCCCTATACACACCTGTCCCCCTGCCCTGCTCTCCTAACCACCCACTCCTACTTCTTGACCCTGGCATTCCCCTGTACTGGGGCATATAAAGTTTGCAATACCAAGGGCATCTCTTCCCAATGATAGCCGACTAGGCCAAAGGAGGATGTGCTTATATGCAACCTTTGGTTACAGAAGGACAATGAACATTTACTCTGTTAGATTCTGGTTTTTGCAGATTGCTGTTGCAGATGAATGTTTAAAGCTGTAACAATACAGAATAGGGGAACTCATTAGAGAAACACAGAAGTCCAGTGTTCCTTGTTGAGGATTCTGCAGGCCTTATGATGGTCTGACCTATGTAGATAGAATTGTCTCTGGCGATCTTTATGTAGGCAGAGAAAGCTGAATTGATCAATTATCTGGGGTTGTAGCTTTAATATAAATATGCAAAAGTAACAGTGACCATACAAAGTAGTACTAAAATAAAAATCTTTAGCATAGGTTCCAACCGAATGTGAAGTACAGAGAGAAGCCACATTAAAGGAAATAACACTATCTGCCAGTGAAATATGTCCCCTCACTCCTGGAAAACCTTGGTGACTTAGCCTAACAAGATTCTTTTCAATCATACAAAATTCACAGCAATCCAGCATCATCTTCTATGTGATGATTCAGAACCCACGTACCAACATGCACAGCAGGAAGAGGGAGGCTGAGGTAAGGGGACTGTGAGTGGAAGGGCAATCTAGGCTATGTAGTGAGGCCTATTAGGGAGGAAGGGGAGGAGTCACGGGAAGAAGAGGGATGGAGAAGAGAAAAGAAAAAGATAAGGGAGAAGAAAACAAAAAGGGGGTAAGAAAAGACGAAAAGAGTATGTAGTCTCCTTTGGTCCCATTAGGGCTAAGCTCTCCACAGTACCTTGAGTCACAGTTGTGAGTCTCTGTGTTAATCTCCATCTTCAAAGAAGTTTCTCCGATGAGCATCAAAGGAAGCAATGAGTGGGTATCTCTACCCGGCCTCCTCCCTCAAAGACTCAGGGATCCTCATGGAAGAGAAGGCGGAACGATTGTAAGAGTCAGAGGTAATGACCACAAGGAAGCTGTGCTTCCCAGACACAGCAGAGCAGATGCAAATTCACAGTTGTTGGGACGGCATGCACAAGACGTGCACAAAGTCAAGCCAGAGGAAATCCCAGCATGGCAGAGGGCAGCTGGGCACAAAGCCCCACTTCTAACTGAAATGTTCTTGTCATCTGGCCGCTTCTGGGAAGAGAATCTCTTGACAATAGTGTGGCTGAAAACACAAGGCCTTCTAGACACACCAGGGCCGGCACGCATGTGACCTCAATGGGGCCTACATAGGTCTGGAGCTAAGAGGAGAAGTCAATATACACACCCTTCCCTAACCAAGAGGCCGCCTCCAATTGATAATCCAATTTTAAGTGAAAAAGTCGTTTTCTTCAACTACCTTCACTGGGGAAACAAACCAGTCTTAAGAGCAGACCCCATACCCATCAGCCAATGGCAAACAGAATGAATTAAAAGGCATCTTGGGATGTTCTTTGTCTCATAATATGAGTTAGAGAAATTTTGTTGTTGTTTTTTTTTTTTTTAATCTTACAGGTCCTTTGCTTATATAATGTGGCTTACTGTTTTGGGAGTTGATGGGATTCCTGAGCATATAAGCATGTGTGTCTCTGAGTCTATATGTGTTTCCTGTGGTTTTCTTTGTCTCTTTTTCTTGTTTGGTTGTTTTGTCATTTTTTTTCAATTTATTTGTCTTTTTAATTTATTTTTATTTTATTATTGTTCCCTAGATTCCTATGTGTTTTCTAAGGACAGACAGAAAGAGAATGGATTCAGATGGGCAGGAAGCTGAGGAGAAACGAGAGAAAGGAAGAGGGAGGGGGGCATAATCAGCACGGACTGCATGAAAGAAATTAATAAAAGAAAAATAGAAAATAGAAAAGAAATTAATAAAAGAAAAATAGAAAATAAGAAATTAAGAAATGGGAAGCCATATACATACACATACACATATATATCATATACACATACACACACACATATGTATATCAGTGGTAGAGCACTGCATCCTGAGGCCTTGGAACCCTGGCTCTAAATCTTATGGCTTTATTCTGCCCTAGGAATTTGGAGCTAGCTCTTTAAAAATCCAGTGATAGAAATACATTGAGAATTGTGAGAAGAAAACGATGGAAAACTTCAGGCATATTTTAAATCAAAACTAAAGTAACACATATCATTTTGACCCATGTTATGTTGGTTTGGTCCATGGTCAATTAAAGCAGTTCTGCTAAGCATCTGGCCCAACGTCCATCAAGGGAAGCTTTACAACAATCTAAACACAAACAGGCTTTTAAAAAGATAGCAGTGAAATGAAAAGAAATGCATACTGGGAGAAAATAACTGGTGACTGGATCAGAGATGATACACAAGGGCCTGGCTAGGGGACAGAATTAAGGAAAAATAAGGCCAGCAGCATCCAAGGTGAGACTCGAGTTCACACCATTTCCTTCCTCAGATCACGTTTCCCCTCACTTGGCGTCCAAGCGAGACAATGCATTTCTGAATTCTCGTTCTCCTCTTCACAGGGTGTGTGCAGGTTGGACCAGGGCTTGTCCGCAGCTAGATTGCACTTTACATAGACCCAAACCCGGCATCTAGACTGGAAGGGCTTTGATTATTTCTCTAGGGACTGTCGAATCTTTCACTGAACAGCAGAGTCAGCCATAGCTGCCAATGTGACTGTGGGAAGGTGAATCTCCCACTAATATTCAAGGTAGGATGTCTGCAGGAATGTTTGAGTAGGAAGCAAAAGATGATTTTTGGCTCTAGGAACATCATATTTGATATGAAAATAAAACCTCCAAGTGAATTTACACAGAAGAACTTTGAAGCCGTAAAAACAAGGACTCGATTCTAACAAAACATTGGGCCTCAGTTTTCCACACGAACAGCAAGTGAATGAGGAGAAGGGTGTGTTAGCATACTTACTTATTTCATGGTGTGTATGTACATTACAAGGTCACATACCCTGACCTACAAAAGGCAGTTGGTCAGAATAACATCACAACTTCATTCTGTCACAAACCATTTGCATAATCTAATTAAAAGTCAGTGTACTTTAAGAATGTGGCAACACACACACAAACACACACACACACACACACACACACACACACACACAAGATTGGAATACAAAATCTGTTTCCCTGACCCATTGACAGTGCTCCTTGCCTACGCCCTCGTGTGGTGGTTCTGGGGAATGACAGGCTGATCCTGTGTGTCAACTGTGTAAGCCTAGGCAAGTTACCCATAGACTCCCTTTGCTTTTCCTCATCTGTAAATTGGAAATGGTGACAACGCGCTCCCGATAGTACTGCTGACAGCATTTATTTTGAAATCAATGTAAAGCCCTTAACTCAGGCCCTTGTTCACAGCAGTCTCCAAATAATGCTATAATAACATTTCCATTCTACGCAGCGGATGTGTCAGTAAAAATATAGATCCTCCAAGAGTAAGAAATATGAACTTGACTTTTTATCCCTGGGGTATAGCATAAGAGGCCTTTTTGAGAGTAGTGTACAAATGAAACTACAGATGTTAGTCACCCTGTGACTTAGCAATTGTTTTATACTCACAAAACTCAATACAAAAAGGACTTTGGGACTTCAGATAAATTGAAAGAACTCTATATTGTGTTCCCATGTGTCCAAAGGCAGATTTTGCAGTACGCACCTTAAAGCAAGGTCAAATCTGTTTTATTGAGTTGTTCTTTGTCTTAAACAGCTGCAGAGCTTTAAGAATGTCAGTCACATTCTCCAACACCGTGCCCACAGTCATATGGGTTATCAGTGGAGCAAGCCTGTTTAAGCAAAACAGTAACAGACTAACACCAGACTGAGGGTTTTTGTTTTGTTTTGTTTTGTTGACAGAGTTTCTCTGTATAGCCCTGGCTGTTCTGGAACTCACTTTGTAGACCAGGCTGGCCTCGAACTCAGAAATCCACCTGCCTCTGCCTCCCGAGTGCTGGGATTAAAGGCGTGCACCACCACGCCCGGTTTATACGCCTTTTAATTTCCTATCAAAAACAAAAAAATACTGATAACTTTGCTGGGATCCAACCTAGGGCGCTGTGTCTGCTAGGCATGCGCCAACCACTGAGCTGTATCCCAGCCCTCCTTTTACTTTTTGTGTAAGGGGGGAGGGGAGGGAGTGTTGCTATGCTTTCAAGGCTGAGGACTATAATATAGCTCAATCTGGCTTTGAATCTGCGATCCTCCTTCTTTACCCGCTCTCCCAATTAGCTGGTCACTATCCAGTGCTACAGTTAAGATTTTTAATTTTTTAACCATTTTTATTAGGTATTTTCTTTATTTACAATTCAAATGCTATCCCGAAGATTTTTAATTTTTAAGATGAATTGAGAAAGACCACATTTCCCTTCCTGTACTGTTATGATGCCTGCTGTCATCTATATAGCCAGATGGTGGCGCTGTAGTTCCATATGTTGAATTTTTAGATTTAAACTGTTATCAATAAGTGATAACGTTTTTTAAAGACTAATCTTCTTTGGGGTGGAAAATTTTAAATTTGTTCCATTTTACCATCAGCAACAGATAAAATGGTGTTTACGTCCTTTGGGGTACTTGGATGTTTGTTTCCTTACAATCATTTATTTCAAACGTAATGCATTTTCAAGTCCCTCAAAGGTGGGTTACAGGGTCAGTTCAAAGCCAAACGTGCTTGCCTTTGGTTGGCTGTACTCTCATTTACTCTGTCGGTGATACTGAGCCACTGTCTCCTTTTCATCTAACATTCCCCAAATGATGATGGTGTCGGCCACTAACGAAATGTGCGATCCATTTTGTTTGCAATATCCGCCTTGATCCCTGTCCAGCCCACAACAGGACTCAGGCTGTATGGTCCTGACGTTATAGGTGAAGAGTTTGGAAGATCCCTCTCAGAGTGTCCCAGGGACACAGGCTAAGTATTCAGGTTCTCAAATCTGAGGGCAATACCCTGGACCAGGAACATGTGTTTGAAATAGGCATGGAGACAGTTTGTTCAGAAAGGAAAAGCTCTCCGGATAGGAATGAGCTAGAGAGCTGAGGGAGAAGGCCCCAAAATTAAGAAACACAAAGCTATTCTTGGTGCATAGCACAGGTCTCTTCCACATTTTGTATAGCTTGGGCTTTTTCTTGAAGTTCAGGTGGTCAGAGGCTTCCAATCTTTTTGAGCCAATTGGCTGCTGCTGTTTTTGTTGTTGTTCTTGTTGGTGTTTTAAGATAGCATCTCACTATGTAGCCCTGGCTGTCCTGGAACTCACTATGTAGAAAAAGCTGGCCTTGGTCTCAAGAGATCTGCCTGCCTCTGTTTCCTAAATCCTGGAATTAAAGGTGTGTCACCACACCCAATGCCAACTGACTCCTTTATATGTTAACCTTGATGCTGCTTTTTGCAGTATCTTTTTTCCTTCCACACTTTAAAAATACCTTTTAAAAAAAATCAGCATAGCCAGGGCTGGAGTTGCAATCCCAGCACTGGGGAGGTAGAGGCAGTTTTGAGGGCCCATTTGGCTGCACAGGGAATTACAGATTCATGTAATATGTGAGATCCTATCTCAAACACCACACTCTGAAAATCAGGGCATCCTGAATCAACCCACCTGTTAGAACATCATGACCAAACAAATATACTGCAGCTGGAAAACCGTGGAGGGAGCCATCACAAGGGGCCACGCGCAAGTGCAACAGTGACCCATCCTGCAGCCTTCCTCCTGAGCAAGTTGTCCCAGTGGGAGAGAGATTCAGGGTAGAGTGGATTCAGGGTCGCTTACAAGTGTCACAGCCAAGGTACCACCTGTTCTACATGGGGTCACATCCAATCAAGCTCTGTTCTTCAGATCATGAAGCCCCCACTCTTGTAGATGAACTGTGAACCCCTGTATACGGATTTTAGCTATAGCCCTCTGTATCCACTATGTACCCCTCCCCACTTAAATCAAACTTCATATTGACTTTCACTATGTCAAACAAATCGAGACAATATTTTAATCATAAACTGGCTTAATAACTGAAACTTCTGAATTTGATTTATTAAAGGCAACAAATAGGGAAAACAAAAGTGTGTTCTACATGATGGGTTGAGCATCTGCTTGCTTTAATGGATACAAAAGTTATTGTGGGGCTGGAGAGATGGCTTAGAGGTTAAGAGCACTGACTGCTCCTGCAGAGGTCCTGAGTTCAATTCCCAGAAACCACATGGTAGCTCACAACTGTCTGTAATGGGATCCAGTGCACACTCTACTGGTGTGTCTGAAGACAGCTACATTGTACTCATATAAATAAAAATAAATAAGTAATATTTTTAAAAAACCATTGTGAATTAGCAGGAAGCCATCCCAGCTCCTTGACATTGTTCCTCCATGTTCTGAGGACATCCTGAATCAACACACCTGTTAGAACATCGTGCTGTCGCTACGATGAAACACCATGACCAAAAAGCAAATTGGGGAGAAAAGGGTTTATTTGGCTTACACTTCACATGGCTGAGTTCATTAGTTATGGAAGGAAATCAGGACAGGTATTCAAACAGGACAGGATCCTGGAGGCAGGAGCTGATGCAGAAGCCGTGAAGTTCGGCTTACCGCTGGCTTGCTTCCCATGGCTTTTTCTGTCTGCTTTCTTATAGAACCCAGGACCACCAGCCTAGGGATGGCACCACCCACACTGTGTCAAGTTGACATACAAAACCATCCAGTACACACAGTAAATGAATAAATACCACATGGCTCTCCTAGACTTAAACAGTGAACACAGATCTTTTAAAAACTGCTGCTCTTGGAGAAAGCCTGATTTGTCTTCTCCTAATTCCAGTTTGTTAGGCAACTTCAATTCTTCCTACACAAGAGCAACAGGGAGTTGATCTTGGATATGAGGTAGTTGTTCACTTGGCTCTCTGGGAATTCCACTTGATGACTCTCGGTCCCCTCTCTCAATTATTTTTCAAATCACAATATGAAGATGTTCTTAAATGCAGTGACTTGAGTGGTCCCTTCTCACATCCCACCACGCCAGTTACACGTTTAGCAAGAAAGAGACGTCAACAGGATAGCACTGAGCCTCGTGCTTTTAGCATCTCCTCAGCCATAAAAAGGGGAAAAGCAAATATTGTTTGGTGTGTGACTGGTTTTGAGGACCCGCTTCTCCCTTTATACTACAGCTCTTCCCTTCAGACTTCATTGAAAAGGAAAGATGTGGAAAAAGATGAATTGTCAAAAGGCCCTTTGTCACTTAAGTAGTTATAATCCTAAATGAATGTGGAATTCTCTATGAAAATATGTATGTTGTTACTTCTTCCTTAGGAAGCAAAAGAAAACACGACTTAGCTAACTGCAGACTTCCTTTAGGGAAGCTGTGGACAAGATAGACCACAATTTATTTCCATCGTTGAGTGTTTCTGCAAACTACAAAATCTCACTCGCAGCCGTGCTACCAGGGTGTCCCTTGCTCTGCAGCATAAATGATAGGTCGCTTTGAGATGGCAGGGGCAGTCTGCAGAGTTTTATTTCCAGGGAGACAGGGCAGGATTTGCTGCTATGCAGACTGAATAATGTTGGAAGCCAACATCATGTCACATTTTGTGTGCACTTTCCAAAGATTAATCCAAGCGTTACAAATGGGACACAGACTGCCATTGTCCCGGGGACACTTTAATAACCCACACCTACAATATTCAACCTGTTGTTTGCACAGGGACAACTTTGGGACACAAAAACCCACCAGAACGATTCAGGGAAGGAGGCGCGGAGAGGCAGAGCCCCAGGCGCCAGCATCTCCCCATCTCATCCTTCATGGCAAATGAGTCTGTTCAGAGTTCATTTAAGCCCGAAGGTGGGGGTCGCCGCCGCCTGCTTTCTTCAAAGCTTCTCTAGAAGTGGGCTTGAATATGCAGCTTGCAGACTTGCTCTCTGACTCGTGTGGCACACTGGCAGGTTTTCCAACTGCAGGTGATTTGTGCTTCATTTTGCATAAAACAGCTCACGTGAAGTAACCGGGGTCCCCTCAGAGTCAATCGTGCCACTGTNGCCTGGGGCAACATCAACTCAGCCTGGGGCAACATCAACTCAGCCTGGGGCAACATCAACTCAGCCTGGGGCAACATCAACTCAGCCTGGGGCAACATCAACTCAGCCTGAGGCAACATCAACTCCTCGGCCTGGGGCGATGAGCAGCTCCCTGAGATGCTAGTATGGATTCCCATGCAGAGGCAACTCCTCCATCAATAGCTGTGTGCAAAAATGCAGCACATTGTCATAAATTCAGTAAGTCAGTGTGAGAAATGAAAGCCACCTATAGTCATCATTAATTGTGAGCTACATACACACACACACACACACACACACACACACACACACACACACATCTCAATCCATATTAGAGACAATCAAGAAAAGCATAATATGGCTTTTGCTCTCTTGCCCTGCTCTGTCCTCTTGCTCCTTCCCCTCTCTCTATTCCTTCCCCTACCCCCCCCCACATGCTCATGGTCAACCTCTACTCCTCTATATTCTCTCTCTCTCTCTCTCTCTCTCTCTCTCTCTCTCTCTGCCTTTCTCTATTCCCTCAACTCCCCTCTCCATGTCCTGAATAAACTCTATTCTATACTTAAAAAAAAAAGAGCAGCATACTATGGAACATGTGTTCCTACTGTGTGATAGTGTTCCCACTTTTCCACAGCTTGGAGATTTCAGTCTGTTATTATGTATTCAACTGTCACATCCTAGACCAGAAATTCTCAACCCAACCAGTGGGTAGAATGACTCTTTCACTGGGGTCACCTAACCCCATCAGAAAACACAGATATTTATATTACAATTCATAACAATGGCAAAATTACAGTAGTAATGACGATAATTTTATGGGTGGGAGGGAACTACCACAACATAAGGAAGCATATTAAAGGATCGAGGCAATTCAGAAAGTTGAAAACTAGTGTCCTAGAGGAAGACTGAAGACCCGGGATCATCCACAGATTGCATGCTGTTAATGTGGAAGTCTGCAAGACTAGGAACCTAAGTGACAGCAACTCCCTTCCTTTACATCCCAAGAGTAGGAAAAGGCCAGGAAGACAAACGAGGGAGCACATCCATGGCTACCTCACTGGGAAATGGGAGGCCAAGCTCTGTATCCTGTCCCTGAGAGGTGGATGACCTTGTTTCCATGTTACTATATGAACACAGGCCTCACAGTGATGTTGGGGCTATGAAGATGCTTATAAATATTACTATAAATAACACATTGCAATGGGGTGCTGGAACATCGACAGCACTGGTCCAGCTCAGAGAGCTTTATGCTGATCATTCCAGTCGCAGATGCCCCAAGTTGGTTTTCTTCATAAAAGAACTATTTGGAACTGTTGGACCCTGGAGTCCTAAAAAAGGAGGTCATAATCTCAACCATCATCACTGTCTTCATTAAAAAAAAAAAAAAAGTCCCTAGATTATACTCAGTCAGATTTACTGGAGCTCAGAGAATGGAGATTAAAACGCAAAGAATAGAAAATATTACATTGCCTAAGTAGCTTTAAAGAATAAACAGAAACAACGATTTGGAAGACAGTAACTAGAATGAAAAATAAATAAATCACTTATTGTATAATTCTAATGCCTAAAATATATATATTTATTTGGTAAACCTCACTCAGTAAAGTAATTATCTGTATTGGCTGGACGTCTCATCTCAAATGCATCCCCTGACTTGTTTTATAATTAAATGTTTAACATAAAATAGGAAATTCTGGAATCTTATTCCCAATTCAATTACTATTTTTTAAGGGAAAAAATATCTGAATACACTCAGAGCTGTCTTTTTTAATCCTAAGCAATTTCTGTTGGGTAGCTATAGCTATAATACTTTGTTGTTATTAGATAAGTTTTCAGTGTGGTTCTGGCTGGCCTGGAACTCACTATGCAAACCAGGCTAGCTTTGAATTTATAGATATCTACTTTTGCTTCCCAAGTGCTGGGATTAAGGGTGTGTGCCGCCGTACCCTTCCAAGTCTGCAATAATTTTTAGTGGAACAAAAAGGAAACCTAATTTCGGATCTTGGTAAAGTAAAATGGAATACTTCCAGACCTGGAGTCGTCAATCCATTTCAAAAGCCTGACTATCTCTGGTTTGTTTTACAAGATAGTCCAGGTGTTGTTCTGGTATTTGCCAACACATAATGAAATCTTGAAGGATAATGACAGCATCCCTGCAGGAAAGAAGGACACAGGAAACAACAATTCAGAGCAGAATGAGTTTCTAGTACAATCCACTTTGAATCAGCATGGTGCAGAAAGCAGCAATCCTTCCTGACCCAGGAGGCCCTGAACCTGCTTCTTCATTCACAAGCTAGCTTTCACTAGCATGTATGACCCATGATGGGAAGCGTGAGCCGACTCAGTAAGCCATTGCTAAAACACTGACGAGTGTCTCAGTATCTGAAATGCACCTGACCAAATTTAAGTTCAAACTCTTCTGAAACGTCTAATTTCAGAAATGCTGTGTGACCTTGAGAAAAGAAACGGGATAAATTCATGATACAGCTCGAAAAGGGAGCTTTGTTGGCATGTCTACGCCTCTCCACCTCCAGTGCTCCTCTGTGTCTGTGTTGTTAATAACATGGGTTTTGTTTAAGCAAAATGACCCCTAGAGAATTTTTCAGGTGTCCACTACTATCAGAGGTTGTTTGTGTGCTGTAGAGAATGTTCCGTCCTAGTCAAGGACTCGATGATGGCCATCGAGTCGGTAGTGATTTTCGTCATCCTATGGGACGTCAGTTCTTCCCTCACGCCAGTAACGGTTAAATAATGTTCTTAATAAGGTATAAAAAGATTTTTGAGTATAGACCGACATAAACTTTTTAACACAGTAGAAGAGAAATCTATCTATCTATCTATCTATCTATCTATGATAGATAGATAGATAGATAGATAGATAGAAATGGATATATAATATTTCAAATATACATGCATACATACATACATACACACACACATATACCAATGTTCAAAAATATGACAACCATCTGTTCAGTTGATTTATCACTTAAGCATGAAATAGAGAATACACAATTATTATAGCATTGCCACTAGAAATATTTCTCTAGAAGTTTGCAGTCATGTCATGAGCCTTAGACATACTATTAGTGTATAGTGGGCTTAAAAAAAGAAATCTCAAGCAGTTGAAAGTAAATGTCTTCTGGTAAGTTTGTATTTCTCACAGATCAATGTTTCAGCAATATCAATTTCTTCAGTAATGCTTATAGTGTGTTTACATGAGATGAACTCAGTGTAGAGACAAAATCCAACAAAGTTTCCATTGTACACGGTGGTTTTCCCAGTCCCTTAAGTCAGAAAATTACCAAATTTCTATCAAGCTTGCTTTTTAATTGTTTTGCTGTTTATTTTTAATAAAAAAAAGGTTTCCTTTAAATATCTGGGGAAATGTTAAAGTTAATTATTATTTAAGTTTTTGCTTTAGCTTGGATGTTTTCGGTTGGATACATTTTTGTGTGTAAAAACTTAAGTTGCACTATTTTCCCTTATTTTCTGCTTTGTTTTGTTCTTTTGATTTTTCAGTTCCAAGTTCTAATTCAGTGACATAGTCCTCAAAGATTTGTCACATAAAACATATGTGAGTAAACACGGAAATCTTAAGTAGAGTGTAATGTGTTTGTTAAACATTTTTAACTTCTGCAGTAGAAGTGCAGAATTAACGTCTCCTCCTATCTTGTCTCTGTGTGAATGAATGATGTAGACAATGTGCCTAACAGTAACATTGTTGCAGTACTCATACTCATGCCTCATTCCTCTCTCCTCTGTGCCCAGCACACAAAGAGTTAAAGCACTGCACTCTCTTACATGATTTGTGATGGAAAATAACAAAGAGAAGTAGATGACCCGGGACCCCACATATGTAGATTGGTACTACAGTTCTCACACGTACTAACACTGCAGCCGCAGTAAAGCAGAATTAAATTCATTTATAATCACAAGAGAAATCCAGATGAAGTAATGAGTATCTAATCCATACAGACTCATCTCACGTTAGATTCCCACCATGGGGTCAATCAGGTCAAACGCTCAACAAATCTGTGCTTTACACACTGTGAAGCTCTTATCCCTTTAAAATCACGGATGTGGGATATACTGAACATCGCTGTTTCAGGGAAGAGAAAAGGTTCTGCTTTGGGCTGCAGGGTAGCTATTGTACAGTAGCCTCTCAGACCTGTGTGCTGATGTTTCCGATTCCTGGGAAGTCCTCTTTGCTGAAGGGCGTGCCCTGCAGCACATCAAAAGAACCAAGTTCTACAAAAGAAAAAAGAAACTCAAGTAGGCTTGAATGTACAAAGACAGGGGGAAAGAGATGAGAAAGGGGCCAGGCAGAGCGTTGAATACAAAATGAGTTGAGCCAACCCCAACCCCAGGGGCTCATCACTTACATTTATCTTATTCTGGGAGAGGGGCCGTCAAAACCAGTCTTGACATAAACCACCTACTGCCATTGACTTTGGCTCGATGTGTGAGTGCCTGTGTGTGTGTGTGTGTGTGTGTGTGTGTGTGTGTGTGTGTGTGAGAGAGAGAGAGAGAGAGAGAGAGAGAGAGAGAGAGAGAGAGAGAGAGTAAGTGGGGGGGGCGGGAGTGAAGGCAACTTTTAACAGTGTAGAGTCCCAAGTGGATCCCCTGAGTGTTTCCATCTAAATCTTGTGATTGTGCGTTGCTTTAACGTCCTTGCATTTAAAGTCCACGGCATTTAAACCCCGCTCCTGTACTTACCAAACCTGTGGAGCTTTCCACTTACCCTTGCAGTGTTTTACGTGTGCTCATCACATTTCAAGGCAAAACTGACCATTGCTTCTCTGCAAAGGGTTCTATTTTATAGGATAAATACAAAACACGAGTATTTATCTACTGAAAATGTCCTAAAAACTAAAGAGAAGGGGACAATGCTTCTTTATGCTAATTTCATTTTTGGGGGGAGGCATGCCCCCAAATTGTGACAGGTTAAACACTATAAAATCATATCGGGATGATATCTCCTCAGAACATACCACTCTCCCACTAGGAGGGTCCTGAATGCCTAAACATATTTTCCAGAGGCAGAAAGCAAAAGGCCATGCCTGATGCAATTCTGCAATAAACTGGATGCCTTTGAAATCGTGCTTTAGAGGTAAGTCAGTCACTAGTGAGTGGAGAGATAGGAACTTGCAGAGAGGAGCCATGAAATGAGCACACTTAGAACTTTAATTCTATTGTTTTGCCAACCATCGTTGCTATAATTAGTATGTGGGTGTGTTCAGATTTTGTCCTATATCCAAGATGTTATAATCTAATATACCAATGAACAACTTAAAGAGTATATCTAATGTGTGTGTCTCAGTTTTTATTTACCTTTTTGTCTTTTTCTACCTTATTGTGATTGCATTACTTGTTTTTTTTCTTACGATGGAGGGATACCTCTATTATAATATTGTAATTCTTGCATATTTCTTTTAATATGAAAAGTAAACTTTTCATATCAAAAGGTCACAAGCACATGTAGGGAAGTGTATCAGGCTTCTGAGTAGAGTGTGCCAAGCACTGTCTGATAGCCTCGCTTAACACAGTGCTCCATTCAGCCAGCAGGCTCCAGTAAAAGGAAAATTCAAACTCCTATTGAGATAGAGTTCAACACTGCAGCCTTAAGCAATTACAGTGATCTTTGGAAGCTTGTCCTCTGAGTATTTCTCCTTTGTTTTGTTTTTGTTGTTGTTGTTGTTTTCGGGGGGGTTGTTTGTTTAATTTTTAAATTTAAGTTTTTCAATTATTTATTGAAATAATTTATAATTTCAGAGAGTTAATAGTCCAGGACTCATTACATGCAAATGTGATACTGTAGCACATTAATAACATAAAAATAAAATTCAACCATTTCATTAACTTTTTTTTTTTTTTTTTTGGTTTTCGAGACAGGGTTTCTCTGTATAGCCTGGCTGTCCTGGAACTCACTTTGTAGACCAGGCTGGCCTCGAACTCAGAAATCTGCCTGCCTCTGCCTCCCGAGTGCTGGGATTAAAGACGTGCACCACCACGCCAGGCTCACTAACATTTTTAAAAGCCTGTGGTAACATAATGAGAAACCAGCGTGATCAAGCTGTGAAACCTGGGGCTGTGAGAACCTGGATGATGCTGATAGTTCCAACTGTCTCCATCTTCAACACCAGTCCTTATCAAACACAGACTGGGAAAATTCACTGCATGTTGTTATGTAGTTACAACTGTTTTATATACTTTTTTTCTGACTAGCATTTACTTACCACAAAGTATAAAATAATATTGTAACAAACAATAAAAATAAAACAACCTAACAGTGGCAAAAGCAAGTAGAAGACTTTCCCAAGGACAAACACAAAGACATTAGAAGTCCACTCTGTGGGTTGCCCATGTTACTTCTGGCTGTACATCTTTGCTGAAATGGAGTAAAGAGGAAAAGCAGATGACAGCCTTTGTGTGACACCCCCACCCCCAAATCAGAGATGCATATGGACATCTCATTCGAGGTGTTGGGAACACTGAGCTACTCTGTGTATCATGTGAAGCCGCTGAGCAGTACTGTGCTCTTTGCAAGCAGAAACACGCCTTCGTGCATCCAGGCCTAGGCTTGGGTATGCGTGTAGTCAACACGTCCATTGCTTTATGGTGTTCTGTCTTCACAGAAGCAGGGTGTCCTCCACATGGCTAGTCCGGCTATGTGGTAAGTGCTATATCATGAGTCCATTTGGAAAGCTAGTCATTTCCCAAGTTAAATTTCAGGAGAGATAATGCGCATCTTTCCAAAAGACATAATAACATTAACATCCTGAAAAAAAAATCCCATCTCATAATGTTTCTATCTCTCAAAAAATTAGTTGTGTATTAACTGGGGCTAAGATTATAGCCTCTGAAGGTGGGTAGGACTGCCTCCCACCCTGACTGCCACTTCATAGTGGTGTGGACTTGGGTAAATTTATGAGCCACTAACATTTTCTTACCACTGAATTGAGGTTGATAATCAAAACCATCTCCTAGACTGTGGTGAATAAAGAAGATTAAAAACTAAGCCAAGTGCTGGGTACAACCATGAATGAACACTTCATAGACTGCAGCTCTCTTCATTAAAGCCATTCTCTACCCATGCTTCTCCAGCAATGTACAAATACCAATTTACTTAGCATTTATATTTTTGTCCTTCAGTCTTAAGACCTTGTATTTGGTTCTAGGATCTCATTGCTTCAAAATGAGATTGCTTAAACAATATCAAAATAGCTTATCTTTGTTTTTACCACAGACTATATGTTACAGCCATTTTGATTTTTTTCATAAGTAGAATGTCTACATTTCTGTTCACTTCCATTAAAAATCTTCAATGATAGGTGAGAGAGGTGGTTCGGTAGTTAGGATTAAGAATGCATACACAATTTATGTCTTGCTGTTTTTTTATTAATATTTACATGGTCAGCAAAGACTTACCATGCACCAGATGTTATAGGTGCCAACATACTAGTTTCCAAGAATGTAAAAGCAAATAAAACACTATCTCTACCATCACCAATCACAGATAAGAGTCAAATAGCTCATGATAACTCACTGGGTAAGATTAGTAGATGTATAAAAAAAATGATTTAGAACTTTCCTGTAACATTCTGATCTCATGTATAAAGGCCTCAAGATACATGAGATAATATATTAGTGATATAGTTGCCATTTTACAATATACCAAAGCACTATTTCCACCCTACTTTTGGTTTCTCAGAGCTTAAGGGCCCAACAAGTTTCGTGTACTCTTTCTTAATTAAGAGATGCATGCAACCTTTCCAAACTTCAGCAAACCCGTAAAGAACATCCTACCACCTCCTTGACTTTCTCTTCTGTTATTCCAATATTTTATCTTTTCCTCTGCAATAATTGTATCCATTAATGTGAACTATTTAATCCCAGCTCTTAGAAGAAATCAGCAAATATTGAATTAAGCATCATAATGTTAAATATTATGTTATGTATGATAGAACTAGCTCCCGACCTAGGTCAAACTTTATGCCATGGACACATTTTCTGTTTTCCAAAGTTTCCACTTAATTTGGATACAGTGTACAAATAAACAACTAATACTTTATTAATGTGTTTATTTTTATAGTAAAAATGAATTGAAAAAAAATAAATAAAACAAGCATTTCCAATTAGTTGCTGCTCCAGAATGTGCAAACTGTGTTCAGTGCAACACCAGTCTACAAGTTGTCCAAAAGTAATACAAAAGACTTTCTCCAGATCTGGGAGACAAGCTCAAAGGTAAAATTCTGGCCTAGGATACCTGAGGCCAGGGTTCCACTTCCAGAGTCACAGAAGAAAAGAATATTTTCATGTCACAAAAACAGTTAAATAAGATTATTTAAGTATTCCCCAAACCCGCTTAATGACAAAATCCAACATCTCTTTCTTTTACTTTGATTTTCCAAAACCATCGCTTTTAAAAAGCATGCTCACCATCTTTCTGGTTAATGCTGATGTATTCCAGGACTTTAGGGCTGACTTACACTGAGTTCAAACAAATAATTTACACTGCTTAAATAACTGGATATTTAACTCAGTTAACTGGTAAGTGCTGCCTTTCCATCAACACAATTAGAGCCACTTTCTCTTTTCCAAATTGCATATGAGGAGCAAAGGTTTTGCAAACCATGAAATTTTGATACAAGCCATCCCAACAAAGAAACACCCGTCAGGAATAGCTGACCCTAAGACTGGCTGAAGTTAAGAATTATGACTTGTGCTCATGTCCAAGATTCCTACTGAGACTATAAAGCTTTATGCTTATGATGTTGAATGACTGGAATGTAAATCATATGTCTTGGGCTTCAAGAAAGAGGAAATTAACTTAATCATGCTTATAAATGAGTAAGTTAAAAACTGAACGATATGAAATTTAATTGTTTACAACTGTGCTAAGATTTGTATATTTATTTTTAATTAGTAATGCTGTCATATTTTGCCTACTTCCATGATAAATGCCATGACCAAAAACATTTAGAGAAGAAAGGGTTTATTTCATCTTACAGCTTTCAGTCCATTGGGAAGAGAGGTCAGGGCAGGAACTCAAGGCAGGAACCTGGATGCAGGAACTGAAGAAGATACCATGGAGGAACACTGTTGTCTTGCTCCTCATGGCCCACTCAGTTTACTTTCTTATATAACTGAGGACCACCTGCCCAGGGGTGTCACCATCCACGGTAGACTAACTGAGGACCACCTGCCCAGGGGTGGCACCATCCACTATAGAATGGTCCTTCACACATCAATCATAAGTCAAGAAAATGCCCCACAGACATGCCCAAAGACAAAGCTAATGGAGATATTTTCTTTCCAGATGATTGCTTGTGTCAAGTTAAAAAAAAATAATCAGCATATTCTCTAAAGCTTATGTAAATCTTATGGATAGTCTAAAAGCAATCACTGCCGTTCATTTATGAGATTCAAAATCTGTGGAATCAGGCACCAGAATTTCATCTGTAACTGGGCATCAGGACCAGCACTGGTGACACATAGTACTCACTCTCCATGCAAAAGCAGTGCCCTTTTCATTTTCTGCTGATAATACCCCAAACTTTATGTTACCCCAAAGGTATGCTACTCCCAACTTGGCCAAACTCCAATGTACTCCCTGAAACAGGTTCTATAGAACCAAAGGCCAATATGCTTTGCTTCCTGGGGCCTGCCCAGGATCCAAGAAAGTCATGGAGCCATAATTGAGAAGGTTCAAACATCTGGCACCACGCTCCTCCTTGTTCTCAGTGAACATTTTTAGCAGAGACAGTGTCTTACAGACTGTGAAAAAGATATTCAAAGCTACTTCATGTCCGACCTTAACTGTGTTGTGGTGTTCTGCTTTGTCTCCTCACAGGCTCCAGCCCTGCCAAATGAAACGGCAATGTCTGAAAGAAGCAATGCTTGGCCACTAAGGCCTTGTTTGAAGCTTGGCGGTAATAGCTGGAAAAACCAGGCATCCAGCCATGGTCTGCACCACTCTGCACAACTAGGAAGGCCTCTTGATGACCCATAATCTCTACCAGTCCTGGACCTGCTGAGCCCTTACCCACTTGTTGATTTCAGGACTTATTTGATCCTGAGTACCAGGCACTGGTGAGCTGAGACACTATCTCCTGAATTTAAAGCCCTTCTTCCATTCAAGAAGTTGTCTTCACCAGGCTGTAACACCTGTTACACTTGCCCCCACTGAAGAGTAGCAGCAGATGACTGCTGCTTTCTGCTACAGGTCCTGAATCTTGCCTGGGGCAGCCCATTTATCTGGGACCGATGATCCCTGTTCATCGTGGACTGTTTGTGGACCGTTCACCCATGTGCCCTGGTCAAGCGCACTCACACTGAGGTGCAAGTGTGAATCACAGTAGTGTTAGCCCCAGTTTCCCCCGTGCAAGATTCACCTGGGTCCTCGGACTACTGGTGGACAGGATACAGGGAGAAGTGAAGGACCAAGGAGAATGTGCCTTGGCAAACTTAACCAGAGAAAAATAGAACCCTCTTCTAGCCCTCACTGAATCAGTTGTGACTGTGATTAATCATATTTGCCATAGATTTCTCTCCATATTACTAAAATAATGACATCTTCATATTTACCACAGGTCTAATTTTCTCCACGCTAAAAGACATTGTCTTTATTCAAAGACCAAAATATATACACTTGGATTCTTGGCTAATGGAGAGCCTCTAACTCGAATCCATAAAAAGTAGATTTGTTTCTTTGTAAACAAGGGTCACTTGGATGCTGTTCTTCACCTTAAGGTGGTAGTGCCTGTGTGTATCGCCCTTCCACCAAGACAACTGAGTTTTCCAAGGTCTATTCCATGAGAAAAATCTCTTACCAATGAAATTCTGAAGCAGTTTATGAAACATACAAAACCCTTGTGAACTCCGCCTTCGTAAAGATCTAGCACTGCACTGAATTCTGGGAATACGATGAGTTAGTTGCACTGAATTCTGGGAATATGATGAGTTAGTCATGTTCTTGCTCTAAGAAGTTTATATTCCAATGAGGAGGTCAGATAAATCAGTCCAGTGAGTCTATCTCAGTGAGTTGACAGCCATGAGAACTGCATTTCTGCTTCCTGGCCCCAGCGAGCCCAGTATGACTCCTAGAGGACCTTCTAATATACAAAATTGAAAGCCAGCATGCAGACATCCTGATTCCTCAGAGCCCCTCTGTAGTGACCCAGTGGGGGTTGCTGAAGCATTGGTTCTGAGCCACCTGATCTGCAAACAAGTTACAGGTCTCGCCCGTCACAGAGCACTTTTCCCTCTCTGCAACCAAGTTGAAAACATTCCTGCAGTGGCTTACAGGCGAAAATCAGACTGTGAAGTCAGAAGACATGTTATCATATTTGGGTACTGCTATTCACTATGACTGAGGGCAAATCACATACACTCTGTGGTCTTTGGTGTCTGTCTCTGTAAAGTAAAAAATAAAAGCATTATCCTCTGTTCCTACCTCACAGGGTTGTTGTGAGAGCTGAAACTGTATGTGAAAGGACCTTGCTAGCTGTCAGCTTTTCATCACCATGGGTTCTTCCTCCTTTCTATCAGATACAATACCAGCGTTTGTCACAAGGGCAGCCTTCACCTTGCACAGTAGAATGGTGCAAAGATCAGGTTTAAGGTCATTCCTTCTGGATATCTGATTTCAACATGGAAATGCTAACACTTTCCACAATGTCAGAGGTAAAGTAAAGGAGCAAAGCCAGGACCCCCATGCCACTCAGACACCCCACCATTAACACACGGCTGCACGTGGACCTGCCAGTCTCCTTCATGAAAGACTATCTATCCCTTTTGGCTCATAGAGCAGAGCTTGTCCTTAGTTCCAGAAAACCAGGCACACTGTGGGAGTCCATGGCGTCACCTTGGCTACCCAAGGAAACACCAACCTCTCTAGTGGAGCATAGGCTGCCCAAAATAAAGTAAAGGGTTATTCATTAACCTGGATAAATAAAATACAGCTGTCCATGATTGACTGAACTATTACAAATGGACTAACAGAGGAAATTCCTAGCTATTAATTAAAACAAGAATGTGGTGACATGGTTTTTCTTTCTTTTATCATTTATGCCTCACAGCAACTTAACTTTCAGCATTATGATTTTGCATGTCTACTCCACCTCTGTCCAACATACTGATGATAAAACTTGCCCCTGCTTATATGTCTCAGATATCTCACTTATACACACACACACACACACAAGCACCAACACAAGTACACTCACAAACACAGGCACATGAATGAACACACACACACACACACACACACACACACAGCCACAACCTGTCTTGGTGTAGGGGTGATACACACAGGCACTACAACCTTAAAGTGAAGAAAGAACAGCCTCCATGCACATGTACACACACAGCATCCATGCATATGTACACACACAGTATCCATGCACATGGACACACACAGCATCCATGCACATGGATATACACAGTATCCATGCACATGTACACACATAGGCACAGGGTCACTTGGATGCTGTTCTTCCCCTTGAGGTTGTAGTGCCTGTGTGTAACACCCACACATCACATTTATACACAGAGACAAAGGCACATGAACACGCATATCACATCACTTCACATCACATCACATCACAAAGCTGTGGAACAGGGAGAAAAGATACCCATTTTTTTTTTTTGTCTACCTTCATGGCCCAGCCTGACTGAACTTTACTTCTGATGACTTAACATGGACTCTGAACAGCTGATTTAATCTGAGTTCAGTATCGATGGATGTGTCTGAATCTACCCTAGGACAAATCTGATTATTTCAGGCTTATGCAGAAGTTCCAGTAGAAATCACAATCTGGTGAAGCCACTGATACCCAACCACTATACACCAAAGGATTCCTCTCCAAATCCATGAGCCTCTCCAAAGTTTAGAACATAGTACCATATTCCCCAAGAATAGCTTACTTTTCTATCAACATCATCTTGGGCCAATACAACAATAGTTATGTACAAATGAGCTGATACAATACTACCCAAAATAATACAAACCTCTAACAGAAAACTCTCCATTGTAATCTTTCCTCAAGATCCAAAATCAATGAAGGAAGGTAAGGAATTAAAATCCACTCACGTTAATCTCAGTTTTCAGTTTTTTAAAATAAAGCAAAGAAAATAATCAACAATCTCTTCCTTGTTGTATGAGATTAGCTAACCAAATACAACATGCAATGTCTTGAAAAATTCTTAAGACGTTGATACTGCAGCTTCAGTATGTATAGAAAGTTGAAAATTTAAAACAATGTCTTCTATTATAGTTCATAATCGCCACTTGCTTTGGGAAGAAGCCAGGCAGACTCAAAGCAGCAGCCACCCAAGGTCAAAGGCATTGGGCCAAAGGATCCAGCAAAGAGCAGACCCAAGCCAGGAGGGAAAGCTGTCACTGCAATGGCAGCCCATGCTTAAGAAACAAGACATTCTACAGGTCAGGGCCAGCTGAGGAAGGGTAGCAGAGCCAAGCAGGAAGGCAAATTAAGATGTTGGAACAGGTATCAGAGTGACAAAGACTAGGTAGAAGATGGATCATTCACTCCACATAACATTACATCACTGTAGCCTTTCTTGTTACATCCACAATTCTGTCATAGTTCCTTTCTCAGAAATAAAACCCCCATTATTACTGATGTTGCTTAACATAGGCAATCCATGATAGAAAACCCTTCCTTACCCCAGACCTAGATATGTTTGGTTTTTGTTTTGTTTTCTGTTTTGTTTTTTACATCCTGGCTGATGTAATTTTTTCCAGAGATTTTTAATTTGTTCATAAATCTTTAATGTTATTTTATCAATAAAATTTTGTCAATAAATACTTATCTGGTTGAACTCTAATTCCTTTATTAAGTTATGAAAACTCAGTATGTTTGAGCTGTTTTGATTGATCATTTGTCTGCACTTGCCTTCTCCAGGCTATGGGAGGGAGATGTTCTAACATAGCTGACATGCAATTGAGACTGATGTAGGTATGGTAAAACACAGGGAAGAGTTCACACAGAGAACTTCCAAGGCAACTGACAGTGAGCATTTCCCTTGATTCTCAATCTGCAAATTGTAACTCACTTCCAATACTCAGAGGTGATCAACCCCTCCTCCGTCTGCTTCAATGAGATGCAGAAGTCACCTGGTGAGAGACAGACATATGGGAGAGAGAAAATAATGAAGGCAGCATTTTGCAGGAAGGCGTAGTCAAACAGAGCCGACAGCTGGTAAGAGTTCCACACTTTTCAGGGAATTCGTGTTAGAAGTTCCAGCAGCAAATGGAACACAGCCTATAGACATGATGGTAACAAGAAGCAGGGCATCTCCACAACTCGTGTCTGAATTCTGTATACTTTCAAGCTAAGAGCTCACTCCTTTTTGTAAAAGATTTTGTGGTTTTTAAATTGATTGTTCTAAATGATCCCATTAAGGTTTGAATCAGTGTGACTGGATTGCAGACATTGGGGGGAAGAATAAAAAAAACATCATCTACAGAGCAACATCAGAGACACAGCAACAGCTTCTGAAGAGGAAACCTGGAAGTCACCAGGAGATTGTTCTGCTCCCTGTCCAATGTGCAGAGAAACATCCTTACATTGATGGCTTAGTAAATGGCAACTGCTTTTTAACCTTGGTGTGTGCTCAGTCTTCTCTCCTGAACCCTCTCACATTCTTTGTAAAGTCCAGGTTGTATGGAAACAGTTTTAATGAGCAGAGTACCTGTAAGTGTAAGAATTAGAAAAGTTCTAACTGCTAGTTATCAAAAAACTTTCTCAAATATCAAGCCAAATGGTCAGTCGCTCTTTGCTGAATACAATTCATTTTAGAGTGAATGTACTCGTAAAGGTGATGAAAATTATTCCAAATAAACATAAGTTTATCTCCCTTTCTACTGTCTCTAGTATAAACAATGCTAACTTTTCCATAAACTATCTTTTTCTCCATAAATAATTTTTTTATACTGGAAGTTGGCAAATTTCTTTTTCTTCATCCTTTTTTTTAAAAACTAGATCAAATTTGAGGAGTGTAAAATCTTTGAAAGAACTAAAACAAGATCCTGAATATATTTGTTTCCATTTATGTCAAGTTCCAACTGTATTACAGATTTTTAAAAAATGGACAAATAAGTGAACAATGTCATAGCAGCCACACTCTGGGCTCAGAAAAGGACCTTAAACTCTATGCCAGCACGTATGGGTTCACTAGTTGTGGCAAATCCCTAAAAGGAAGAAGTCTATGACAAAGACGCTGGCCCCACTCTGGAAGGTTTATGGGAAGACTTAGGGGTCTCAGCTAAAGTAAAACCATAAGGGGAAGTTTGGGGGACAGGGTGGGGGCACAGAGAATGTTTTAGACATGTAGTGAGCTAGGCTCACCTAAGAACTGAAGAGCTAATGAACCTGAGAGCTAATCCCAGCCCAGATGACTGGAGACTTGAACACAAGATAAAAATGGCAGGAGGCAAGCAGTAGAAATGTCTGGGAAATAATCCACAGCCATAGAAATCCTACCAAGGAGCTTAGTGTTGGTCTGCTCCTATGGGAAACTGCCAAGGGAGACTAGGCAGGGAGCATCTTAGCTGGCTCTGGTCCCTTGAATGCTGCCATCTTAGATTTATATTCAATGGGTGTGAGTTCATCTTGATTGTGAGCCTAATTGGGATCTGGAGTCTCTCAGAGAGAATCCTCTGAATATTATTTAGGACCTTCCCATGGAGGTTTAATTGAAGAAGGAGGTCCACCCTGCACATGGGCAGTATGTCCTGGACTGAGTAAAAAACAGAAGTATCTGCTTCCTGGCTGCAGAGTGACCAGCTGCGTTATGTGCCTCTGCCCTGCCTGCCCCACTGTGATAAACTGCATTGATGCAAACTGTGAAAGAAAAGAAACCTTTCCTGTCTTAAGCTGCTTCTTGTCAGGTATTTGATCCTGATGATTAAAAAAAAAACAATGAACATAGCTGTTTTGCTTTGTTTTTGTTTGCTTTTTGTTTGTTTGTTTGTTTTGTTTTTTGTTTTTAATGCTTTCAATATACCTGTATTGAATGAAGCCGTGGATTCAGTCCATACAACAGGCAATGGAACAGACACTGTACATCTCTTCAAGAAGCAGGAGGACCAGGAATTCAATGTTCTCATTGGCTGCAAAAGAATATATAACACTTGGAGATATTCATTTGCATGGTACCGGGGACTTCATTTTTACAGTGCTGTCATGGGCACAATATATGCAAAGCTTCTAGTTGTTAAACAAATTTAAACACCCTTACAATAATAGCAGGTAAGGAGCTAACGAAGGATACTCACAAACACGGAAGCACTCACACTTGCCACTGGCCAGTATCAACTCCAATTAGAATTTATTCCCCCCCCCCCCATCAACTCTCCCTTCATCCTTGCCTTCCCATTCTCAAGACCTCCAGCAGCTAGACATGTGAAGGGTGGTAGGACATTCGGTGAGCACAGCTATCCCTGCAGGTGCGAGAGAAAGTTTGCATGTCAGCTAGTTCAGTAACACAGTGCTCATCTGTATCCATTTTGGAAAACCTAGATAATAAGAGAAACCTTTCCTTATTGTCTTTGAAACCATTCTCTTTGTCCTGTGTATTTTTGCCTTTTTGTGTCCTTCATCCTTCTTCTGTCATTAAAATAATGTTTGAGCCATCTTTCCTCTGAGCCCAGCCAACACAGCTAGGGCCTGTCCTGTGCTCCCCACACCCCAGGACTTTAAGATCACATCAGGGGCTCGGCCTGGGCCACAGGTGCTGTGCACTCTCCTAGGCTCTTTTGGGACTCCCCAAGCTATCTTGGGACCTGAGGTGAGCAGGGGAACACAGTCTCTGTTCTGGCCCAATCTCCTGGAACTTGATACACCAGCCAGGAGATTTATAAAGGCCCAGGGAAGGACAGTGGGTCCTTTCTGGTCTGCACCAATGCCAGGTCTCCTCGGGCAGAGATGGGAGGAGGCAAGCTTAAGAACAGAAGCAACAGAATCCAAGGGTACTTGGCATCACCAGATCCAAACTCACCCACCACATCAAGTCCTAGATACAACAGCACACCAGAAAAGCAGGACATGGATATAAAGTCACTCACCATGATGATGATGGAGGACTATAAGAAGGAAATGCAGGAAATCACAGATAAACAATTTAGAGAGACACAGGAAAATAATACCAAACAGGCGATTGAATTCAACAAAGCCATCCAGGACCTAAAAATGGAAGTTGAAACAATTAAGAAAAACCAAAAGGAGATAACCCTGGAGATAGAAACCATAGGAAAAAAAAATCAGGAACCATAGATATGAGCATCAGTAACAGAATACACGAGACAGAAGAGAGAATCTCAGGCACAGAAGATTCTATAGGGAGCATAGACACAACAATCAAAGAAAATGCTAAATGCAAAAAGATCCTAACGCAAAATATCCAAGAAATCCAGGACGCAATAAGAAGACCAAACTTAAGGATAATAGGAGTAGATGAGAAGGAAGACTCACAAACTAAAGGGCCAGCAAATATCTTCAACAAAATTATAGAAGAAAACTTTCCATACCTAAAGAATGAGATGCCCATAAACAGACAAGAAGCCTACAGAACTCCTAATAGGCTGGACCAGAAAAGAAATTCCTCCCGACACATAATAATCAGAACAACAAACGCACTAAATAAAGACAGAATATTAAAAGCAGTAAGGGAAAAAGGTCAAGTAACATATAAAGGCAGGCCTATTAGAATTACTCCAGACATCTCACCAGAGACTATGAAAGCCAGAAGATCATGGACAGAGATTATACAGACACTAAGAGAACACAAATGCCAGCCCAGGCTACTATACCCAGCAAAACTCTCATTTACCATAGACGGAGAAACCAAACTATTCCATGGCAAATTCAAATTCACACAATATCTTTCCACGAATCCAGCCCTTCAAAGGATAATAACAGAAAAACACCAATACAAGGACGGAAACTTTGCCCTAGAAAAAGCAAGAAAGTAATCCTTCAACAAACCTAAAAGAAGACAGCCACAAGAACAGAATCCCAACTCTAAAAACAAAAATGACAGGAAGCAACCATTACTGATCCTTAATATCACTTAATATCAATGGACTCAATTCTCTGATAAAAAGACATAGACTATCAGACTGGCTACACAAACAGGACCCAACCAACATTTTGCTGTCTACAAGAAACACACAGACACCACAAGAAAAAAGACAGACACTACCTCAGAGTGACAGGCTGGAAAACAATATTCCAGGCAAACGGCCCGAAGAAAAAAACTGGGGTAGCCATTCTAATATCGAATAAAATAGACTTTCAACCCAAAATTATCAAAAGAGACAAAGAGGGGCACTTCATACTCATCAAAGGCAAAATCTTCCAAGAGGACCTTTCAATTCTGAATATCTATGCTCCAAATGCAAGGGCAGCCACGTTCATTAAAGAAACTTTAGTAAAGCTTAAAACACACATTGCATCTCACACAATAATAGTGGGAGACTTCAACACCCCACTCTCATCAATGGACAGATCCTGGAAACAGAAACTAAACAGAGACTCAGTCTAACTAACTGAAGCTATGGAACAAATGGACTTAACAGATATCTACAGAATATTTCATCCTAAAACAAAAGGGTATACCTTTTTCTCAGCACCTCATGGCACCTTCTCCAAAATTGATCACATAATTGGCCACAAAACAGGCCTCAACAGATTCAAAAATATTGAAATTGTCCCATGCATCCTATCAGATCACCATGGACTAAGGCTGCTCTTCAATAACAACATAAGTAGCAGAACACCATCATTCACTTGGAAACTGAACAATATTCTACTCAATGATACCTTGGTCAAGAAATAAAGAAAGAAATTAAAGACTTTCTAGAGTTTAATGAAAATGAAGCCAAACTTATGGGACACAATGAAAGCATTCCTTAAAGGTAAACTCATAGCTCTTAGTTCCTACAAAAAAAAAAAAAAAAAAAAAAAAAAATGGAGAGCGCTTACACCAGTAGCTTGGCAGCACATCTGCAAGCTCTAGAACAATTGGAAGCAAATTCACCTAAGAGAAGTAGATGGCAGGAAATAATCAAACTCAGGGGTGAAATCAACCATGTGGAAACAAAAAGAACTATCCAAAGAATCAATCAAACCAGGAGCTGGTTTTTTGAAAAAGTCAACAAGATAGACAAACCCTTGGCCAGACTCACTAGAGGGCACAGGGATAGTATCCGAATCAACAAAATCAGAAATGAAAAGGGAGACATAACAAAAGATCCTGAGGGAATTCGAAACACCATCAGATCCTTCTACAAAAGGTTGTATTAAAAAAAAACTGGAAAATCTGGATGAAATGGATAACTTTCTAGACAGATATCAAGTTCCAAAGTTAAACCAGGATCAGATTAATGACCTAAACAGCCCTATATCTCCTAAAGAAATAGAAGCAGTCATTAATAGTCTCCCAACCAAAAAAAGCCCAGGACCAGATGGGTTTAGTGCAGAGTTCTATCAGACCTTCAAAGAANAGGCCATCATCCTGAGTGAGGTAACCCAATCACAAAAGAACTCACATAACATGTACTCACTGATATGTGGATATTAGCCCAGAAACCTAGACTACCCAAGATACAATTTACTAAACACATGAAACTCAAGAAGAAGGAAGATCAAAATGTGGACACATCACCCCTTCCTAGAATTAAGAACAAAGCACACATTGAAAGTGTTACAGAGATCATGTGTGAAGCTGAATCCAAAGGATAGACCCAATGACTGCGGCTGCCAGGGATCCATCCCACAATCAGCCACCAAACATAGACACTATAGCATATGCCAGCAAGATAGTTCTGAAAGGGCCCAGATATAGCTGTCTCGTGGGAGACTATAGCAATGCCTGGCAAACATGGAGGTGGAAGTTCACAGTCAGCTATTAGATGGAACACAGGGTTCCCAAGGAAGGAGTTAGAGAAAGTACCCAAGGAGCTGAAGGGGTCTTCAACCCTATAAGTGGAAGAATAACATGAACTAACTAGTACCCCCTGAGCTCATGTCTCTAGCTGCATATATGGAATAAGATGGCCTAGTTTGCCATCATTGGGAAGAGAGGCCCCTGCTCATGCAAACTTTATATGCCCCAGTACAGAGGAATGCCAGGGCCAAGAAGTGGGAATGGGTGGGTAGGGGAGCAGGGCAGAGGGAGAGTATAGGGGACTTTCAAGATAGCATTTGAAATGTAAATGAAGAAAATATCTAATAAAAAATTGAAGAAAAAAGAAAGAAAGAAAGAAAGAAAGAAAGAAAGAAAGAAAGAAAGAAAGAAAGAAAGAAAGAAAGAAAGAAAGAAAGGAAGGAAGGAAATAATGAAGTGCTTTCTTGTTGGAGTTGAGTTGAGGTTTCTCTACAGAAAATTCTAAAGCAAATTCACATGTAGCATAGTAAAAGCCATGCTGGAGCAGTCCTCAGCCCTAGTGAGGAAGCTGTTAAGTGGACAGGACGTACTTATAAAGTTATCTCAATAACACAAGTTAATAACTTGTGTCTATATCTATGCAGTAGTGTGGCTGTCAGTTTGGCCAGAGTTTTTTGTTTTGTTTTAGGGGGAGGCAATAGTGACTGAACTAGGTGTTGAAAATTAATGGTTGTTGAATGCTCAGTCCCAAATCAATTAGACCTCAATACCAATTCCTAAAAGGCTGAGGGAAGGTTGTATGACAGAGGACATAAAGAATATGGGGGGGGGGGGTAACATGGCCACTGCACCTGTTACCTCACAGCAGCAGCTGTGATTGCCTGTGCAAAACTTGTACAACACTGGGACTGTGGACATCCTATCAGGAATGAGGGGCAGGATCTGAGTTCCTAACCCTCCCTAAAGCTCTGCAGACAGCTAATGGTAGCAGAGGAGAAGACAGTTTCTTCAATAGAGTAGTCACTGGGTGCCCATGCTCACAGGAAATAACCTTTCACCTATGGGTCTCACACACACACAAAGACACAAAAGTAGAAAGGGATCAACAAGGAAAAATAAATAGGTCAGATGAAGTGAGAAGAGGACAAAAGAAAAGAAGACATGGATTAAAATATACTATATACCTGTATGAAGTGCCATAGTGAAATCCTTTGTTATATATAATTAATATGTCTTAGTAATTTTTACAGAAATTACAAATTTTAGTGAACAATAACATTTCCAAATGCAAAACAAAATCTAATTATCAGCGTAAAGAAATTAAATTAAAAGTAAAATGGAGCATGTACACTATCAAATATTTAAAGACAAGCATAATTATGTGCCCTCTAACAAGTGATTTTGTAAGAATGACTTATCCATTGCCTAAGAATCTACTTTGGAGAGATGAAAAAATTTTGTACTGGAAGTAGTCCAGAGATGAACTGCTGCCCTGGACCCCTCACTGGGCACAGCAAGAGACTGCCCTCTTTGTTAGTGCTTAGAGGGATGTGATTCCCTTTGAAGGGTACCTATTGAACTATTGAAAGTCATCTGTGTTGATGTAGGACAGGACACTGGGCTAGGAGGGTACTGGCTCACTAATCTCTCTACAGTTGGAGAGTAGTGTCAGCAGTGACTGTCATAAAGGATAGACATGCTAGGTTACTTTTAAATACTACTTCTCAAAAAAAGATGATGGGTCCAAGCAATGATGTGATCAGAATGGACAATTAAGAATACCACTTTGACATCTGCATCTATGACAGCCAGAGGGCAGTACAGGCTGGAAAGGGTGCAGAAGAGGTTGGCCACACAGTTTTACCATTCAAAACTCAAGGTCCTGGCAGGGGAAATGAAACCCCAAAACTCAAAGAAGACCTTGTTGGATTTGCCTGGACCTTCATATTTGGCTGAAACACCTCAGCCTCCAGAGGTGACCTGCTCTTCATGGCTAACAGGAACTAACTTTCTTGATGCCATACAGAAACATCAGGTAAGATGGCACACAAAACAGTCGTTTCTGTCAAGACCCATCCCATCTACTATATAGTTTACAGATGCCGAGTTAGGGTCAATGCTAAGCACAGCCCACCTGGAGGAGTGTTGTTCTTATTTTGAAAGAAAAAAAAAACTTTATCAAAATCCTGTAACACCTTCAGATATCTAGGAATTCGGAGTGCGTGTCCTAAAGGAATCCTTAGGGGATACACTGGGGAGCAGCATCAGCTAAGTACTGGAAGGCAGTTTAGTAGCACAGGGGAACCCTGTCACTTGGGTCTAATGAGCTAGAAGTCCTCACACTTTGCTAGAGTATGGCTCTTAAACTTAGCAGAAGCATCCAACAAGAGTAAATAAGGTAGAAATGTCAAATGACAGAGCCTCCAGGGAAATCCCAGAAAATACTTTCATAACTAAATAAATCAGGGGGACAGTATAGTGTGAGTATTGACATCTAACCCAGGGTTTCCTTTTTCTGTCTTTGTTGTCACTGGGGCAGAGGAAGGATTTTGTTATGTAGCCTACGCTTGCCTTACAGTCATAATCGCCTTGCTTCAGTCTCCTGAATGCTAAGTTACAAACTTGGCTCGCCATGACCAGCAACACTGACAGTACTGAGAAGCAGTGATCTTTCTAGTCTGAGCATCTTTGGGAGAGCAGCTGTAGATTGAGCTATTTACTCAGTGGCACCACAAACATAGGCTTCTAGAAGAGAAGAAGCCAGGTCTTATGATTTAAGATGAAAAGTGGACACCCTAACTGTCAAGACCTGTGGCAACAGTTTCTAAAGCCATTAGATATTGATGGTGTATGAGGATAAATAGCCAACATTTCCAAAGACATCTGCATGCTGATTCTCCAATCTTATAAACATCTGATATTCCACAGAAGAAAGCATAGCTGATACTGTGAACCTTGGTATGGGGAAATTATTTTGGACTGTCTGTATATGCATCTTATAATCACCAAGATTTTTATAAGTGAATGAAGCAGACCGAAGATAGAGAGAGACAAGTCTATACCAGCAAGGCAGTGGGCAGTGGTCTGAAGGTGCATGCTGCTGGCTCTGAACAGAAGAGTGCTGCTGAGGTATTCAGGATTCTCAAGAATAGCAAAACTTACAGAAAGAATACACACACACACACACACACACACATACACACACACACACCACCTCTTTCTTTCTCTCTTTCTTTACCTCTCTCTGTCATTCTATCATTTGGCTCTCTGTTTCTTTCTCTCTCTCTCTCTCTCTCTCTCTCTCTCTCTCTCTCTCTCTCTCTCTCTCTCTGTCTCTCTCTGTCTCCCCACCACCACCCTCTTCTCTGAAGCAGCCTCTTTTTCCTGTGTGAGTGGAGTGTTCCTATCTCTGGTTCATTCTGTCAAATCTTTCTCTATTTCATCACTTTGTCTGCCCCTAAATTAGACATCAGTTTCAAACATGGCTGCTTCCTTTTTCAAACAAACCTTATCTCCATGGTTAGGAATTAAATGTGTACTAAAGGTATGCCTGTATTTCAGTCAGATCATACTATAATCCAGGGCATGTCTCAATCCCTACTGGATCATATAGACCTAAAGGGTCTGCCATGTTTGTGTGTGTGTGTGTGTGTGTGTGTGTGTGTGTGTGTGTGTGTGTGTGGTGTTCAGAGCTCAAATGTCCAATCTAGAAGTGGATTTAACCACTTCAAACCAAACCAAGCCAAGCCAAAAAAAAAAAAACAATAACAAAAACAAACAAACAAACAAACAAAAAAAAACAACAAAAAAAACCTCTTACAAGTCTGCCCTATATTTCTGGATTGTAGTTCATTCTAGATGTAGTCAGGTTGACAACCAAAAATAGCTGTCACAAACATGTGCACCACGAAATACAGGTGACCTGGAGAAGCTGGAATAGAAGAAAAGAGATCCATGTTCTTGGGTGGACTTGTTTTATATCAACTTGACACAAGCTAGAGTCATCCAAAAGGAGGGAGCCTAAGTTGAGAAAACGCCTCCATAAGATCTGGCTGCAGGCAAGTCTGTAGGGCCTTTTCTAAATTAATGATTGGTAGGTGAGGGACAACCTCATTGTGGTGATGCTGCCCCTGGATTGAGATCTATAAGAAAGCAGGCTGAGGAAACCATGATGAACATGGCAGTGAGAAACAATCTCCCATGGCCTCTGTATAAGCTCCTGCCTACAGTTACTGCCCCTGTTTGAGTTTCTGTTCTGACTTCCTTTCATGGTGACTAGTGATATGGAAGTGTAATTCAAGTAAACCTTCTTATTGATGTTTAAAAAAGAAGAAAGAAAGAGAAAGAAAGAAAGAAAGAAAGAAAGAAAGAAAGAAAGAAAGAAAGAAAGAAAGAAAGAAAGAAAGGAAGGAAGGAAGAAAGAAAGAAAGAAAGAGAGAGAGAGAGAGAGAGAGAAAGAAAGAGAGAGAGAGAGAGAAATCCATGTTCTGAGACTCAGGAAGAAACATATTCCTGCTCATGTCTTGTCTTTGGCTCAGTGAAACTGAGTTCAAACTTCTAAAGTCCAGAATCTCTAAGGCAGTAAATTTGTGTGACATCAAGCTACTAGGCTTGCAGTAATTTGTTAAATGGTTATGTTTGTATCAATGAACATGGCTAACAAATGGCATGATACAAATCAAACACTGATCTCACTGTTGCTATGAAGCAATCTCATAAATATAGTTCATGTTTGCCATCAGGTGACCTTGAAGAAAGATGACCCTCCTCAGCAAGGTACATTTTGGCTCATCTAATCAGTTCAAAGTCTAAAGAGCAAAGCTGGCAGATTCCAGAAAATAAAATACTCTTCCTCCAACTCTAGAATTCTCTCTCTAGCCTGCTGCCCTGGCTTATAGATTCATCCTTGGATATTTGTATTGTATTACCAGTTTCCTTAAATAAGTGTATGGTACTCCAACTTCATCCATGTTTTGCTTCCTATGACTTGAAATATCCTACAGTCTGCAATCTGAAATTGCTAAGTAGAAAGTTCTAGTGACAAATAATTTGTAATTTAAATTGTGCTTTGTAAGGGGCAAAAAGATGGAACAGATCACTGACTGTGCTTCCAGAGGACTGAGTTCAGTCCCCAACACCCATGGCAGGTTGCTTAGAATCATCTGCAACTCCAGATCCAGGGAATCTGATACCCTCTTCCACACTTAGCCAGCACCTGCACTTAGATATACATAAGCCTACACATACAAATAATTTAAAAACAATAAATAGTATGTTGTTCCAAAAAACATGATGAAATATCATATCATCCATCTACTTCCAGTCTAGAATATAAGCACTCCCTCTGTCCAGCCCGATCAGTACCCATCTGGGTTAGGGACTGCTTCTGTATCACAATGCCACAGTGCTTATGTTCAAGGGATCTTAATTTTACTAAAATCAATGCCAATATACAAGAGTAGCAGTACAAAGGACTCACTGCAGTATGCAACAGGGGGAGCTGGTTAACCTCACTATATGACAACACCACAGCGTGTACTAGAAAAATATAACCAGGCAGTGGTGGTGCATGCCTTTAATCCCAGCACTCAGGGGGCAGAGGCATATAGTATATGTAATCTGATATACAGGGTTCAATACTTCACGTAAGTTCAGACACACATTTCGGTATACCTGCATGTGTGAGATGACAACTGTTTATGCTGGTATCAGGAACTGGCTCTACAGACCACCTCCAAACCCAGTGATGGCAGTGATGTCACCCACAGGTGACAGAGACCCATGCATCTGTTGCCATGACAATCACCATACATTCCCAGCATCTGTTTGGTTTACCTTCCACATTTACCTACAAGTCATTATGTCACAGCTTAAATAAAAGGAAGGCTCTCTTGAGCTTTGCTCTCTTTCTTCTCTCTTTTCTCCCTTCCTCTCTGCCTCCCCCTTTTTGTTCCCCCTCCCCCTAGTAAGCCTCCTTCACTGCGTTGGCCTGGTGTGGTCTGGCCAGACTCTAGTGGTGATTCCAACACAACAGTACATTTCAAAATATCTACTTGGTTCTGTTTCCCTAGATAACCCCAACTTAAGCATCTATTGTCATACTAACAGGGGAGAAACTCCAACAGTTCTCAGGGGTATAAAGAATTAGCAATTCTGGTATTTCCTATTTTTCACCGATCTTGTTCACCGATACTTGTTTTTCGTTTTTGATTATTATTGTTATCATTTTTTTGTCAAGTGATTAGAAAAGGATCAACTGTATTAGTTATGTCTCGGGTCTGAGGTACTTCTTAGGATCTTAGATATTTATCCACGGTCCAAATGGACTCCTTGCAAACCATTGTGAGCTGACAGGACCATTAGAAAAACAAAAAGCCATCATTGATTATATCAGAACATAAAGGTCCTGCTGGTAAGCAAATCCCACCTGTGCTCACATAACTAAGGGCTTGGCATATGCAGTTGCTGTCCTTTACTAGTCCTTAAGTGCATTTGGTGGAGGGCATTGTGAACTAAATATAACTGGTCTCCCAGGCAAATCATGGATAGACACTGTTGTTTCTGTGTAACCACTTTAACTGGTGATGTGACCTTTAAGAAACAAGGCTTGCAAAGTTCCTTAGATCACTGGAACTGGGACATAAGTTAGTTTGGGGCAGTTTATATGGGACCACAAGTTAATTTCAATAAAACATTAGTGATCAGAGCATACCATACTCTCATTACATGGCTTCCTATCTTGCCTGTGACTACGCCCTTTCACACAACTCTTGCTATGATAATGCCAAGATCGACCAGAGCCAAGCCAAGCTCACACCATGCCTCTGAAACCCTAGAACTGCCAGAGAAGGAAGCTTCTTTCCTTTTTCCTTTTTGAATTTTTATTTGAAATATTTTTCATATAATATATTTTGAACCTGTGTTTTGCTTTGCCTTAATTCCTTCCATATTCTTCTCACCTCCCTACTCAACCAACTTCATTCTCTCTCTCTCTCTCTCTCTCTCTCTCTCTCTCTCTCTCTCTCTCTTTCTCTCTCTCTGAATAAAAGAAAAACAATGACAAAAACACACAAACTGAAAAAAAATCAATAAAACAAGAGAAAAATTCCAAATACAAAAGCGCACACACAGAGAGGGGATGGTGAGCATGGAGGCCATTGTACAGTGACCAATTACTCCCGGGCTTGGGCCTGCTTTGGAGTAAGGACAATTATATTCAATGGTGCTGATATTTCCTTTCCCACCAGGTATCAATTGTGAATTATAAATAGCTTCTTGGTTAGGGGAAAGACTTTGTGTTCACTTCCCTTTATCAGTGCTAGAATTTTGTCCAACTTGGACTAAATAAAGAATCCTAAAAAGATGAAATAAAAATGCCTAAGAAACACTTTTAAAATGATGAGGCATCTTTAGTCACCTGAAACCTACAAATTAAAACTGCATTGAGATTTCACCTTACCCAAGTCAGAGTGGCCAAGATTGATAAAACAAATGACTGCAGATGGTGGAGGGGATGCTGGGAAAGGCAACCTCTCACCCATTCATTGCTGGGGAGAGTGCAAACTGGTGCAGCCACTATAGAAATCAATGTGGAGGTTCTTCCAAAAGCTGAAGCTTGATCTACCAGAAGATCCAGCTATAGCACTCCTGGGCATATACCCAAAGCACTGTGTGTCTTACTACAGAGTTACATGTCTATTGCTTTTGCATTCACAACAGCCAGAAATTAGGAAAAGACTAGATCTCTACCAACACATGAATAATAATGAAAATGTGGAATGTTTGAACAATAGAATATATTTAGCTGGTTAGAAAAATGAAATTGTGAAAATTGCAGATTAATTGACAGAGCAAAGAAACAGTCATACTACGTGAAAGAATCAAGTCCCCCAAAGACAAATGTTGCCTATTTTCTTTTATATAGTGGATGAAACTTTATATGTGTGTGTTTCAGTCCAAACAGCCACAGAGATTAGGTAGTTAGTAAGGGATAGGTTGTGGAGAAAGAGATCGTTCAAGTAAGGGAAAATACAGTGTAGTATTATAAAGAGATAAAAGGGTAGCAGGGCACAATGGTAAGCACTAGCTCTCTACTTGGGCTTAAAACCTGTTTAATAAGAAGGAAAGTATGCTTGATACTGGAAACCTAGCCAATTATCTATGGAGGCTAATAAAGTCATGGATCTTGGGGAAGAATCTACAATAGCCACTTTACTAAACCAACATAATCCTGAACTACATTTTAAATATTTATCCTTATACCCACAGAGAAGTCTAGTCCTCACCTGTCATCAAAGAAACATTTTTGTGACAGGTGTAGAACACCATAGAAAATCACAAGCAATCAACATGCAAAGTTGTGGAGCCTAGTCCTAGTAAATGCATCTACAAAAGAACCCCCACATCTAAGGTTCAAGTAACTCTATGGAAGAGAGGTCGGGCTGTGAGATTGTCTCCTAATAACATCAGAAGCTACACTCATAAAGTCTCACCAATATGACTGCCCAATGGGAACTGAACAAGGATTACATCAATGAACATGACAAAGAAGACTGAGGAAAGCCCACAAGGTTTTGATCCTACACAAAGAACAAAATACAGCTAACTAAGGAATTCTGGGAGGAAGAGAAATAGTCTTCTTTAGAGAAAGGAACACCAACTTGTTCTCCAATACAATATGGTCAGCCCTGAGAACATGCATACAAGTAACATTCTACAGACTGAGCAGATTATATTTAGAAAGGTGTGTGTGTGTGTGTGTGTGTGTGTGTGCACGCATGTGCATGTGTGCATGTGATATGTGCATGTATGAGTGTAACAACAAATAATTTTAAAAGGTGGTGGCATAAAATTGAAAGAGAGGATAGGCATAGGAGATAGTGGGTTTAGAAGGAGGAAAGGGAAGGGAAATGATGTAATCTTTAAAAGAAAACTTTAAAACAGAGATAAGCAGGGAAAGTAGAATAGGAGGATTAAAATGGGACTGTGGGCAGGGGAGGGAAAAGTAAAAGGGGGATTATGGGGAGGAACAACTAACGCTAAAGGCCTTTTGAAAAGTCATATGGAAACCTACTACTGTAGATGCTTCCTAAAATATATACATGTATGATGTATACCTAAATGGAGTCACCATATAATAGGAGATACAACACTTGAACTAGACATCTTAAGTCAACAAGTAAGTTGACTACTAGGCAACCCCTCTAGTGCCAGAAATGGGTTGGTTATATCTTGTCAAGTCATTGGCTAAAAAGCCTCAACAGACCACCACTACTCATGAACATCATAGGTTATTGCCAAAGCTATTGCTTACTTCCCAAAACCTGATGGTAAAGCCCTATTGCAGAAGACAACAGCCCCTATGTCACCAAACATGGAGAAATGACCATGATGCCCAGCAAAGCTTCATCTCTGTGGGCTATCATTCACTGTGTTGGAAGGTTCTCTGCATCCTATCAAAGGAGAGAAGTGATCATCAATTCCATTTAGCCACCAGCCTAGTGCCTGCAAAATACACCAAGACAACAGTGGCAAAGATACCATGGCAGTAAATAACTATTTTTTAAATGGATTTAAGACTGTGAAATAGAACAAAGTGGCCAAGAATCCACGACTAGATAGGTAAATAGGTCTAAGTGGTGGGTCTATGGGACAACCTATTACTATTATTCTGTAAAGTAATATAGCAATAAAATGATGTCTAAGGACACTGCTATACCAATAGATCCTTACCTTCTTCAACTCTCATCAGAGAAGCTCCTTCTTGCAGTTGATGGCAATGGGGTGACTCACAGCTAGACAATATATCAGAAGTAAATGGCTTTGGAGCACTCAGACCTAAATGGGATGTTGTTAACAAATCCCTCCTCACAGGGTCCTTAACTCTTTAAGAAAAAGGAGGCAGAATAATTCTAGGAGCCAGAGTTGGTAGGCAACTGGAAGGAAACAGCATCTTCCAGACAGAAAGGACTGATACAAACTCACTGAGACTATCACAGGGTGCCCAAGGCCTGAATAGGTTGAAAATAAAGTCATCCTTGGCTATTTTATCATAGTAGCAGAGAACTCAATAACATGGGTGAATGTGTTGAGGAAATTTCTGAAACCTTATGACTGCTCCCTAACCTTTTAATGAAATTCCAAAATGGCATTGGTGAGTAAGTTAAAGCTTCCAAACGTGTCCCTTCTCCAAGAGAGAAAATCAGAAAAGGTTTTATGTCCTAGATGGAATGATGGAGGTTTTGTTCTTCTCTCAAAGGTATGAACTATTAATGGATAAAGCAAGCACACTCTGTACATGTGCCTGATTACTTGGCCACTGAGACACCTGAAAATACTAGATGGATCCTAGATGATGACACTTCTCACGAAGCTAATGATCTGGTGAGGTCATCAGTAAGGACTATGGGAAGTGAACGTTTGCTTGCCTTAAACAATGATATGTGTTCCAGGTCTTGACAATACTGTTAACATTATGTCTCAGCATAGTTCTCATTATAGAGGGATCTTGATACCCAGGGCCTTCTATCAGAGGTTAGTGGTCCGTTCTATTAACTGTCACTTTAATTGCATCCAAGAAGGAGAAAGGAGACATGTAAGAATACTCTTCGGACTGACGTGTTGGACAGAAAGTGGGTGATTAAGCCTACAAAGATTCAGGACCTTGTCGAGTTAGTGATGTTTCAGAATTTTGCTTGTGGCATGTGAAGATTCTGTCAAAGAAACAGGGAAGGCCTTACTCCTTGCTCACTTTGATACTTCATGTGCTTATTAACTCTGCCTGGATGTTAAAAATACATGCCACATTCAGCAACTAAAATCACAGAGTCACTTATCAGTTGAATCAGGTAGAAACTAGTTTTGAGTAAAAATTTGCAGCAAACTTTAATCATGATTATAATTATCTTTGTCACATAGAACATGTGATCCAGAAGACCCCCATGTTGCTGGAGGATTTTTATAGCTTAAGAATCAATGGTCTTTTGCACACTCTTGCCATGGAAAAGATATATAAGGTCATGAAGCAAAGCCATGCTGTCTACATCAGACAGCTACCCTCCATTCCCAAAGTGGACCCTGATGTGCTAGTAGTTCTAAGAGGAGACTGAGCTGTCAGGTGAGTGAGTGTAAGTCACTTTGCAACAGGAACTACTTTTAGCTGGATGCCATATCAAGTCATAAGTTTGAGGAAAAGGGCACATAATAATTTGGTACATAATGGAAATAGTACATTTCAGAACAAAATGAGTAAATTCAGAAACATGAGCAAGCTACGTAGGCAGATGCTCAACTCAACCCATTATTTAGTTATATCCATACCTGAACGTTAGCTGGCTACCAGAGGGAAAACAGAAGGAAATGCTAGGGCATGGTTTTGGGTTGATGTGACTTACTATGTTTGCAAGGTGACAGAGGCCTCCTGTGAATTCCAGTCTGACTCGGTGTTGTAATGGAAGATTGAGGAGAAGTCCCATATAGTGAGCCTTGTCACAAGCTTCCTGGAAAGAGGGAAGGAAACAGCCTAAGGTGAGACTGCATGAAAATTCCTTGGGAGTGGCCTGTAAATAGCAACACTGAAAGAGTAATTGACAAGAAGACATGGGGACGTTACACAGAAGGACACCTAGGCATCAGCATGAAGTGTGTGGCTTTGTGTCTCTTACACATATCTTCTAGAGCACTTCTCCAAGCAGAGATAAAATAAGCAGTAAAGATCACTCACTAGAGTAAACGGCAGCCAGCTTCCCTGATGAGGCTTGCATAATAGATCCCAGAACATAATGCCTCACCAGCCAGCATGCAGGGAGACAGAACAGATAAACATTAAACAGTCACACTAATAATTATTTGTTAATGACTACAAATATGAAAGAAAATAAATATTGTGTACCACAAGAGTTACACCACAAGAGGATATATTTCTACAGGAATCAGGGACTGTGCTCTTGAGAGCTGAGTAGAAGAAAGGCAAGAAAAGAACAGGCAAGAAAGAGTACATGTGATGATCCTAGGTGGGGAAGGAGTTTGGTACAGATGAGGCCAGTGTGACCCAAACACTCCTCTAAAAGGAGGTTGATCAGCAAAATCTTGTTGGTATATGCAATAGTGTCTGGGTTTGGTTCTTGTTTATGGGATGGATCCCAGGTGGGGCAGTCTCTGGATGGTCCTTCCTTCCA
Source organism: Mus minutoides (assembly GCA_902729485.2). Classification (NCBI taxonomy): domain Eukaryota; kingdom Metazoa; phylum Chordata; class Mammalia; order Rodentia; family Muridae; genus Mus; species Mus minutoides. Next base: position 252,034 of record LR749970.1, on the reverse strand, counting down.
TCTCAGCTCTGAACTTTGTCTCTGTAACTCCTTCCATGAGTATTTTGTTCCCCCTTCTAAGAAGGAACAAAGTATCGACACTTTACCCTGATATAGCTGACTCCTGTGAGGCTAGGCCAGTGCCTGGCAAATACTGAAGTGGATGCTCACAGTCATCTATTGGATGGAACACAGGGCCCCCAATGAAGGAGCTATAGAAAGTACCCAAGGAGCTGAAGGGGTCTGTAGCCCTATAGGAGGAACAAAAATATGAACTAACCAGTACCCCCAGAGCTCATGTCTCTAGCTGCATATGTAGCAGAGGATGGCCTAGTCAACCATCAATGGGAGGAGAGGCCCTTGGTCTTGCAAAGATTCTATGCTCCAATATAGGGGAATACCAGGGCCAGGGAGTAGGAGTGGGTGCGTTGGGCAGCAGGGGGAGGTGAGAGGGTATAGGGGATTTTCAGAGAGGAAACTAGAAAAAGGGGATAGCATTGAAATGTAAATGAAGAAAACATCTTATTAAAAAAAGGGGGGGTGATCTCTTATGAAGCCACAATGTAGCCATCAAAACCAGGAAAATGAAAAATCAACTATTTCTCCTGTAAGTTTTGTTAGTTTTCCAGCAGTGTGGCCTAATAGCTTGGACTTCGGCCTCAACTGGGTTATCCTTATCATGTTCCTTCATCCTCCGCTAACCAGGGAAGGCTGGTGACATTCTATTTTGTACTCTTCACACTTTCAATGCTTATAAGCTAACTGCTTCCTACAGTGTACCCCAGTTAGGGTTGGATTAATGTTTTCTCTCAATTGGATTAAGGACGGGGATTTTGGATAACATCATAGAAACCAGACTCAGCAGCCTACTAAACGCCAGATAAGTTCATTTTTATCATTACTGGCAATACGAACTTCAGTCATGTAATTGAGGCAATATTAAAGTCCTGAATGATAGGATCGGCTATTTTTTAAAGTACCACATAGCAAGTAGTACTTATCAAACATTCAGTGAACTCATTTACTCTGTCCATAATAATAATTTATAGATCCCATTTTGCAAAAGTTAACTTGTCATTATTATTTCTTATTTTGATACTGAAATTGCCCTGTGTGTTGTTGATAGCTGCTTCAGGCAGACCTCTGAGATCTTTTGTCATGTCTCCATTATTCTTATTGTTTGTGTGAGTGTGTGTATGGATGTAAGTTAGTGTGTACGTATGTATGTGTTAATGTGAGTGTGTATATGAGAGTGTGAGTGTGTATGTGTGTGTACGTGAGTATATGTGTGTATTAATGTGTGAGTATGTGTGTATGTGTGTGTGTATGTACACACTTCCTGTCTTATTCTGGAAACTTAATCTCCCAAGACCCCTGGATCCTGTTTGGAAACTTCAATTATTATTGGCTATATTCATGGCTGATGTCAGGCTCTAAGAGCAAAAAGACTACACATAGAAATACATTTAGGTGTTCTAATCACATGTTTATCTGTATCTATGTATATGTCACTTACTCATGTGTATTCAAAACTTTAAATTCAAATAAATATCTGAAATTTTATCCCAAGCTCTTTGTAAATTTATAAATTTATAACTAGATCTCTGATAGTGATAAGACTCTGATGTTTGTCTCAAGAATTCATTTCTCTTCCCATTTTTTTTAAGTAACCTGGTATCCACACAGAGCAAAGGCTTCAAGCTGAGCTGCTATTCTACCATTCCAGCACCCATATTCACTCCACTCTGTGTTCTGACACCCCAATCCAAACCTTCCCTGGGGACACTCTGTTCACACTAAGCAGGCTCTAATCCCATGGACACACTCTGGCCTATATTACTCAGATAATGGAAAGGAGAAGGGGGAAGGGAAGAGAAACAGATCCATAGTCAAAAACCAAAGAAATATCATACCACTAATTACAGAAATGTATATAAAGCCCCTAGAAGTCCTAAAATAATCCTATTTCTTTACACAGTAATTGAGATTTGCTCTTTAAAAAGAAATTACATGCCGGGTGTGGTGGCACACGCCTTTAATCCCAGCAGAGGCAGGCGGATTTCTGAGTTTGAGGCCAGCCTGGTCTACAAAGTGAGTTCCAGGACAGCCAGGGCTATACAGAGAAACCTGTCTAAAAAACCAAAAAAAAAAAAAAAAAAAAAAAAAAAAAAAAAAAAAAAAAAAAAAAAAAAAAAAAAAAAAAAAAAAAAAAAAAAAAAAAAAAAAAAAAAAAAAAAAAAAAAAAAAAAAAAAAAAAAAAAAAAAGAGAAAGAAAGAAAAGAAAGAAAGAAAGAAAGAAAGAAAGAAAGAAAGAAAGAAAGAAATTACATTAGTGAGTGTTGTGTAAATCTGATAAATTAAGACCAGTGGTATAAACAGTGTTGCACCAACATTTATTCATATTCCCTAAGTCTGTCTGAACATAAAGAAAAAAAGAGTATTTGGAAGTTGTGTGGTCAAATTTAAAATACAAATAAAATTCCTGGAGGATAGAAATCTCAGGAAAATTTGAGCGCCCTGCACATTTAGTACTGACATCTTGTGAAAAACTTCTACCTTTCAGCTAACAGGTCAGAGAGTTACCAAATGTAGAACAAAGCCTTCATGGCTACCTACACAAATGATGATGTTGGGTCCCTCAGTTACTGGAAAGTCTTGCTTTTTAGATTGTGCTTGGCAGTTAGTAAAGCTAGGTACCGTGACAGTGTTGATTGATTTCAACATTACCCAGGCCCATCTCCAAAAATACAGAAGAATGCTGTACCCACCAAATAAAGACATTACCTTTTCCTTATTTGTCATCGATGGTTGTCTTTTAGGTTTGGGGTACTTCCTGATTTACCTGTCTATCCCCGTCTATTGTTAGAGTATTTATTTCTGCAGAGCTTACACTCTTTAAGAAAAGGGTTCCTCAGGGGTCTGCAACCCTATAAGAGGAACAACAATATGAACTAACCAGAACCCCCAGAACTCGTGTCTCTAACTCCATATGTAGTCGGCCATCATTGGGAAGAGAGGCCCCTTGGTCTTGCAATCTTTATATGCCCCAATACAGGAGAACACCAGGGCCAAGAAGTGGGAATGGGTGGGTAGGAGAGCAGGGGGCAGGGGGGGGGGTAGAGGGAACTTTCGGGATAGCATTTGAAATGTAAATTAAGAAAATATCTAATAAAAAATTGAAAGAAAAAGAAAGAAAAGGGTTCCTTTGATCTTTCTGTCAGTATTGGAAGGCCCGGGACTATTCTTTATACAGTAGCAAATGGGCACACTGAAAGTAGAGAAACAGGTGAAGGCTGATGATAACTTTGAACTCTCTTCTGTCCTTCTCTATCTTGTTGAGATATAAACACTAGTTTACTCCAGCCACTAAAATCCTTCGCACAAGGAGCTCCAGATGGCAGGTTGGATCAAGTCCCTGTTAGCGGAACATTTCAACGGCATTGGACCCTGTAAAGACAGGTTACAGGGAGCTTTCTGCGGTACCATCTGCCGGAAGACGAAAGTCCTCCTAGGATAGCAACCACCCTGAAAATCGAAAGAACCAGTCACAGTTGCCACCCACTCTGGTGCCCCAGGGACGAAGAAAGCCCAAGCTGGAGAGCACTGGAAGCAAGCTGGGGCGTGTCCCGAGCCAGGAAGTTTCTGATTGGCTCTTTGTGGTAAACTACCAGGCGGAGGGCTAAAGAGGTAGGAGGGGAGCGGTTTATAGAGGGAGTGAACACCCTAACTAAACAGAGCCGGACAGGTGGGTTTGACTGTGGTTTCTGGGCGTTTGCGCAAGAAGCCACGCGCACTAGTAAACCGGGGCCTCCCGAGGCAGCAGTTTCAAAATGCCCAGAATCACAAAGAACTCAAGGACCTTTTGCACTAATTCCGGCAGCCTCCTGTGGCTCTGCGTTTATGAGTCAAACGCTGTGAGTGTTGAAACTGTTTGCATGATCCCTTGCGATATCTCAGCCCTAGCGCGATTATCCTCCGCGAAGGGCTTTTGCAGACTGAGACCCTAAAGGGCTCTTAGAAACACGCTCAAAGGCTCCTGGGGCAATCCCGATTTTGGTATGTCATAACTATACTGCGGCTTTACTTTCCATTAAAAAAAAAAGACTACATAAAAAAATCCAAGTACTATGTGGACCAAGAGATGCAGACGTAGTAAAAATTAAGAAATACGTTCCCAGAAGCAAATGGTTTTCACCTTGTTCTGATTTTTGATTAGACGCCACTTAACACTTCTACAAATTGAATGTGCAATAGGTAAGAGCTTTATACACACCTCTCTATAGGTATTTCTGTCACATTGCACATGAGCGATTTTACTAGTTTCTTGAGAGCTGTGATCCAGGCTTGGAGGGATCTCAGGGCGGGCGGGCTTCTCTATGTTGGTTGCCCTGAAGGCTCTAGGCACGTCCAGCTTGGCCGGGAGCCGCCTACCCTGGGTCACGTCTGAGCTGGGGCCGGCTAGGACTCCAGCCGGGAGCCCGCTTCTCCCTACCCCACTCCCCCAACTCTCGTCGCCTGGGAGGTGACACCCTCAGGAGTCGAATTACAGCCCCACAATTAACATATGAATTTCCAGAACTGACTAGAGGGACAAGGGGGAATTCCCCCCCCACCACCACCACCACCCAGAGCTGAAGTCCTCCGCACACTGTAACTTTTCACTGGGTGTAAAAACTCTTTGATTGGCTCCTCGCACGCGCCTGCCCGCCCCCTTCTTTGACTGAGCAGACACGCGACTGGCGCAAGGAGGGGGCTGGGAGGGGAGCCGGGGGAGATACACTGGCGCGTGCCGCTTTTTAAAGGGGCGCAGCGCCTTCAGCAACCGGAGAAGCTTCGTTGCACGCGACCTGGTGTGCGATCTCCGAGTGAGAGGGGGAGGGTCAGAAAAGGAATTAAAAAAAAAAAAATCAGACCTTGCAGAAGAGACTAGGAAGGTTTTTGTTGCTGTTGTTCGGGACTTTTCCCCTTCGTTGAACTGGGTTGCCAGCACCTCCTCTAACACGGCACCTCCGAGCCATTGCAGTGCGATGTCCCGCCTGCTGCATGCAGAAGACTGGGCTGAGGTAAAAGAGTTGGGGGACCACCATCGCCATGCCCAGCCGCACCATGTCCCGCCGCTGACGCCACAGCCACCTGCTACCCTGCAGGCGAGAGACCATCCCGTCTACCCGGCAGAACTGTCCCTCCTGGATAGCACCGACCCACGCGCCTGGCTGACTCCCACTTTGCAGGGCCTCTGCACGGCACGCGCCGCCCAGTATCTACTGCATTCTCCCGAGCTGGGTGCCTCCGAGGCCGCGGCGCCCCGGGACGAGGCTGACAGCCAGGGTGAGCTGGAAAGGAGGAGCGGCTGCGGCGGCCTCAGCAAGAACCCCGGGCCCGTCAAAGTGCGGGAACAGCTGTGCAAGCTGAAGGGCGGGGTTGTAGTGGACGAGCTGGGCTGCAGCCGCCAGCGAGCCCCTTCCAGCAAACAGGTGAATGGGGTACAGAAGCAAAGGCGGCTGGCCGCAAACGCCAGGGAGCGGCGCAGGATGCACGGGCTGAACCACGCCTTCGACCAGCTGCGCAACGTTATCCCGTCCTTCAACAACGACAAGAAGCTGTCCAAATACGAGACCCTACAGATGGCCCAGATCTACATCAACGCTCTGTCGGAGTTGCTGCAGACTCCCAGTGTCGGAGAGCAGCCACCGCCGCCCATAGCTTCCTGCAAAAATGACCACCATCACCTTCGCACCGCCTCCTCCTATGAAGGAGGTGCGGGTGCCTCTGCGGTAGCTGGGGCTCAGCCAGCCCCGGGAGGGGGCCCGAGACCTACCCCGCCCGGGCCTTGTCGGACTCGCTTCTCTGGCCCAGCTTCCTCTGGGGGTTACTCGGTGCAGCTGGACGCTTTGCACTTCCCAGCCTTCGAGGACAGGGCCCTAACAGCGATGATGGCACAGAAGGACCTGTCGCCTTCGCTGCCCGGAGGCATCCTGCAGCCTGTACAGGAGGACAGCAGCAAAACATCTCCCAGGTCCCACAGAAGTGACGGAGAGTTTTCCCCCCACTCTCATTACAGTGACTCTGATGAGGCCAGTTAGGAAGGTAACAGCTCCCTAAAAACAGAGACAACCAAATGCCCTTCCTAGCGCACGGGAAGCCCCGCGACAAATATCCCTGCACCCTTTAATTTTTAGTCTGTGGTGATCCTTGTTAGCAACGACGTGACTTCGGACGGCTGCAGCTCTTCCAATCCCCTTCCTCCTACCTTCTGCTTCCTCTGTATGTAGATACCGTATTGTTACATGTACCTTTATGTGGCATCGTTTCATGGTCCATGCTGCCAATATGCTGCTAAAATATCGTATCTCTGTCTCTGGTCTGGGTTTCACTTATTTTATACCTTGGGCGTTCATCCCTGTGTGTTGCGCTCTCTCACAAATTAGGGAGTTAGTCTTTGAAATTGTTTCCCCAACTGCTTGAGACCCGCATTGGGTGCTTTACAGAACACGGACTATTGAGTTGTTAAAATGCAGGGGCAGATAAGAGTATCTGTAGAGCTTAAACACCAGCGGACCCAGAACACAAGCACTTCATCACTGGCCGCTTCACCGCCTTGAAGAAACTCAACTGCCAATTGCAGACTAACTTTTGATTTTAAAAACAGCCACTCATAATCATTCAACTCTTTGCAAATGTTTGTTTTTGCAAATGAAAATTTTTTTTAAAAAAAGTAGTGTCAAAGGCATTTGGTCAATTTTATTTTGCTTTGTTAACATTAGAAAAGTTATTTATTATTGCGTATTTGGACCCATTTCTACTTAATTACTTTTTTTTTTACATTTTCTACTCGAGATCATTTTATTTTGATTTAGCAAATCCAGTTGCCATTGCTTTATGTATGTATGCTCTTTTACAAATGATAAAATAAACTAAAAAAAAAAAAACCTTTTAGTTGCCACGTGTTCTATTCCAGTAAAACGTTAAAAATAAGTTGTAAGTGATCTTGTAGAAATTATGTGATCTGCTGTTTTAAAGAATGTTGCAAATCCAGTATCCTACAGTAACATCGGATACACAATAAATTGTGAGATTAAATGTACCCAGCTTTGCATCATGGTTTGCCTTTGGGTGGTCAGGATAGTTCAGTGTCCCTACTTCTAGAGTCAACAACCTCCAAGAGAAGCCAGTGCCCTCTGTCTCCATGGCTCTGCTCCATGCTGATTAATATCACTGAGATTACCTATTTATGTTCACACACACACACACACACACACACACACACAAAGCTGAAAACTTTTCAGGTACACAGGACAGCTCATGATCTCTAGGGAAAGATAGCTACAAAAAGGGAAGGGGACAATGGAAAAGAACTTGATGGAAAAGATAGATTGGCAACCATTGTTTCAACAATAAGAAGCTAGAAGCCTTTACTAATGCTGATCCCCAATGAAGTTTTTTTCTTTTCAAACTCACTTCTTCCAACACAAAGCTAGCATTTGCCTTTAATTCCCTCCCCCCAGATGAAACCAGTCAACTACTTTCTAAGTCAGCTGCAGAAACTTAAGTGAGCTATTACACTCATCCAAGGTGTCTATGCCCGGTAGGAATCTATTCTGGGATCTCAGGATCAGAGGTCATAGGAGAGCTAATGTGGAATGTGTAGAGAGTAGAAATCAGAACTTTTACAATGCATTTGATTGGCTAATTTAGGTGTAGTCGTATTCATTAAACTCAAATGTCCAGAATACACTCTGAATTTGAGGGGTGGGCGATAAGCAAATTCATTGTCTTCTTTGTCCTAACAAGTGAGGGTACCCCACAAAATAAGGGGTGTTAGTTTGCTAGTTCTTGTATCCTACTCTGTCGTCACCTTAGTACAAGGAAAACTTCACAGATTGCAGCTGTAGAAAAAGCTCTGTCCCAGAAAGTGCAGGTTTTCTTCCACTGTGGAAGAATTGTGGACCTCTCTGCTGACCGACCACTCGGGGTGTGGTGACTTTCTGTAGAAGCCTGTCCAGGGAAGTCTAGCGGTTCTCTCAGCCAGCTCTCTGGGAGAAGTTCAGGGTGGCTAGGGACACTTTCCAGGAAAGGAACAATGCGCCTACCCTTAGATAACCCACTAAGACAAGTATGAGGATCTTTATATTGCCGAAAAGCATAACAAAAACAAAAAGCCAAACAATTGCTTTGGACACATTTTCTTTTCTCTCTTAATAAGCAAACCAGATAAAAACAGATAAGCAAGACCAGAGGGCCAACTCTTATATGTATATTTCATATTATTTCGTTTGATGTGGTCTTTCCTATGTGTGTGTATCAGGGTAGGGATGGTGGCTGGCATTTTTTTCTTTACATGCTGGAAAAAACGAGAAAGGAAAGGGGGGGACCGTTTTTCTCCCAAAGAAAAGAACCAAAAATTTAAAACCACCCATTTTGTGTTAATCAACGAGGAAAAAGCTTTTCATCAACATCAATTTCGTTGACTCTGAGAAAATAGGAAGAGCATAGGTAGCACCCTCCTTCACATCATTTTATAGATAATGAAATGGCAGCTAATCACACAGTCAGAAAATACCAATGTCCATGGCTGCACGTGATGCCCCTTATCACCAGATCAGGGAGCCCTCTGCAGATTTCTTCTTCAGCAAAATGGATGGTTGGGAGTTGTGTCTGTCTAAGGTCCAGATGGATGCTTGCTGCCGCGGTGAGCACAACTTCCACTCCACCTCGCTGAGTGAGCAAGCGCCTCTTCTCAGGAGGGAAACAATCATACTAGAATTTCAAACTTTAATTCTATATCAAATTGATGGAAAGGTAACGGAAAATTCTTCTAGCTCATCCCGATGGGAACAAAGTCAGACTATTTTGTGGCAAATTGTGTGCTGAACGTTCATATTAAAACTTTGACCTCTTTTCTTCTCCCATTTCTTTCCTTTTCTTAATTTCTCTCTCTTTCTCTACCTTTCTTCCTTCCTTCCTTCCTTCTTTCTTTCTTTCTTTCTCCTTCCTTCCTTCCTTTCTTTCTTCCTTTCTTTCTTTTAATGATGGCATTTCTTTTAAAGAGATCCACTCCAAGGTCCGGCAATGAAGTTTGCATAACAAACGTTTGGCAGCTCCCTCTCTCACACCCCATTAACAAGCTGTAACATATAGCTGCAGGTTGCTATAATCTCATTAATATTTTGGAAACTTGAATATTGAGTATTTCTGAGCGCTCATTCCCCATATGCCAGACCACTCCTGCCATGCTGACTGGTTCCTTTCTCTCCATTATTAGCAATTAGCTTCTACCTTCCAAAGTCAGATCCAAGTATCTAAGATACTACCAAAGGCATCAACTATGTATGCAAGTTAGGCATGCTTAATATCACCCAAACAAACAAAGAGTCAGCACTTCTTAAAGTAATGAAGATAGATAAATCGGGTTAGTTCTTTGGGACACTGCTGGTGTTTTCCAGAGTTTTCTATACTTTAAGCAGCTTGTTTTATATTCTGCCTTTGCCCTCAGCCAGCTAACATTTTTATTTGTTGAAGGTTTTGGCTCCCCACACTTTTGGAAACTTATTTGATTTCACGGGGAGCTGAAGGAAGATTGTTTTTGGCAACAGGCAAATTTAACACGTTCTTCATGGGGCATTGCGAAGGGCACATCTACCAAAAAGGGAGGGGGAGTAACTTCCTCATTCTGAACCAGCAGGAGACCAGAGCTTTCCTGAGGTCTTCCTACTGATTTTTAAAGATTTAAAACTGAGCCCCAAAGTTGTAATTTTATTGAAGTTTGTCTTGGAATATAAATCTCCTCTGCTAACTTAAAAGTTCAAGAAAGGAAAGGAAAGAAATAGAACCCCTTGCTAGCTACAACCTAGACTGAGCGACAGAGCGCTTGCTGGTGAGAGGTGAACATCACGGGCAAAGACAGGTGGTCACTGAAATGTTTGCAGTTCTTTTCTTGAGAAGGCGTAGGACACAGGGTAGGGAGGAGCTAAAATATAAGGGTACATTTAGTCTTCTCTGCACCCCAGACCTACTGTCTCCCCAGGCAACGAGTCACCCCCTTTGCTTCTCGGCTCCTAACTGAAAAAGGCAAAAGGGAGTGGAGAATGGGTTAAATCCCAGGACACAGGGGAGAGGCAGGGGAGGAGAGAAGTCCGAGGAAGATAAAGGAAAGGACAGGAACCAAGAAGCGTGGGGGTAGTTTGCGGTAATGTGAGTGTTTCTTAATTAGAGAGCGGCTGACAATAGAGGGGCTGGCAGAGGCTCCTGGCCCCGGTGCGGAGCGTCTGGAGCGGAGCACGCGCTGTCAGCTGGTGAGCGCACTCGCTTTCAGGCCGCTCCCCGGGGAGCTGAGCGGCCACATTTAACACCGTCGTCACCCTCCCCGGCCTCCTCAACCTCGGCCTCCTCCTCGTAGACAGCCTTGCTCGGCCCCCCACCGGCAGAGTTTACAGAAGCCAGTGCCTCTCGCCGCCCCCCGCACTCGCCCGGGCCCCTCTGGTCTCCAGCTGCGCAGCGGGAGCCGCCACTGCCCACTGCACCTCCCAGCAACTAACAGCCTGGCCAGAAAAGAAGCTTGCTCAAGCCAGAGCCAAGCAAAGCCTAGGGGAGGGGACGAGGGCGGCGGCGGCAGCGGGAGAGCGCGGGCGGGGGCTGGGAGGGGGGGTCGGCACCTGAAGCAGTGAACCAGCAAGGATCGGGGATCGGGAAGCCAGCGCATCCCGCGCGTGTGGGGACCAGTAGCGCTCCCTGACAGACGTCTGGCATAGAACTCCGCCTGCTTGGAGATCCAGTCTCCTTTCTACTTCTATTTAGGATTTCCTCGGTCTGCGCTATTCTCAACCGCTTTAAAAAATACGGTTAATATTCCGAGTTTAAAGACCAAAGTTTGTGGATGCTGTCATCCACTTGTCAATCACACGACCCTCACTCATCTCTCCTTTGCTTCTTAAGAAGAATGAAGGGCACACGGATTTTAGGTCCCCCTACATCATACAGGGTCAGCTCTGCCTCTTTCGGTCCCAAACAAATCAGACTTCTGTGTCAAATCTCTAACACAGCAGGACCCATTTTACAAGTTCACTCGCTCCACCAAGCCTAGAGGTTCTTCAACCAGAAGGCAGACCTATATATTACCAAGGGAAAGTACGAAATCTCTTACAAAGCCACGATTCTGATTGTAGAGTCAAGGTATGTGATAAAGGAGGCTAGAAGTCCTGTATGAGTTGCTGTCCTGGGAACTACCACATCCATCCCTTTCCTCTTGAGGGTTGTGGGTGGGGGTGGCTGCTTGTTTGGGGCCTGTGAAAGTCCTCCAGAACTGGCCCAACTTCCTGCCCTCTACCTACTCTTGGAACTCTAGGATTAGGAGGGCTTCTATATTCCCCAGGCCCCATCTGACCCAGCAATTAAGGAGCAGACATCATTTTTTGTGTTTTAGGAGAGACCTGGGCCCTAACTGTCATGGAGGGTCTTTTCTTTTTCCATGATGGCAGATGTTTCAGAAAGCCAGCTAGCAGATTTTTTTTTCCTGAAAAAAAAAATTTTTTTTGACCCAAGACACATTGACTCAATAGGTGGGGGAAATAACTTGAATCTGCATTTCCTGGTTCCGGTGGTGAATTGGACACAAGCAGACAATCCAGTCTTCAATGGACGCCTTGACTTGCCTATTTATGACCTGAGCCTAAAAGTTTCCCCTTAGCCCACTTGTTAGTGTCCCTCTACCCACCCCAAAGTGAGAAGCAACCTGGCTTCTTGGAACTCAGGGCTTGGCCTAGCTTTGTGGTTTTCAGGCTATGGGGGCTGGGGCAAGTGTCTGCAGGGGCAGTGAGGAGCATAGAGACATTGATACAGGAGCTACAAAGCACTCAGCTCTTGGCTCTTCACTAACACGAGAGGGATAGGAGAAGGAAGCTAAAGTCATAATCATGGTGCTTGTAAAAGCACGGAATGAGAATTTGCTCAGGCTAAACAAACTAAGAGATGAGCAGATCCGTGAGTCAGAGCTACCAGGAAGTCCTCAGCTTAAATGGATAGACTAAGGTCCCAGTGCTTTGTAATAATTACAGTCAGAACATAGAGTCATCCACATTGATGGAGGAATTAGCCACTATGATAAGTGAGGATACAGTCCCTTGTGTTGACAATGGTAATCAGAAAACACGCAGAGAGCCTGTCTTAATAAAAGGCTAGTGTCTAAGGAAACTGCAATTTGCTTTAGTGATTATATCTTCTACTTCTAGACCTGAGCAACTGTTTCTTAAGCATGCTTCTTCTCTACTCCCTCTTCTCTTTCAGGTTTGGAATGCTTTAGAATTGAGCAATATTCCCAGAACAAACAAGTAAAAGTTTTAGCCTTTAGGGAAGGCTGGTATCAGCACATTTTCTGTCAGCCATCAGACTATTTCATTTGCTCATTTGTATGGACCCAACATATATGCTTCATTGCTTCCTTTCAAGAGAGTTGGGATTTTGAGTGGCTTGAAACCAGTAAAGCCAGCCTTCAGACATCAACCTCAGGCCCAGTTGCTTCCATTTGAGCTGAAGAATAATTAAATTTTTCTTTCATGATATGTTTGCTCCAGAGAGATCTAAGGCCCTCTTTGGAGCTAGCAATGGAATTATCCCTTTCCACTTGATAGACTTAAGAGCACACTGGTTAGGATACATTTCCTTTAAAGTTATATCTTTGCTCCTTTCCTTTGACTGACACTGGATATAATTGCTTCTTATGATATTTTGAAATCCATGTTTTACTTCTAGAAAAACTTTTTTGACATCTAAAAAACAGCATATAAAATAAGAAATGGGGTCAATGTGCTGAACAACTGACCATGAGGTATCCAGCCCCAACAGATACATCTACAGCGCAACCTTTTCTGCTTAGGGAACATTTCAAAAATGGGAGTGGGAAGATTGTAAGAGCCAGATGACCAGGAAGCTAGTTTCAAGGTTTTGTTTTCTTTATATAACAGGGAAGCCACACCCATAAAATCACAACAACCTTGATCCTTAAGCAAGACATGAACAAGGATACCAATGGACATGCCGAAGTAGACAGAGAGAAATCTCTTGGGATATCACCCCTAAATAAAAAAACTACAGGCATTTAATAACTGCTGTCCAAAGGAGAATTAGCCTTTCCTTGGAATTTACCCCATAACTGGTTTCCCAGTACCAAGTGGCCAGTCCTAAAAACATAGACACATAAGCAACATTAAATGGACTCAACAGGTTGTATTTATATGCTTATTCATTTATATATGTATATATAAATAATGATTTAAAGAAAAAGAGATCATAAATCTGAAAGGGAGGGGAAAATGGGAAGGGTTGGAGGAAGAAGAAAGAGAAATGTTGTAAGTACAGTATATGTACACAAAATTTTAAAATAAATTAAGTAATGGAAAAGAACATGATGGGATATAATATGATGAAGGTAATGGCCCCAAGGCATATCATTTCCAAAACTGTGCCAATCTACACATGGGAGGGATAATAAGAAAATGGGGCTGTAAACCTTGATATTTCTCTTGGAAGAAGTGACTTTGCCTGCTACATTTGTAGCTGCGGATTTATTCAGTGATAACATGCATTTTTCATTGCCATGGTTATCTGAGCTATTGGCTTTTCTCTTCACCTATTCTGCAAATGAACAGTCACCATTGTCTTAGTATTTCTTTGTTCCAAAAGTTCTCCATTTTATACTACCTCTAGTGGTTGGATTAGAATAACCCACTAATTTGGATGCTTTCAATGAGGGAGGACAGTGCTGAGATGAAGGCATTTGAAAACAGCATTCTACTTCTGAGCAAGCTGCAAGCAACTGCCTAAGCCTTAGGATCAGGGCATTAGATGGAAATGTCTTCCTATGGCGTAGCTGCCCTACAACCACCTTCTTTCCTGCACAGTGGACAGCTCTTCAGGATGTAATTTGATGCCTTTCTGAATTCACACAGATCCCCAGCCTTTCCAGCATCATGGCACCACACCACTTCCTTGCTTAACAGGGTTCACACTATTTTATGACTTCTTGATGGCTTCCGATTCTAGGGTTTGGAGGGAGTAAGATGTAAGGGGTATAAGCTATTTTCAATTCAGCTTTAATTTGAAAACAGAAAATTCTCAGAGGGTGTTTTTTGTTTGTTTATTTGTTTTCCAGAACATTACTTTCCCAATAGTTTCTGAAGTGCATCTCTTTTTATCCTTTACCACATCTATTGTTGGATAGAAAAATGTGGATTTGTCTAGAGCAATGGCACTAGATTTGGTTCAGTGTTCTCTACTATGCTATGTACCCTATGTTATCAAGATGGTCTGAGAGCTAGAGGGAGGGGAAGGGAGAGCACAGCCACTCAGCCAGAGGTGCTCCTTGGGGGAGGGAGGAAGGGAGGGAAGGAGGAAGGAGAGAAGGAGGGAGGGAGGGAGGGAGGGAGGGAGGGAGTTCTAGAGGAGAAATAGGTGGACATCAGGAGCCATTTGGGAAACTCTCTGAAGCTCTTTCCAAAGACCAACAATGCAATATGTAGGTAAGGAGCCTGCCTCCCCTGCCTCTGAGGAATAAAAAACAAAGTACTTTATCTGAAGTGCATGTTCTTCCAGATGCTGCCCAGGGCCAAACTCCAACCTCAGGAAGAGTCAAAGCCTCCCTCTCCCACACTCTCCTCTTCCTTACCCGTTCTCTTCCCTTCTTTCTAAGTACCTCATGATGCAAATGTTTCACCATCATACCTTGGTCTGTGATTTGCTTTCAAATGTCCACTTCCTTGAGTTGAGAAATCCTTGCCTTCATCAACCTTGCCCCTGGCACAACAGTAGGTGGGTAACATCGATGAAATGTTGATCGGTGTCACCAGGGCTGTTGGACCACAGAAGACTTTGACTTGGTTTTCTTTAATTAAATAGCTTTTTAAACTCTGTGACAGCAAGTACTCGATGTACATAAGGCATTGCTATGTAGCCCTAATTGCAACCAATTTGGGTTTGATGGACAGATCTCCAACAGGCTGACAGATAATGAAAAGGACCATGGATAAACCATAAAGACAGAAACATTCAGGCTTCTTCCTCCCCTTCCTAGCCTGAGTCTCCCTTCGAGATGAGCAGTCTAAGCTGGTTAGATGGATCCACAGCCTGTCCTGAGCATGTTCATTAGAAGTCATTGTCCTGTCAGCTCTTCTTTCTTCATCTAAGCCACCCAATCTAAAATGAGGGAGAGGGACCTATACCAGGACCCAAATCACTTAAAAACTCCCAGTCCTCCAGGGGCAAAAAGAACATTCTGGTTTACAGATAGCCTTTTCTTGTATGAGGAATCTTTCTTCTGTATACCTCTCCTCTCCTCTCCTCTCCTCTCCTCTCCTCTCCTCTCCTCTTCCCCCACCCTTCACTTTGTTACCTATTGCTGCTGCCTATTGTGTCTGGGGTTTCCCCCCTGCCTTTTGGTTTGGGATAGAAAACAAAACCTATGAAGATCCCCAGATGGTAACAAGATTCTCCTGTCTCAGCCTCCTAAATGCTAGGATTATATGTCTGCACATAGTCCACCAAGGCTAAGCAATGTGCTCTCTACACTGGACCCACACTTAGCACAGTGACTGCTACACCAGGCTAGCTGGGCTAGTCTGTCTTCTTCAGAATGTTCTCAATACCTTTGTCACCTGGCTGACTGCATTTATCGGTATCTTCTTCCCTCTAGACTTTTAGCCTTAGCCAGCTGTTACTCATCCTCTTATAGCAATTCCAACTCCCCATCATTTCCCACTAATTTTCAGTCATCCTGTGGTCTTTCAGACCAGAGATTTCTCAATCTGTGGGTCGCGACCCCTGGAGGTCACATATTAGCTATTTATTTTATGATTCATAGCAGTAGTGACATTACTTATGAAGTAGGAACAAAATTAATTTTATGGTTGATGATCACCACAACATGATGAACTCTACTAAAGGGTTGCAGCGTTAGGAAAGCTGAGAACCATTGACCTACACTTTAATGCATTTCTATTGGTTTGCTTTGACAGGGATGTTTGATTTTTCTGTGTGCTCCCTTCTTTGCCTTGACTGCACTTCTTCAGGCTCCATTCCTCAGGTCTTGCCTTCCCTGTTGGCCCCCAAACTCCCCATAAGACCTAAATGGCCTTTTCATTGCTAGACCAGCTAGTGATTGCTCCTGGCAAGGGCAAATTATTGTCTAGTAGAGATGTGGAATACGCTGTGCCTCTTAGAGCAGCACCTCAGGACTAGAGAGGTGAGGTAGAAAGCCTGAGTTAGAAACCAATCTCCTGTCATTGTGAGCAGAATGCTTTTTCTCCTCTATTCTTTGTTCTTTTCCTCCACTCCTCTGACAAAGATACCTAGAATCTTGCTGTACCCTTTAGCTTTCTCTACTTAGGCTCAGATAATCAGCTGGGGATCCACAGGTCAGCATTGGCCCATCTATTTGATCAAGTGTTAGAGGTCTCTATTTCTTTGTGGTTAGAATTCCTCCCAGGATAGACACCTGCTATAGTAACCTTCATTCAATGTCCATTTATCTGTTGCTGGCATCAGAGCTCACCAATGCTGTTCTTCCTTAGATTCCAGAGTCAGCCTGCGAGAATACCTCTTCCATGTTCACCTTCACTGCAGTCCAAAGAACTCCACCACTGACCACTAAGGCTCATATGGATGTGACTCTGAGTCCGTTCTCAGTATTTTCTGTTTCTTGATTCATAAAATTTTCACACACACACCCCTTTCTTTTCTCATTTAAAGAGCAAACAGATTGCCCCCAAAGATGCTATCTCGAATCAACAAAATAATTTTGGCCCAACATACCTGTAAACTACATTTGCAGAACAATAGAGGAAATGAAATAAAGGAACTGTACCCTGGAGTCTGCCCAGGAAACTGATCCCTCCGCTGGGCCCTTCTGAATTTTTCAGCAGTCAGCCAGTTCATCCCTAGCTGCCAGCATCATTGTTTTCTGCCTCTTACATAGTAGAGGCTTCAAATGGTCTCATCACTTGCTCTGAAAGGTAAACCATGGAAGAGTAAGGAATTCAGTTAAAGTTTGGAGAAAGGCAATGATTTCTGCAGAGGGGAGAGAGCTGCACCTGGGTAATTTCCTAGCTTCCCAATGTGTGCTCAAGTCTAGAGGAATTCACCAAGACAGCTGGCAAATAGGGGGCTGATCATTACAGAAAATGGTGCATCATAGCTTTTCAGTTTGGTTTATACTGAAAGGCAGTAAAGATTTATGCTTCAGGACAGGATAGAACTGCTATTTTCAGAGCGTGGTTGGCTCTAGTGATTAATTTCTGAGGCATCCTTGTCTCCTACTCCAAAAGAGATGGATTTGGAAATTGTGATTTTTGTCACAAGGGCCATCTTGGGCTTGATGGAAACTTCTTGCCCTTCTAAAAAATACTAATATCTAGCCATGTGTGACATCTAACGTCCATAATCCCAGCATAAGGGAGGCTGAGGCAGGTGATCTCCAGTTTCAGACAGTCTTGGCTGCATAGCAAGATATCTCAAAGAAGTCAAACAAAAGTTGTAACATGTGAGGCTGAAAAGAATATGCGAGTACAGCAATATTTTTTAAAAGAGAAAATTTCTTCTTAAGTTAGGTAACATTATGTGGCTAAATGAGTGTCTCCTTTCTTACAATGTTTTTCAAAGTAGGGTTTTCTTTTCCAGTATTTCTTCTTACTGCTAATCACACTGCAGAGCTACTCATCCCCCTGAGGATGCTCATTTCTTCTTTATATTTGTAGAAAAATAATTCATGGACATAGATAAGGATACACGCGTCCTAAGACTATATATTTGTCTGGCATCGCATTTTGCAGATAAGGGAAAGTAGGGTTGAAAGAACTTTCTGTCACCGGCCAGGTATTAACAAAAACGGCATTCATGGTGGCTCTGATCATAGGCAGCATCTGAAGCTGCAAGCAGTTTGATCCTGTGATGATTAACTCAAGTCCCACTAGTATCTCATGGAGGCCCATTATCTACAGTCAATATTTTATAACCTAAGGCAAAGCCCTGTTCACTTCCTCTTACAAGGGAGGTGACAGGGTTTTTTTTCCCTCTCTTTTATTTTAAGTAGATAAATATGTACTCTACAAATATATTTGATGGAGGAGGGAAGAAGGGAGGGAAGAGGAGCCTAGCATCTGCTGCGGTTCAGACTCCTTGTGTGGTTAATAATTTCTCTAGAATAGTTTTACAGGGTGTAGACTAGATGAAACTAGGACACCGGAGAAACCCAGGTCTGAAAATCTTTTCACCAGTTCTTCATGCACTGAGTCCTCAGTATTAGAAAACTCTGAAGGAAATTTGCCTAAAAAGCCCAAACGAATTTGAATATAGTCCTCACATCCAAGAGAGTTGATATTTATGGCATAAAACTGTCAGGTATTATTTGTGAATTCAGGCTTTATAGTTTACACAAACAAAACATAGTAATTAAATCAATGTATTATATTCTCTCGGTGTGTTTGCTCCAATGCCCACAGGTGAGTGCGCATGTGCATGTCTGTCCTTAAGGAGGTCAGAGGTCAGCCTTGGATGTCCTTTCTCAGGTTCCAACCATCTTACTCTTTGAGACAAGCTGCTTCACTGGCCTGGAGCCCACCTGTTAGGCTAGACTGTCCATCCAGTGAGCCCATGGAATAGGCCTGCCTTCCTTCTCTAATGTTGGCCTTCTTAAATACCTGAGGACCCAGGTTCTCAGGCTTGCATGGTGAGAACTTTACAACTGAGCCATCTCTGCAGCTCCTGGTTGTACTTCTAAAAGAAGCCAGTTTCCTTCTGGGTATTCTTTAGCTTGTAGCTATTCTGATTAAATAAATGACAAAGGAAACCACAGAAGTGGGAGACACATAGTGTGGTAAGTCAGTGCTTTTAAACATAAACTATGGTTCAGAGTATTCATCTCTGAGGTATTTTTTACATTGACAGCACACTAGTCAAGAGTTAGAGATTTTTTCTGAGTTGATAGTGATATTCTTTTATGAAAACAGCTGGGACAAGAGATCTAGCTTAATGGTAGGAACTGTATCTATCATGGATGAAGCTCTGCACTCAATCCCAAGCACAATATATCAATCAATCCACCAATCAATCCATCAATCAATCCATCAATCAATCCATCAATCAATCAGGTGGTCAATTATTCAGAGAAGTAGATAGTAAGTTGTCAATGCTGAGTTTCACTCGCAGTTTTCTCATTGTGTTAGTAGAGCAAAGAATTTAAGTCCTGTGAGCCTCTTTAATTATCAATAAAATAAAAGGAATAATTAAACCTGAGCTCCTACTTCGTGGGGCTGTTGTAAATGTCATATATAACACTCAAGGATTGTGTCATTTGTGTATCACTCAGATGTTTGTTATAATACCAAATAAGAGCAAAATCTCAGTAACCTAAGAAACAAAGGTTTGGCTTCCAGTTTTCATCTGCACCTGGAGCTGATGGTGTGCCACAATGCTCCTTACCCAAATACTGCAGGGAGAAAGCGGGACTCCCAGGAGTGCTGACTCACGTGTGAGTACAGGTAAGACTACCACTTCTCAAATTCTGGCCTAAGAGACACCCACCCTGAGCCATCGGGACAGAGGAATCAAGGAACAGCCGGAGATAGGATCCTTCCAGTTTCCCTCTGCACCCCTGAGCTGACCCTGTGCCACAGCTGTCCATACCCAAATTCCTCCCAGAAAGAACTGGTCTCCCAGGAGTACTGAAACACATGTTTGCAGGAGGCAAAATCCACAGTCAGAGACAGCAAGACCAGCTAACATCAGAGATAGCCAGATGGCAAAAGGCAAGTGCAAGAACATAAGCAACAGAAACCAAGACTACTTGGCATCATCAGAACCCAGTTCTCCTACTACCCTGAGCCCTAGATACCCCAACACACCAGAAAAGCAAGACTATGATTTAAAATCACATCTCATGATGATGATAGAGGACTTTAAGAAGGACATATATAACTCTCTTAAAGAAATACAGGAGAACACAGGTAAACAGCTTGGAGCCCTTCAAGAGGAAACACAAAAATCCCTTAAAGAATTGCAGGAAAACACAAACAAACAGGTGAAGGAATTGCACAATATGATCCAAGATCTACAAATGGAAACAATAAAGAAATCACAAAGGGAGGTAGCTCTGGAAATAGAAAACCTAGGAAAGAGATCACAAGCCATAAATGCAAGCATCACCAACAGAATACAAGAAATAGAAGAGAGAATCTCAGGCACAGAAGATACCATAGAAAACATTGACACAAACAGTAAAAAAAGAAAAATGCAAAGTGCAAATAGATCCTAACCCAAAACATCCAGGAAATCCAGAATACAATGAGAAGACCAAACCAAAGGATAATAGGCATACAAGAGAGTGAAGATTCCCAACTTAAAGGGCCAGTAAATATCTTCAACAAAATTATAGAAGAAAACTTCCCTGACCAAGAGAGAGAGAGAGAGAGAGAGAGAGAGAGAGAGAGCCATAAACATAGAAAAAGCATACAGAACTCCAAATAGATTGGACAAAGAATTTCTACCTATCACACAATAATCAAAATACCAAATACATAAAACCAAAAAAGAATATTAAAAGCAGTAAGGGGGAAAGGTCAAGTAACATATATAGGCAGACCTATCATAATTACACCAGACTTCTCACCAGAGACTATGAAAACTAGAAGATCCTGGGCAGATATCATATAGACCCTAAGAGAACACAAATGCCAGCCCACGATACTCTCATACCAAGCAAGCATACCAAGCAAAACTCTCAATTACCATAGATGGAGAAACCAAGATATTCCATGACAAAAACAAATTTACACAATATCTTTCCATAAATCTAGCCTTACAAAGGATAATAGGTGGAAAACACCAACACCAAGAAGAAAACTACACCCTAGAAAAAGCAAGAAAGTAATCTTTTTCAACAAACCCAAAAGAAGATACTGACACAAACAAACAAAACATCGAAAATAACAGGAAGCAACAATCACTATTTCTTTATATATCTTAACACCAATGAATTCAATTCCCCAATAAAAAGACATAGAATAGCAGACTGGGTATCCAAACAGGACCCAACATCTTGCTGCATGCAGGAAGCGCATCTCATTGTCAAAGAAAGGCATTACCTTAGACTAAAGGGCTGAAAAACAATTTTTCAAGCAAATGGTCCCAAGAAACAAGTGCAAGTAGCCATTCTATTATTGAATAACTTTCAACCAAAAGTTATCAAAAAGTATAAGAAAGGACATGCATCAAAGGAAAAACCTACCAAGAAGAACCCTTAATTCTGATCTGTGTTCCAAATGCAAGGGCACCCACATTCATAAAAGAAACTGTACTAAAGCTCAAAACACACATTGTACCTCACACAAAAATAGTGGGGGACTTCAACACCCGACTCACATCAATGAACAGATCATGGAAACACAAACTAAACAGAGACACATTGAAACTAACAGAAGCCAGGGAGTGGTGGCACACGCCTTTAATCCCAGCACTTGGGAGGCAGAGGCAGGCAGATTTCTGAGTTCAAGTCCAGCCTGTTCTACAAAGTGAGTTCCAGGACAGCTGGGGCTACACAGAGAAACCCTGTCTCAAAAAACAAAAACAAAAACCAAACAAAGAAAAGAAAAGAAAAGAAAAGAAAAGAAAAGAAAAGAAAAGAAAAGAAAAGAAAAGAAAAGAAGCTAACAGAAGTTATGGACCAAATAGATTTAACAGATATCTATAGAACATTTCATTCTAAAACAAAAGAATATACCTTCTTTTCAGCACTTCATGCTACTTTCTCCAAAATTGATCATATAATCAATCACAAAACAGGCCTCAACAGATACAAGAAGATTGAAATAATCTCATGCATCCTATCAGATCACCATGGACTAAGGCTGGTCATCAATAGCAATAAAAACAACAGAAAGCTCCCATATACATGAAAGGTGAACAATGCCCTACTCAGTGATAACTTGGTCAAGAAGAAATAAAGAAATTAAAGAGTTTTTAGAATTTAATGAAAATGAAGGCACAACATACCCAAACTTGTGGGACACAATGAAAGTAGTGCTATGATGAAAACTCAGCTCTGAGTGCCTCCAAAAAGAAACTGGAGAGAGCTTGCACTAGCAGTTTGACAGCACATCTGAAAGCTCTAGAACAAAAAGAAGCAATAGACCCAAGAGGTGTAGATGGCAGGAAATAATCAAACTCTGGGCTGAAATCAACCAATTAGAAACAAAAAGAACTATACAAAGAATCAACCAAACCAGGAGATGGTTCTTTGAGAAAATCAACAAGTTAGATGAACCCTTACCCAGACTAACCAGAGGGTACATACAGAGACAGTATCCAAATTAACAAAATCAGAAATGAAAAGGGAGACATAACAACAGCAACTGAGTAAGATCAAAACCTTCATTAGATCCTACTACAAAAGCCTATATTCAACAAAACTGGAAAATCTGGATTAAATGGAAAAGTTTCTAGACAGATACCAGGTGCCAAAGTTAAATCACAATCAGATAAACCATTTAAACAGTCCCATAACCCATAAAGAATTAGAAGTAGACATTAAAAGTCTCCCAACTAAAAAAAGGCCAACACCAGATGGTTTTAGTACAGAATTCTATTAGACCTTCAAAGAAGACCTAACACCAATACTCTTCAAACTATTCCATAGAATAGAAACAGAAGGAACACTACTCAATTCATTCTATGAAGCCAAAATTATGCTGAGTATTCTCCCTTAGATATGGAATAGTTTCTGTCTAATCAGGAACTTCTAAAAATTTCCTTTCATAGAGGACTTCATATAGATGTTTTTCTACTTCTATCATGTTTAATATTCCAAATAAATTTTAAAAACTAGTGGAGTGTGCATTACTTTTAGCTTCAGAAGATATCATGTATATTTAAGAGGCATTTAACTATTATCAATTATTTTCGATGACTTAAAATGTCAATATAAGTTGTATATTTTAAAAAATTATTAGTTTAATAAAAAATAAAAATTTAAAAAACTAAAAAAATTTTGATTAATAAAATTTAGCTATAGAATGTTGTTTTTCTCCTGTCAATAAGCCTTGAAAATGAATAACCAAAGTCCTCTAAAAAGGTGTTTTTTATCACAGCAATGTTTGAATGCATTTGCATAGAGAATCACTTGCAACCTTTGGGAAAATGTTAAATGCCTCATCTCTTACCAAAAACAAAACAAAACAAAACAACAACAAAAAACAAAAACAACAACAAGAAAAACAAAGAGAGAGAGAGAAAGAAAAGAAAAGAAAAGAAAAGAAGAGAAGAAAAGAAAAGAAAAGAAAAGAAAAGAAAAGAAAAGAAAAGAAAAGAAAAGACTTGTATGTTTTTTCCAAGTGGGACTTAGCTGTAATCATATTCAGACCTGACATAGCAGTAACATTACCTCTTCTCAAATGCAAAACAAAAGAAAAAGGTTTAATTACTTACTTCTACTCACCATAGTGGCCAAAATTACTACCAGTCTCCATTCCTATTCAAAGAGGCTAGGACAATCCCACCATAAGAACAATATAAAAAATAGGACTATAAGTAACATTAATGACCATAACAATTGGGGTAGGGTTAACAACAAAATAGAATAAAATAGTACTCATCAAAAAAACAGGGAGTTTCTGGAAATTAAGGCAGGCGTGTATGAAGCTAAAAATCATCCTCCCACTTCCAGAAGTACACTTACTTTACAGTCTTTAAATTAAAGGCTCTGGGTATGATTCCTGAGAAACTCAGTAAACATTGGCCAAGGAACCCCTAAGATCAAGCTAGGCACTTGTTTGGTCCATATCCTGGACCAAACTGATTTCTATAAAACATGATTGAAGCAACAACAATTAGCAGCAAATAAATCTCAATGCACAGAAAGTTTGTCTTTCTATGTGTTTAAGAGTGAAGCCAGTGACAGTTGTGTGTTGTGCTTACCATTAGTGGATAAACCAATCATGGCTAAGATGAGTTAGTTATGAGGCATCCAACCATGCCTTTGGAGAAAGGTGCAGGGAAAGGCACCTTTCTTTTCTTCAGAGCTGGGCAGCTGAGAGAAGCCCAGAAGTGAGGAATGTCCCCTATAACTACATACAATAAGAAGAGGGGTATAGCAGGAGTGTGTGTGTGTGTGTGTGTGTGTGTGTGTGTGTGTGTGTGTGTGTGTGTGTGTGTGTTTGTGTGTGTGTGTGTTTGTGTGTGTGTGTTTGTGTGTGTGTGTGTTTGTTCCAATTCTATGGTGTATTTTATACTCTTTGAATTAATGTTCAGAGAAATAATTAACATCTTTTCACTTCCTAATCCTTTGTGCTACTATGTCCCTTCCACTTATTTTTTACTCCTGTTTTGTTTGTGTATGTTTGGGGTTTTTTATTTGTTTGTTTTGAGACAGAGGTCCTCTCACTCGGAAGCCCTGACTAGTCTCAAATCACTACACCCTTAGGCTGGGCTCAACTGTGCCACAATCCTCCTGCCACAAACTCAGTGCTAGAATTACAAATTGACCTATCACTTTCAGCTCTAAAATATTTTTAATTTTGTTTTGCAACCAATTCTATATATACCAATACAATATCCTCTGTACTTGAGGTTCTTCATATTATTTATTACCTTTGTTTGCTAATGCTATAGATTAAAATGTAGCTTCTGCAAAAGCTAGACAAACACTCCACCAATGAGCTGTCCCCATCCCTCGTTCAATTTCTGGAAGCTATCTTATACCAAGTCTCTGCCACATACATTTAATGGTGTCCTAATGAACACAGAAGTGGGAGGTATTTTCTATAATTCAACCAATGGCAGAAAGAATGAGAATCCCAATTTATATCCTAAAAATGAGATATAATTTAGAATCAGAATATATAACTCGTTAGCATGTCTATTGTTTGAATTATATGATTTTTCTCTATTATTTGGATCAGTTTGGTAAAAGGAATGTTAAGTTCCATTTAATTATTTTGGTTAAGGCTATGTCAGGGTAGATAACTGGACAATGGTGTTAACTAATAAATGTAGTAATCAGCATCCATATTTAATGTATCTACGGCAGACTATTTTTAAATTATATGCAATGTTTATACCTTTATCAATTCTTTTAGCAGTTTTTCAAAGTTTCTGTTTATTGAGACAAAAACTAGTATATAGCCACACTGGCTTCAAAATCCTCCTGCCTCTGCCTATTGAACTCAGAGATTACAGGTAAATATCACCATATTCAACCCTGCTTTTCTTTCAGCTGCTCATCCAGATTAAACTGTATTGAATTAAATCCTAAATTTCTAGTCTTCTGAGAGGACTGAAAAATCCCTTCAATCAACTGAAAGCATGGCTGAGCAAACCCTTGGGACAAGACTGAGGTAGCTCCAGGAGGAGGCCGTGCCTGTCTGTGCTTAACTCAGAAAGACAAGACCACCTACATACAGAAGCACCAAGTGACAACAAATAATAAGTGCCAGGGTAGAAACTCCTGAGATAGACACTAGAAGAAAAGAAGACAATAACTGAAGGTGTGGTTCTAATCAAAACTACACAAGATTGACAAAGCCCTAGTCAAACTAACTGAGAGGGAGAGAAGGGGGAGAGGGAGAATAAGAAGGAAGGAATGGGGGATGGATGGTGAGAGAAAAAGAGACAGACAAACAGACACAGAAAGAAAGATGGAAAGAATACAGAGACAGGGACAGACAGACACATAAATAGACACACACACACATACACACACACACACAGAGTACACAGTTAATAAAATTAGAGATGAAATGGGGTATACTCCAGTGCATCAAACACAGTGAAATGCAGAGGATTTTGGGGGGAATATTTTGACAAATTTTATTCCAAAAACCTGGAAAAAATCTAAAAGAAATAGAGCAATTTCTAGACACATATTACCTATTAAAATTAAATTAAGAAGCGATGCAATGATCAAAACTGTAATAAAAAGTCCTCTACTAAGTAAAAATCCAGTCCTATAAAGGGTCATAGCTAAATTCTACTGAACTTTTAAGAAAAACAAACAGTGCTCCTCAAACTATTCCATAAAACAGAAAGGGAGGGGACACTTTCATACTCATGCTAGGAAGCCACAATTATCCTGATACCAAAACTGGAAAACATACAACCAGTAACAAACAAACAAACAAACTGCCTTATGGACCAATTTTCCTTTTGAGTACAGTTGCAAAAATTCTCAAGAAAAAAATATTTGCTGTATATGAATGTTCATCTGCATGCTTTGCTTGCTTGCATCGCATGTGTTCCTGGTACATGTAGAGGTCAGAAGAGGGTTTCAGATCTGGGACTGGAGTTACTATTGTGAGCCACCATGTGGACCTTCTGCAAGCGCAGCAAATACTCTTCACCGTGATGCTACCCTACAACCTCTCAAGAAAAAATTTTCAAGTATATTCCAAGAATTCATGAAGATCATATACCATGATCAAGTTGGTTGCCTTCTATGGATGAAAGAATTGTTCAACGTATGTTAATAAGTGTAATATAGAGCAGTCGCCGGTCGGATCCTCGGTGTGCAGCATCAGGTCAGATTTGAACCGCCACCATGTCGAGCAAAAAAGCGAAGACCAAGACCACCAAGAAGCGCCCTCAGCGCGCAACGTCCAATGTGTTCGCCATGTTTGACCAGTCCCAGATCCAGGAGTTCAAAGAGGCCTTTAACATGATTGACCAGAACCGGGACGGCTTCATCGACAAGGAGGACCTGCACGACATGCTGGCGTCTCTGGGGAAGAACCCCACCGATGCCTACCTGGACGCCATGATGAACGAGGCCCCGGGCCCCATCAATTTCACCATGTTCCTCACCATGTTTGCGGAGAAGCTGAATGGCACTGACCCCGAGGATGTCATCAGAAACGCCTTCGCTTGCTTCGATGAGGAAGCCACAGGCACCATCCAGGAGGATTACCTGAGGGAACTGCTGACCACCATGGGCGATCACTTCACAGACGAGGAGGTGGATGAGCTGTACAGAGAGGCCCCCATTGACGAAAAGGGGAATTTCAACTACATCGAGTTCACGCACATCCTGAAGCAAGGAGCGAAAGACAAGGATTACTGAAGAGCTGCGGCGGCGGCTGACACTCCTGTTGTGCTTGCTTGCTTACTTCCTGACTCAAGACACCCCCCCCCATAGGACCTACTGCGTTCCACTTAGTTTCTCAGTCACTTCCCCTCCCCCCGTAGGACCTACTGTGTGCCACTTAGTTCAGTGCGTTCCCTCTTTTTTTAAATAGATTTATTCCAGACCCTTTCTGTCACTTAGCATGTGTATAATCAGACTGGAAGGGGGGGGGGGATGTTATAAATTGTACTGAAAACGAGATGCAAATAAAAATGACCCACTGTGAAAGCCCAGGAAAATATAAAAAAAAAATAAGTGTAATATACTACATAAATAAACTTAAAGATATATATCACAGAATCATCTCAGTAAATTCAATAAAGGACTTTAACAAAATTCAACATTTTTTATATCAAAGCCTTGATGATATCATGAATAGAAGGAGCATATTTCAGCATAAATACTAAAGGCAAATGTGTTGCTGATTCTATACAAAATAGGGAAAAACTGAAAGTATATTCTCTAATATCAAGAATGAGACAAGAGTACTAGGTGGTTTGAATTAGAATGGCATCCATGGGCGAGTATTATTTGAATGCATGGTGAAAAGTTGGTGAAACTAACTAGGGGTGTGGTCTTGTTGGAGGACATGTGACTTTGTGGGAGGAGGTCTGTTACTGGGAGTGGCTTCTTTTTTGTTTTTTGGTTTTTCGTGACAGGGTTTCTCTGTACAGTCCTGGCTGTCCTGGAAATCAGTAGTAGACCAGGCTGGCCTCAAACTCAGAAATTTGCCTGCATCTGCCTCCCTAGTGCTGGGATTAAAGGCGTGCGCCACCACGCCCGGAAGCCCAGGCCACTCCCTCAGCCCCTTGTCTATGAATTAGAATAAAAAGCCACTCTTAAGCTCTCACCTTTCTTACTCTCTAGCCCTCTTTCTCTCTCTCCTTTTCTCCCTCTACATGGCCATGGCTGGCCTCTCTCTTTCTACCTTCTCTTTCTCTCTCTCTCTCTCTCTCTCTCTCTCTCTCTCTCTCTCTCTGTCTCTACCTTTCTACAATAAAGCTCTAAAACCATATAAATAAATAAATAAATAAATAAATAAATAAATAAATAAATAAATAAATAAGGAAGTAAGTAAAAAAATAAATAAGTAAGTAAGTAAGTAAATAAATAAATAAATAAATAAATAAATAAATAAATAGTCCCAGCTACTGCCTGCTGCCATGCATGGTATGATGATCATGGATTCTAACCTTCTAGAATTATGAGCTCCAAGAAACTCAGAGTGATGGTCATGGCATCTCTTTACATCAATAGAAAAGTAAGAGAGGGGACCCACTCAGACCTCTACAGTGAGAAATCTACAGTGATAATGCTACAATGAAAACTGTAAATCATTTGGGAAAATTGAAGATTTTTAAAAAATGGAATGAGCTCATTTGTTCATTGGTTGATAGAATTAGTATGTAAAAATGGTTGGATATATTAGAAAAAAATATCTACAGATCTAATGAAATTCATATAAAATTTTTTTTTTCTAAAAAGAAATCAGTCTAGGAAAATATATCCTCAATCCAATAGGACTAAGCCTTTGGGAGAAAAAAAAACTTAAGGGAAAAAGACATATCATTTATTCTTCTTTTTAAATGTAAATTTTTGTGAGTTTATTCTTTTTAAAAAAACCTTTTACTAATTCTTTGAGAATCTCATATAATGTATTCTGATCATATTCACTGTCTCTCTAACTTCTACCTTATCCATGCTAGGGGCAGAACTCCATGTGTACCCCATGTGTACAGCATTGAAATTTTGTCTCCTTGATCTTGTGCAGGTCTTGTGCATGCTGTAACAACTGCTGTGAGTTCATGTGTGCCACTATACTGTTTTGTACGTCTCCCTAAACTATGTTAACCAACTACAGCCAAAAGAAACTTCTCTGATGAAAATTGAGAGATACCTTTTCATCCCTTATGCGACTACATTCTATCTATTCCCCTTGAAAGACACTCTCTATGGTATGGTACATTACCAATTTTACTGAAATCTATGAGTACTTCAAGTAAAATATATAAATGTGAACAATGAAAGCTAATGATCACAAATGAAACAAAACATGCTATATTTGTCAAGGTCTGGTTGGTTTCCATCCCTACAAATTTACCTGTGAATTTTATAGTTTTCTTTAGCAGATAAATAGTATTTAATAGTAAAATTACCATATTTTCATTATTAATTAATTAATTAATTAATATCTTAGTTGTTGCTATTCCCTGGCTATTGTTAATAGAACAGCAATGAACAAGAATGAGCAAGTATTTGCACAGTAGGATATGGTACTCCTTGAGTGTGTTCCCAAGAATGGTACAGTTGGACCAGGAGTAGATCTATTTCTTGCATTCCAAAAATTTTCCACAATGATGTCTACAGTGGCTGCACCAGTTTGCCCTTTTACCAGCTCTAAATAATGGCTTTTCTTTCCCCACTCTCACACAGCATGTATACACACAGGTTTTCGGGTCTTATCCATTCTTACTGGGGTAAGATGAAATTTCAACATAATTTTAATTTGCATTTTCATCATGATTAAGTATATTGAACATTTTTCCCAGCCATTCATATTTCATCTTTGAGGACTCTCTGCTTAGTTCTCTGTCCAATTTTCAAATGTATTAATTTGTTTTCTTGTTTAAACTTTTGCGCTCTTTGTGTATTCTAGATACTAACTCTCTGTCAGATATATAGCTTGTAAAAAAAAATTCCTATTAGGCAAGTTGCATCTTCACCTGAATAGTGGTGTCCTTTGTTGAACAGAAACTATTCAGAAACTTATTTCCTATGCAAAAAGTTCAAGTATATTCTTTAGTTTCTCCTTTATTAGATTCAGAGTAACAGATCCTATGTTGAAGTTCTTAGATATGAGCAGGATTTCTTGGTGTAGATATTTGATCTTTCTTGTATTGAGTAGGTGTTTGGATCACTGTCTTCTGTTACTCCAACTGGTTAGATCTTAGACTAGATTAATGGGATTTCAGTTTCAGTATTTGACTACTCAATGTAAATTGTAGATGTTTGAAGAGTGGGTGTCAGAAGTAGTACCAGTTCAGCTAGAACTGAGTGAATTTGTTAATGTCAGGAGCAGACTTTCAGTTGAGGAAGATTCTGACTGTCAATACTCAGTGGTTTGAATGACATAGGATCCACCTACAAGCAGTGGGAATGGGCAGAGTAATGACAGGAGTCTGAAATTCTGTCTGAAGGGAAGATACGGGCAGGCAGATGGAACATGTGGTCCTTGGGAGCCAGTAGGGAGTAGGGGAGCTGAAGTAGGAATCTTGGAGAATAATGAATGGCCAAAGGAAAGGCAGGCACAGAACACTTAGTCTTCAAGCTGGACACAGGACTATGAAGAGTCCAAAGTCACCTATAGATTGAATAAAATACACACTAAAATTTTGATTAAATTCTCTACTAAACTATAGAAACAACCCTCAAATCCACAAAGAATGGTAATGACCTAAGTAACCTAACAGAAAGCAATTCTGAAAGACCTCAAATTATGCTACATAACATAGTAACAAAAAATGTTTTGCACTGGTAAGAAAACAAAGAACTCAGAAACAGAGTTCCACATTTATTAAGTGATTTTTTTCAGCAAAGATACACTGGATACTGGGAATGTGGCTTATTTTATAAAGCAATTCCCAGGCAAACATGAAGACATCGATTTAAATCCCAAACATTCGGGTAAAAAGCCAGGGATAGTGGCAATGCAAATGTAATCCCAGAACAGGTGACAGGACAACTACTAAGGATTTCTGGCCAGCCAGTGCAGCCAACTAGTGAGCTCCTAGTGAGAAACTATGTCTTAAAAAACTAAGGGGAAGGAAGAGATTGGTAGAAATTCTCTACACCAACATCTGACCTTCTGTAGGCACTCATTGATGCACATTTACTCTCACATAAAGCAAGCTAACAAAAGATACATTATAGAAAAGACAACCTCTTCAACAAACGGTATTGAGAATACTAGATTCCCACATGTAAAATAAATTATATCTATATTTCTCACCATGCACAAACATCACTTCAAAAATGGATAAAAATCAAGATTCTCCAAAGGATGGACCCAATGACTGCGGCTGCCAGGGATCCATCCCACAATCAGCCACCAAACATAGACACTATAGAATATGCCAGCAAGATAGTGCTGAAAGGGCCCAGATATAGCTGTCTCGTGGTAGACTATACCAAAGCCTGGCAAACATGGAGGTGGAAGCTCACAGTCAGATATTAGATGGAACACAGGCTTCCCAAGGAAGGAGCTAGAGAAAGTACCCAAGGAGCTGAAGGGGTCTTCAACCCTATAGGTGGAAGAATAACATGAACTAACTAGTACCCCCTGAGCTCATGTCTCTAGCTGCATATATAGAAGAGAATGGCCTAGTTGGGTATCATTGGGAAGAGAGGCCCCTTGGTCATGCAGACTTTATATGCCCCAGTACAGGGGAACGCCAAGGCCAAGATGTGGGAGCGGGTGGGTAGGGGAGCAGGGCCAGGAGGGGGGAGGGTATAGGGAACTTTCTGGATAACACTTGAAATGTAAATGAAGAAATTATCTAATAAAATTTGGGAAAAAAAGTCACAATCAAAAAAAAATCAAGATTCTTCACGCAGAAAGGTTCATCATATTAGCAAGCACATTTTAGGCAGTATGCAATTATTTCACAAAACACAGTAACAATTGATCCCAAGAAGCTAAGGATCTTGAAACATAAGCACAGCTTGTGATCAAGGCATCTAATACAGTATTTGAGGGAATAAAACAGCGACCTTTGGATTTGCCATCACTTCACCTGGGTGATTAATTTCAATTTTTTTTTTTTTTTTGCTTTACACACCCTGCCATAAAGTTTTTGTATTTACACTTTATTGTAACTGACTTCATGACATTTGCTCTTGCTTAATAATAATCGGTTAACAGCAAGAGCAGGTGTTCTCAAGGGTGCAGCCTTTCCCTGGTATAAAATCTAAACAGTTTTAGAAAATCATTGTAAAAAATGTAAAGATAAAATTGCCCACTCTAGTGTCTGAATAAAATAAGGTGTAACTGTGCAAAGAAAAATCCAAGAGTCATGAAGGTCAAGGGCAGAATTTGTCCTGACATACCCTCTCTAGACCAGTGCTTCCCAACCTGGAGGTCGTGACCCCTGGGGGGGGGTCACATGTCAGATATCTTGCAAATCAGATATTTATAGTATGATTCATAACAGTAGCAAACTTACATTTATGAAGTCAAAATGAAATAATGTTATGATTGGGGACATGGCAACATGAGGAACTGTATCATGTAGAAATGAAAACCAAGGCCTTCTCCTTCCATGATCTACTTAGCAATTTATCCATCAACATTTTCCTAGCTATCTTTTTCTTGAAAAAGTAAAACACTCAAGCCAAATTATAGTAATAAGTAACTTAAAATATCCAATATTAAGCTAATCTCTATGTATATTTTCTAACTCCAGCACAAAAGAGTGAAAACATGTTGACTACTTGTAGGTCACCATGGGCTGCATTAGGGAGGGTAAGAACCACTGCTCTAGACTGATTTGCTCCTCTGCCTCTCAGTGCCTGCATTTGATCTGACCCGCAAACTGATGGTTTCTGTGCACTGTTTACAGGCCTTTCGTCTGTCTCTCTGTGACAATTACATACAGAATTTGTGAGTAAGCATTTTAACTGCTAGAGTAAGTTTGTCTATTTCTCCAAAATCACGGGCTACGGCCTCTTCACTTCTCCACAGCTGCATTCTCTTCTGTAGATTGAGTCTTCCCTTGTAAAAATGTTCCTTGGCTTCCCCTGCTCAGTTTACAAATAGGCTATCTATTCAGAATCCAACCTCCAAGCACCGTAGGACAAATTCTCTTCAAACTGTCAGGTTTATGTTTCCATTTTGCATTTTATACCCGAGCTTCATCACATTAGCGTCTACAAGGTGATTTGTGTGTCCCGGCTTGCTTCGTCTTTTCTCCAGATGAATCATGCCTAAGGGTAATCTTTAAACCACAAAGATATTAATCATTATTAAAAGTTAATGCGGTAACCAAGGAAGCACATAGTCTAATATTAGATTACTCACTTGCATCAGTTTAATAAGTATTTGGAGTTTTAAGAACGTGACATTGAAGACCCTCTTGATCTAAAGGATAAGCTTAAATTAATTGAGTTCTCAGAGCAACAATGGGGGTTAGGGTGAATAAGATAAACACAATATGAGCATGGGAAGAGGAAAGTTGCCTACATCAGGGTAATTATGGTTGACTAGAGAAGTACAGAGCTAGCAGAAACAATCATACAAAAGAAGATACACCCTATTAGACATAAAGTTGAAGCTGGGTAGGAGATATAGATGTGAAATTCATATCTGTAAATCCCAACCTAAAGGCTCAAAGTCTTGTTTCATAAAGTGAACTTTTTATGATAAACTACGATATTGAACCTTAGTTGTAATTTGTCTATTAATTGCACACAGTTACATGTAGAATTGTGAATCTGCTGAGGTGCTTTTTTATGTAAGAAGCAGACTATAACCCACAGAGTGGATTATCCAAAAGGGATAGTATATGTCTCATCAAGATCCTGCATAAGGGAGGTTGTTGTCTCGTCTAATTGTGAATATCTTGCATCGGTGAGAGTTTAAGTATTGACCGATCCAAATTTATTGTTTCCAGGCCTCTTTACTTCAACCCTGCTCACCTCTACAGGTGGCCTTCGATTTCAGACTGTCTCCCCCAAAGCTAGCTTTCACAGTGTTCTGTTTCCTGACTCAAACTTTATGGGAGAAAACATGAACTTTTCCAGTAAACAGAAGTTCTCATCTCCACTTGGATAAGACTAAATTAGGACATGTGCTTAGGATTAAATCAATCTGTTCCAAGAAATGGTGTTTCCTTGACTGAGTTAAATAATCGAGACTGATGTTGCTATGGGAAGAAGTCAGCATAAAGGAGGTGATGTTAGGATTTATTGTGCAGAACTCATGCTGGATTTTAATAGAAAAGACACCCCCAGCCAAATCACTAACTGAAAGTAGTTCTGAGCAAGCTGAGAGAGCAGTTACATCTCCTGAAGATGGTGAATACCTGGTTATGGAATAGCAGAAAATGAGGGGGTTGGACCAGAGCATACACTCCACTGTGGTGCATTACTCTATAGCAGTGAAAGTGTGTCATGAACATAATCTACCATATTCTCATTTGTGAAGCATTGTTGCAAGGCTGGGTTTGTTTTCTGTACCTTCGGAGAAATTCAGCCTTCTAGTCCATCCATCCCTTCTGGGAAATTCTTTTGATCCCTGACGACAATGACGACGACGACGAAGAAGAAGAAGAAGAAGAAGAAGAAGAAGAAGAAGAAGAAGAAGAAGAAGAAGAAGAAGAAGAAGAGGAGGAGGAGGAGGAGGAGGAGGAGGAGGAGGAAGGGGGAGGGAAAGTGGAAGGAGAAGGAGGAGGAAGGAAGAGGAAGAAAGAGGAAGAAAAAAGAGAGGAAGAAGTAAAAGAAAAAGAAGAGGAAGAAGAAAAAGAAGAGGAAGAAGAAGAAAAAGAAGAGGGAGAGGAAGAAGAGGAAGAGGAGGGAGAGGAGGAGGAGGAAGAAGAAGAAGAAGAAGAAGAAGAAGAAGAAGGAGAAGGAGAAGGAGAAGGAGAAGGAGAAGGAGAAGGAGAAGGAGAAGGAGAAGGAGAAGGAGAAGGAGAAGGAGAAGGAGAAGGAGAAGGAGAAGAAGAAGAAGAAGAAGAAGAAGAAGAAGAAGAAGAAGAAGAAGAAGAAGAAGAAGAAGAAGAAGAAGAAGNGAAGAAGAAGAAAAAGAAGAGGGAGAGGAAGAAGAGGAAGAGGAGGGAGAGGAGGAGGAAGAAGAAGAAGAAGAAGAAGAAGGAGAAGGAGAAGGAGAAGGAGAAGGAGAAGGAGAAGGAGAAGGAGAAGGAGAAGAAGAAGAAGAAGAAGAAGAAGAAGAAGAAGAAGAAGAAGAAGAAGAAGAAGAAGAAGAAGAAGAAGAAGAAGAAGAAGAAGAAGAAATATCACTCATCAATCCCTCTCAGGAAGAGTTTACTTGGGTTCTACATATGATTGTATCACACTATCTTTGTTTCCACTATTAAGTAAGCACAAGTTCTCTACTTTTTCAGCAATGTTGAAACTAACGAAAACCAAGTAGATTGTTCTCTTGTATTACCTATGCCTCTTTTGTTCACTCTTTTTAGACATGGTCTCACTCTGTAGCTCAAGTTAGTCTAGAACTAGCTGAGCATTAGATATGAAGCCTAATAAGAAGGAAAACCAAAATGTGGATGTTTCAGTGTCTTTTAGAAGGGTGAACAAAATACATGAGGAAATATGGAGACAAAGAGTGGAACAGAGACTGAAGGAAAGGCCATCCAGAGACTGCCCCACCTGGAGATCCACCCCATATACAGCCACCAAACTCTCATGTTATTGTGGATGCTGTGAAGTGCTTGTTGATAGAAGCTTGATATGACTGTCTCCTGAGAGGCTTTGCCAGAGTCTGACAAATACAGAGGCAGATGCTCACAGCCAACCATTAGAATGAGCTTGGGGGTCATGGAGAAGGGACTGAAGGAGCTGATGGGGTTTGCAGCCCCATGGAAGGAGGAACAGTGTCAACAGGCAAGATCTCCCAGAGCTTCTGGGGACTGGTCCACCAACCAAAGAATACACATGGAACAACCCATCACACTGGCTACATATGTAGCAGAGGGTGGCCTTGTTGGACATCAGTGGGAGGAGAGGCTCTTGGTCCTGAGGGTGTTCAATGCCTCATGTAGGGGAATGTCAGGGCAGGAGGATGGGAGTGCGTGTTGGGGGGAGCACCCTTATAGAGGCAGGGGGAAAGGGGATGGGATAGGAGATTTCCAAAGAGGAGACCTGGAAAGGGGAAAACATTTGAAATGTAAATAAAGAAAAGATCCAATAAAAAAAGAAGAAAAAATATAAACCATTATTTAAATTATTACAAAAAAAACACAAAATTATTACAAAGAAAAAGTGGTTATACTAGTAGCTCTTCAACCATATTAAAGCAGAAAGTTGATAAACTGTATCCCTTAACAGCCACTTACCCTGAGTATAAAAAAGGCAACAGGAAAAGCAATATAGGACAAAATTTCCAGGACACAGAACTCTGTAAACAAACAACCCTGACTGGCTCTCTTCCATAAATTAGTATCATGGCCTTAAGGAATATATTATTTCTAATTTTAATTTTTCCATCAAAGAGCAGAGAAAATTAACAGTACCTGTTGCCTAAGGCAGTTGTAAGGATTAAAGGATGTGTAATATATGTCAAGTACATGTCAGATTCTCAGCTCAGGACTAAGATATAATACACTTACCATAAAATAAGATGCAGATAACAAGATGGAGTGGCTAGGAACTGTTGAGAATGGCTGGAAGTGCTCAACTGGAGGAGAAATAGAATCCCAAGCATCCTTTGAGATCTGAGCACAGAGAAGCTCCACCCTTGCTTCTGAAGTAGGTTAGAAAATGGAGAAAGAGAGTGCACAAGGCACACACAGACAAGTGTGATTTAGAACAGGTAATGCAGAGACACGCGATGCTGCTGGCAGCCAATTCAGATTGGTTGATGAACAGGCAAGGTGAGTTACACAATGGGTGGGTAGTGATTCTATGCAAGGTTAGATAAGAGCAAACTTTTGCTTTTTTCCATTTCAAATATGTCTTATTTCCCTCTTTCATGAGACAAACAGGTCTCCACTTCATGTTAGCCTTGGCTCTATGACTTTCCTTGATCAATGGATTAAAGACTGAAGGGGAGGCCAGTGAGGTGGCTCATCAGGTACACGATGTACTGAACAGCCATGGACCTGAGCTTCGTATCCAGGACCCATGCAAAGCTGGAAGAGAACTGACAACTGAAAGATGTTCTCTGACTTCCACTCACCTTGGCAATTGTGTGCATCTACACACACACACACACACACACACACACACACACACACACACACACAGCAGATGAGCACATCATCATCATAATGATGGCGGTGATCATGAATAAATTTTAAAATAACATATGAAGTATCATACCCTTACTAGTAGAGTTACTCTCAGATACCTTAGGGTGCATTTCAATGCTGGCCAACTTTCTTACTAAAATCTCCACAAAGATTAAGTCCATCTTTTCCTCTTCTTTCTCTTTTTCTTTCTCTACTTCTTTCACCTCCTCCTCCTACCCTCCTTCTTCTCCTCCTCTTCTCTCCTCCTCTTTTTTTTTTTTTTCAGCACCAACAACCAACAGTAAATTTATTTTCAAATTGGCAGGCATTTGTTCCTGGGAAATATTCTTTTAAACTCATTTTGCTGTTAAAAGTTCTTTGGCCTTCCACTCTGCTCCCATTCCACAGGCTACCCATGGCCTCATTCTTCTTCCCTGAAAAGCCCCATCCAATGGCTCCCTACCCTATGGCTGATGCTCAACCCACTTGCTCAAGGATCTTCTGACTGCAGAGCAATACCACCAACTTCTATGGGTCACCTCCATCTCAGTAGCCATGAATGACATGAATATTTGGACTTAGACTGTTTTCTTGAGAAGGCAGGAGGATATTGCACCCCCACCCCATTTCCAAGTCATTCTGTCATGCACTCACTCCCCATCTGATGGAGGCAGTAGGGCAGGTTTGAAACACTTCGTACCTCCCAAAGATTTCGTCCTTCTTAACATTTCTATCTCATCAAACAGATTCTGGTTTCTTAGAGGACGCATTGACAGGAATTATAAACCATGCACTATGCTTATATAGTGCTGTTAAATTATGGAGTTATGGCTTAATGTGTGCACTGTGAGAATGCCCAGAGTAGAATGTCTTTCAGTTTTCAAGTCCCAATTTTGCTTTTGAGTGAAAGGATGGCCTGAGCCCAGTTGATATATAGCATAGATTGTAAATAGAACATTTTAACTATCTCCTCCCATGAACAGGTCTATACTTTCATCTAACACCTGACCACAATCTTAAATTCAATGTAGAAATATCATCTCCAAAGAGCAAGTTTTAATTGACAGCTTTTGCCACTTTTTCCCCACCAATATCATGTGTGGACAGGGAGGCAAATTTTCCTCATTAAAGAAGTTTCAGGGCCTTTTAAAACTTGAGTACTTGGAGGCACAGGAGGTAGAGATTTTTCAGTGTAGGTATAAAATCACAAAATATATCTCTGAACTTTTTAGGAAAAAAAAATCTGAAGAGAATAGGCTGATCACCTCACTGTAAAATGCAAACATCATAAGTTACAACTGCATTTACTCTACCTAGTTGTGCAAGCATCATAGCAGTTCAGGTCTCTGCCACAGGTCAATAGTCTGCCCTATGCTTGGGACCACAGCTAACAGCTGGGGCACACTGTTTACTACTGGGCAGCCATAGCACCATTAGGCAGTACAGTAAAACACAGCTCCAGAGTAAAAAACAAAGAGCCACAATTCAAAATCCAAAGAAAATATTCTACAGAAAAAAAATGTTGGCTTTACTCTATGATAGCATCAAAACAGAATAGTTGTACGTTAAGAAACATCTACTTCACTCTTTTATCTTAGTCCACATTTTTAAGAGGCCACCTCCAACTCTCCCAGCTGTGTACACTCAAACCTCCCCAAATTGAATACATCCCTGGTGGGGAGTTGACTCTTGTGGCTATGCCATGCGGCCCACTCACTGTCAAGATGTAAAAAGTTATCAAAGATTTACCAGCGTTCTCATCCCTTAATTGTTAAGTCAAGTCAAAGGGCCAAATTACCACTAGTATGCAATGGGTTGTTTATGCTGGAACAATTCAGGGATTTTTTTTTAAATGTGCTTTCAGCATCTTCATTTAGAAAAAGAAAGTCTAAATATTACCAGCAATATTTTTTTCACAGTTGGTATAATATTATATCCATAGAAGTAAGCCTCTACCCTGTTCTTACTTGAAGAATGTGGTACCACATGGCAATCTGACAATTCCAGACTGGAAAATGGTAGAACATTTCCAAGATAAGAAGTTTATCAGTCTAGATATGAGATAGTCACAGTTTTGTGGTCTCATCATCAAGTGTAGAGTCTAAACCTCTCAGTGAAGAAGTTAAAGCAGAATAGTCTGTAATCACGACCTGTTTTAGCATTTCAAACACTTGCCAATTTTTTTTAAATTAGTAAAAACGTAGTAAAAAGAGGCCTGTGTTCCTAAGGATTTACAACTGGTTTCTGAAAGTGTTTCCTGGTAGATATTGCGTGTTCCTTTAAGATTATTGCTCGTTGTAAAAGTGGGCACACACGCCGGGCTGTGTGTTAGGCAGCTTTTACTACGCTCCCCGGGTGTGCCAGCTCTCTGAGGCACAGAGCCAACAGAAGCTGCTATCATTGAGCGGCATCCTTGCAGACTATGGTGTGTCCGTGTTTAAGCTTTAGAAAATGCCTCCACCTTTCCTTCAGTAATATTAAACATTAACTTCCAGCTTCCTGAAGTGTTAAAATGGCTCAACTCTAGGCTTTCTAGCAACTTGAAGAATAATCAAATACTCTTTGTAAGCTGTAGGCTCATTTTTAAGTGAAATGCTTGCTTCTTATAATCCAACCATGCAGTAAACTGAGTTACAAGTAAAAATACATAAGCTTTAATATTTGCCTTCAGTAGCTGGCTAAAACTTTAACTTTGCATGGTAATGCTCATTCTCCAATCATTTAAATACACATGTTGGGGAGATGTGCAACAAATTACTCTTTGAGTAAGAAGCACAATCAGGGATGATGTTTTAAAGACCCAAAGCGGGTAGGAGCAAGGATGGATTGTACTGGTAGAAAAGAGACAGCTCAAATGATTTCACAGAAATATTGTATGACTATTTTCTAGGCTATTGATGAAAGGAGCATGGTGCCTGCAACAATGAGGGCGGACTATTAAAATGCCTGGTAGAATTTATTATAATGAAATAAACTTGGGCAAGACAAGTGCTTTCTTCCTTAAAATTTGGAAAGGCTATTTAGTTTGATTTTCTTGTATAAGACTGTCTGACAGGTAGCTGTCGACAATCTATTTGATAGAATCCTATAGAATAGTCATTCGGTACTTCCAAAAAACAAAAAAACAAAACCAAAACAACAACAACAGTTTTTTTTTAATTCTATAACCCAGACTGATCTCAAACTCATGGTAATCCTCCTATCTAATCTCTCAAGTGACAGAATTACAGGCCTGAGCTATCATGCTTGGCCTTGCTTTTCTTTGAACATGCATTGTGAAGAAAGCCCATTGTTTGGTGTGAAAGCATTTCCTCCTGCTGAGAAGCTGAGAGTTCTCCCCCTTCTCACTGAGTTGAAGCTTTCCATGGCTTGTGCCTATCAGGCTATATTTTCAGTATTCTATAAAACAGTACCAAGTCTCTTAGGATTTGGAAACACCTG
Source organism: Mus minutoides (assembly GCA_902729485.2). Classification (NCBI taxonomy): domain Eukaryota; kingdom Metazoa; phylum Chordata; class Mammalia; order Rodentia; family Muridae; genus Mus; species Mus minutoides. The sequence continues at coordinate 211,504 of LR749970.1, read as the reverse complement.
TTAGACATGTCTGCAACCCTTTTATCTCAAGTTTCCTCCCTAGACCTTCCAACACATTTCTGTCTGTTGTGACACATTTCTCAAATGTCATTGTGTCTAGATAGTTGTACTCTTTATGTGCATTTAAACTTGCTACTTTTCTTTTAAAAACTGTTTTATTATCAAGAATTACATAAATGTACCAATTAAAGTAGTCATATCTAGTATCCATTTTCCCCTCCACATGCCACCATATTTACTCCAACACAGCACCACCAGGCATATGTCTTTTTTTTTTTTTTTTTTTTGATAATGCACTAAGTTCAGCTATACCTGACCATATATACATGGCCATTCCTCATGAAAAATTCATTTTTCCTCTCCCAGGAATTATCTGTAAAAGGTAGACCTCAAAGATCATCTGTTCCTTCTATGCTTGGATTTTGGGCTGGCTTGATCTTATACAGGTCTTATAAAGATGAACGCAGCTGCCTTTAATTTGTTATTTTCATAGTCATCTCATGCCCAGAAGACAGCAGCCACAGCACTCGTCCACATCAACTGGCTTTTACATTCTTTCTGCCTCCTTCTTCTTCTTTGTGCTCTGAGCCTTGGTAGTGGTGGGATTAATATAGACAACCTGTTTAAGGATAAACACTATTCTAAGCACGCTCATGTGTTACACATCTGTCCACTGACAGCTGAACATTTCAAAAGAAGCTTCTGTGACCGAGGCTGACAACAGACCAAGACTATGAGTATTACTGTAAATATTCAGAAGGCAATTTGACAACAAGATCATTTAGAAAACTAACCGTAGTATGTCATTCCCCAGGGCCTGTGATCTCCCGAGCCCTTGGCTTCTAATGAGGACCATAGTACCAAGTGTGAGTTCTATCTTGTGGAACAAACCCCACATTCAATTAGAATATAGGTTTTCCCTCCATAACAGTCATATCACTATTATTTCACTAGGTACATCTTGTCTGGTGGGTCAGGATTGCAGCATGCAATAAGACTATCCAGAATCTTTGATGTTTCAAGAGGTCCAGTGTGTTGATAGCTGTTCTTATTTCATCCATTTCCTCCTCCAAATCCCACCATATTTGCCTTAACATGATTCCTCCCAACTTGTGTCTTCTTATTTTGATGACACAATCCTTTTCTACTGGAGTTTTATTTGGAAGTCCTTATCTATGCCTGTTAATTGAAAAGTGCTTGCTACTTGATTGTCTAGCAGTCTCAGGGTTTCCTTCAGGTCTAATGATGATGTTCTTGGTGTATGTATGTATGTGGAAGAGAGATTTGTTCAGAGTAAGACATAGTGATCTAGGTTCATTTCTCTGCATGCTGAATTTTGGTTTTCAGAGAGCCATCTGCTGTCTTTACTACAGTGTGTATTTTTGGCATTTTTATTATTTTTTTAAATCATGTAACTCCAGTAGCAAGGACTTATATCTGGGTTCTCAATTTTACTCTACTGACCTGTGTGGTTTTTGTGCTGATACAACACAAGTATATTAGTAGCATTCTATAAGATAGTTTAGAGTGAGGTATACTCTAGCTCCCACAGCATTCCTCTCATGCTCGGTGCTTTGTGCCACCCTAACACTTTTCTTTTCTTTTTTTTATTAGATGTTTTCTTTATTTACATGTTATCCCCTTTCTTAGTTTCCCCTCCGAAAATCTACTATCCTCTTCCCCCTCCCCTGCTTCCCAACCCACCCACTCCTGCTTCCTGGCCCTGGCATCCCCTTATATTGGGACATAGAGCCTTCACAGGACCAATGGCCTTTCTTCCCATTGATGACCTACTAGGCCATCCTCAGCTACATATGCAGCTCAAGCCACGAGTCCCTCCATGTGTTTTCTTTGATTGGTAGTTTAGTCCTAGGGAGCACTGGGGATACTGGTTTGTTCATATTGTTGTTCTTCCTATTGGGCTGCAAACCTCTTCAGCTCCTTGAGTACTTTCTCTAGCTCCTTCATTGGAGACCCTGTGCTCCATCCAATGGATGACTGTGAGCATCCACTTCTGTATTAGTCAGGCATTAGCAGAGCCTCTCAAGAGATAGCTATATCAGGCTCCTGTCAGCAAGTTCTTGTTGGCATCTGCAATAGTGTCTGAGTTTGGTGGTTGTTTATGAAATGGATCCCCAGTTGTGGCAGTTTCTGGATGGTCATTCCTTCAGTCTCTGCTCTGAACTTTGTCTCTTTAACTCCTTCCATGGGTATTTTGTTCCCCCTTCTAAGAAGGATTGAAGAATCCACACTTTGGTCTTCCTTTTTCTTGAGTTTCATGAGTTTTGCAAATTGTATCTTGGATATTCTGAGCTTCTGGGCTAATATCCACTTTTCAGTGAGTGTATATTATGTGTATTCTTTTGTGATTGGGTTATCTCCCTTAGGATGATATACTCCAGATCCATCCATTTGTCTAAGAATTTCATGATTTTTTTTTTAATAGCTGAGTAGTACTCCACTGTGTAAATGTACCACATTTTCTGTATCCATTCCTCCATTGAGGGACTGGGTTCTTTCCAGCTTCTTGCTGTTATAAATGAGGCTGCTATGAACCTAGTGGAGCATGTGTCCTTATTACATGTTGGAGTATCTTCTGGGTATATGCCCAGGAGTGGTAATGCTGGATCTTCTGGTAGTACTATGTCCAATTTTCTGAAGATCCGCCAAACTGATTTCCAGAGTGGAAAGAACCTCAAAGATATGGGCACAGGGGAAAAATTCCTGAACAGAAGAGCAATGATTTGTGCTGTAAGATGAAGAATTGACAGATGGGACCTCATAATATTGCAAAGATTCTGTAAGGTAAAGGACATTGTCAATAAGACAAAATGGCAATAGATTGGGAAAAGATATTTACCAATCCGATAGGGGGCTAATATCCAATATATATATAAAGAACTCAAGAAGTTGGACTCCAGAAAACCAAATAACCCTATTTAAAACTGGGGTACAGAGCTAAACAAAGAATTCTCAACTGAGGAATACCAAATGGCTGAGAAGCACCTAAAAAAAATGTTCAACATCCTTAATCACCAGGGAAATGCAAATCAAAATAACCCCAAGATTCCACCTCACATCAGTCAGAATGGCTAAGATCAAAAATTCAGGAGACAGCAGATGCTGGCGAGGATATGGAGAAAGAGGAACACTCCTCTATTGCTGGTGGGATTGCATGCTGGTACAACCACTCTGGAAATCAGTTTGGCAGTTCCTAACACTTTTTTGCATTGTCTTTTCTACATTTCTGAAGAAGCATAGAATTGTCAATGATACTGAGTTGAACCTATAGTTTGCTTTCCATAGGACAGTCATTTCCACAAAATAAATCCTCCCGATTCATGAACATGAGGTGCTTTCAATTCCATTATTCAGAGTCCTAAAAGTCTCACTGCAGAGTTACTTTATTTTCTTGAATAGGTTTATTTCCTGGCATTTTATTTTGTGATTGTGGCTGTTCAGACTTTGATTGTTTCTCTGATTTTTTTCTTTTTAGTCTGTCATTTGTGCATAAGATGGCTGCCAACCTAATTTTGTATACTGAAACCTTGCTGAAATTATTTATCAACTCTAAATATTATTTTAGAGGTGGGATGATGCAACTATCCCATGTAAGGGACAACAGTGTATGCAATAGTGATACCATGACTTCTTTTCTTCCTCATATAATTTTATTTTTCTCTTGTCTTATTACTGAAGCTAACAGTCTAAGCATTGTATTATTGAAGAGTAGAGAGAATAGACAACCTTGCCACTATTCCTAATCTAAGTGAGAAGCTTGGAGTCTTTTCTCCATTAAATATCATGCTGACTGCAGACTTGTCATAGATCACCTTTATGACATTGAGATACACTGCCTCCGTCCCTGGCTTGCTATGACTTTTATGATAAAACGATTTTGGATTTTGTTGAAAGGATTTTCTGTGTTCAATGAGGTGATTATGTGATTTCTATCTTCAAGTCTATTTATATGATTGATGACATTTATTGAGTTCCATATGTTCTTAGAGTGAAGCACCTAACATTAGTCATAGTTCTGCATGGCTCACTGGGGTTTAGCATTTGTTGATTTTATTAACCTGAGTAACATGCTATTAAAACAGTCAACATTTACATTAGCTTTCTTAAGGTCTTAGTTACATGCTGGACTCAAATTGACCTTTCTGTCAAGTAGGATGATCAGGGAATTGTAAAGAAGCTTTCTGAACAGTTAAGGTAGGATTTTTCTCTGTCTCACAAATGTACAACTGCTTTTTTCAATTTCACTGTAAGACTTTATATTTGATCTATTTTTTTTTTGAAACCAACTTTTGCCATGTAGACTAGACTGCCTTGAAGTTGCATCCTCCTGCCTCAACTTCTCCAATCCTGGGATCATATGTGTGAACAACCATGCATGAGATCGGTTTACTTTTCTGTATGTAAGGTTGACATTTGAACCATTTTTGGTAGGGGCTTAAATCCAGACTTTTTGAGTGATTTGTAACAACTTGAAAAAGCTCTCATATAAACTTCACAACCTAGAAAGGTTTTAAGAAAAAAAGGATGTCAGAGTTGGACAGGACAACCCAACATAAAGAAAAGATTACCAAAAGCAGGCACAAGAGTCAGAGACCTTCTCGTTCTCATACTCAAGAGTCCCATAAAAATTCTCAGCTAATAGCTCTAACATTCCAAGAGGACCTGTGCTTGCTGATTTAGTCTCTGTGAACTCATAGGAACCTTGATTAGTTAATTCAGAGGGCCTGTTCTCCTGGTGGTCTCTACCTTCTTTGGTTCTTACAATATTTCTACCTCCCTTACATGGGATTCCTGAGAGGAGAAATTTGATTAAGACCTTCTATTTAGACTCTCTACCCAGAGTGTCTGGCTGTGGGTCTCTGCATCTCCTCCCATCTTCCACAGTCCGAAGCCTCTCTGACGATGACTAAATAAGAAACTGATGGATGGACACGTGTGTGTAACAGAATATCATTAAGAGTAGTTTAATTGACCACCTGCCTTTTTTAGACTGGTAGTGTTTTTTAACCTTAGTCTCTGGGCTACCTATTCCCTTGTTCTTGGTTACCCAAGCAGTGTCAGGTACGGGCTCTTTCTCCTGGAGTAGGACTTAGGTCAAATCAGACAATGGTTTGCTAGGATAGGGTTTGCTTCATCTAATTATATTTTATTTTGTTATGATTTGTTATCTCTTAGAAACCTTTTTTTTTTTCAGAAAGAGAGTGAATCAGAAGGGAAGGGGGTGGGAAGGAACTGGGAGGAGTAGAAGGATGGGAAGCAATAATCAGGATATATTGCATGAGAAAACAATCTTTTCTTGAATAACAAGAAAAAACTATGTCAGTAATGTATAAACTATAAGAAGACAGTAGTATATTGTCATTCTCTATCCTAAAATATATAAAAATTCACCAAATGTATTAGGACTTATGCATATACAGGTGTTGCATGACCCCATTTTCTTTCAAGAGAAATGTAAACAATTATAAAGATGCAATATGAAGTCATAAATGCAGAGAATTAACTGTACTTGGTTTTTATGTGCCCCTTCATCATTATTGTGGTTAACACAAGTGTTTTCTGTGTCCACTTAAAATATCCTGCAATATTTTTGACCACCAGGAAAGTGGTCTTTCTCTCTAGCAAATTACACATGGTCAATGAGAAGGAACTGCTCAGCTTCCTGCAAAGTTTTTATCATGTAGAATATATACAAGCAAAACATGTTCACTGGCTCCTTGTATCATTAGTAAGGATTCCAGTTGGGAAAAGACTGTTGGTATGGCTTTATTGAGGAGTCCAGAGTTATAGACAGAAACTTTTTCACCCCAACAAGACTCAGTGCCTCCAGCTTTTGAGTTGTTCAGGGGTTGGTTTTATTACTGTCAGACATTCATGGCAACGTTTTTGATTAATGATCAACCAATTAGACAGCTCATCTAACTTTATTCCACTAGGAAATATGATCAGGCATCCTTCCACAAATGTAGACATGGAACACAGAATTGGAAAGCAAACTGACCCATTTGAAGTCTGGATTTGCCATTTATCAGCTATAGCATGATCTATATAGTTTTCCTGAATATTCCTCAAATGACAAAAATATTGTTATCATCATTATTGTATTGAACTTTAAATAGGCTGTTGTTTGGTAATAGTGTTTGAGAGCTGGGAGTAGCCAGCCTGGTCTACAGATTGAGATTTTTGTCTCTAAACAATATACAGAATAAGGTAATGCTTAGGAAAGCATTTTGTTTTAAATACAAATATGCATGCATATATACGTGTGTGTGTGTGTGTGTGTGTGTGTGTATGTGTGTGTGTGTGTGTGAATTTATCTGTGTGTGAAGGTAGATATAGATGATAAATAAATAATAAGCAGATGATGGTTAGATAGACAAGAGATTGGTAGATACTATAAACAATAATGATAGATAATTGAAAATGATATATAAATATTTGGAGAAAAATAATAGGTTCTAGATGATAGATAATAGGTAGACAGACAGACAGACAGACAGACAGAGAAAGAGATAGAAGAATCTTTATACTTCTCTCAGCTGTGAAGAGGAGGTAGAAGCCACTGTACTAATCGTGAGATCAGCAAAGGAGGAAATGTATTTATCTGCAAGAGTCTGATAAGTCAGCCATGTGGAAAAGGAGGTATTGAGTAAATCGAAAATTTGTTGACATATGATAAATTTCAAGGCAAGCCATTATGTTTTTAACAAAATGTGAAATAAAACCTGGATTCTGAGCTTACTGTCAGATCAGCAACATACTGAGTTGTTATAGTCCATATTTATTTTACTGACCACAAGCAAGGCCAGTCTTGATGATTGAACATACTTGCACTGGGACTCTAGGATGCACTCAGTAAGGAGAAATACTTTTCTCTCAGAACATGGAGCCCTTTCTGAAGATATCCAGGCACAGTCATCTCACACTGAAGCTCTATTTACATCTGCAAAAATGAGGCTGAGGCTGCAATATTATCTCTTTGTGTCTCTGAACCTTGTTGTATGTTAACTATCTTTCAGCACGGGAGGTGAGGTAGAGGCGTTAAGTGCACACTATGATTTGCCTCAAATTGCTCATGTCTCCTCATAATGTTCATGTCTCCTCATAATCCTTAGAAATTGTGGCCCCTATTAAAGTTCTGCCTAAAGCTGGAATTTTAACATTGTTCTTTCAGTAATAATAGTACCGGTGAGTATTCTAAGAACACTCACTGTGTGTCATTTTTCACCTACATATTGTTACATAATCCTCACAAGGCCTGGATTAAAGTATTACCAATGTTTTTCCATTTCAGGAGTGGGCTGAAGAATGCGCCCTGCCAATAAGACTGGACAAAATCAGAGTTCCTTAGGGCTCTATATGGAACTTCTTCCTTTTCTGCTTTCTTAATTTATTTATTTATTTTTAAGTTAATTTTTCCCCAACAAAATATTTTTATTAATTATTTGGGTTTTTTTAATAATCAAAATGGAAGAAGAGAGCTGCAGCGATACCCTCTGAATTTAAGATCTTCCCTCCCTCTGCAGTCTGTCTACCACAATTTCTTTTTCCAAGAAATTTGAATTTAATTCTGTTCTTCCTGTAGCACAAAGCTTAAGCAAAAATATTTCTGGGCTGTGTTGTTCGTTCTTAGGTTAACCTTGTTTCAGTGTCCACAGAAGGCAGCCTTCCTGGTCAATTCTGAGTTTATACCTCTCTTTCACTGTATTGAATGGCATTTCAGCCCAAGACCTGAGAATGAACCAAGGGTCTGAGACAACTTACAACTCATGATAAATTATTCATAACATTGAGATAATTCAGAACAACACATATTATATACCTCGGTGCTGCCCATGCAAAGCATGGTGAGAAATTTTATTCTAACATATAGACTACTCAAAGCTTTGCTTCTCCTGAAGACATCACCCTACTCTTTACCAATTAAAAAAATGTATACTATCAAACCAAGACAAAGCAGGTTGTCATTTCATTAGCATATAACTTGGAAGGATGTTTATCTGGCAAAAGACTATCTAAGCTTGCCTCCCTAAATCCCCTGCTGCTGGCTGCCCAGGAGAATGGTATCTGGAACTGTTGTATTTCTCTGCAGCTCTGTCTTCTGTCCTATAAAATAGAATATCATTAGCTTTAACTGGATTACAATATATATATAAATTAAATAAGATTAAATGTACAAAATTCAATTTAAGCTAAGTGTATCTATTTAAGTAAAATATATCTGTTTTAGTTATAATAAGTTATAGCCAAACAGATTTTTTATATTACATGTGAGGAGGTTATTTCATTTAGTTTTTCTTTCTTTTTTTTAAGTGAACCCTTCCACTCATCATCAATATTTTATGCCACTTAAAAAATGTAAATTAAATTCTTCTGTATCATAATCACGAATTGAAGTTCCACTGGACACTAGAGGCAAATCAAAGGTCGGGACAAGGAAGAGACAGGTTGTTATGTTAGGCTCTGAGGGAAATAAGGCTGTGTGTGAAAGAAAGCTTCAGGCTGCCTGTCTTCAGTGAGGCAAAACCCCAAATCACTCCCTGCCTGGACAACTTCCTTTTCTTCCTGCTGTTTCTTAGAATCTCTACCCTGAGCTCACTTTTAAAGGAAAAAAAAAAAAGAAAGAAAGAAAGAAAGGGGGAAAAAAAGGTAAGAACTGAAAAGGACGCTAAAGGTATTGTTCACTGGCGATCAAAATCACAAGTACAGAAAAGTCGTGGACAGCAACGTGGCGTTGTCAGGTCCCTGAAGTCTCAGATGGTCTGGGTGGGCAGCTAGGGGCTGCAAAAGGAGCTTCCTCTTGTTTAACTGCTCACTGCTCGGTTTCTCTGCCAGCATTGTAGGAACATGACTGGAGCCGCACAAAAGCTCACAGAGGTGTCAAACAGCAGGGAGAGGGGCTGAGTTTCCCCTCATCCGTGAAGGAGTCAATTAAAGAACAAAGACAGCTCTTGAGTTTTAAGAGCATCCTAGCTGTTAGACTTCTCCTCTGTAGTTTGAATTAAATCTCTTTACATTTATTTTTTCCCCAAAGAAAATGTGATTAATTTGATGCTTTTGTCCTTCTAAGAATCGTTACTAAAACATTTTTCTTATGCTTTTAACTATGTATGTGTGCCTCAGTCTAATATTGCCATTGAAAGAGTAGACTATGATCAAACAAGCAGTGTCAGGCAATGTTGGAGACCACTTGCATGCTTTTCCCTCATCAAATGTTCTGTCTTATCTTTTTTCCTCTTATAATGATTTCTTACATGTTTAATCGCCAAAAAGGCCAAGAAGGAAGCCAGAGCAGGAACAATTCATGTCCTCTGTCAAGACCTCTGTCATTGCTGCTTAGATTAGACATGACTTCCACTCCCTCTGTAAAGTGCACATCGTAAAGGAATCTTTGTTTCTGCAATTTAGATAAGATCATTTCAATAGACGTCAGCTTTAGCAATGGATTCTCTCTCTCTCTCTCTCTCTCTCTCTCTCTCTCTCTCTCTCTCTTGCATTGATATTGTTTGGCCAGTGATATGTGACTACTATCTGACATAAGATTATCGTGTCTGAATTACTTCTTGTGCTTTTATACCAGGAGCAAATCACTAGGTTTAGATCATCAGGGAAACTTGAAGGTGGATCTGTTGATTTTTTCTAAATATCAATAAACTGAGTGTAGCAATGTTCTTTGTGTTGGTTAATAAAATCTTAATTGCTGTGTTTTTCTCTCTATGAAATCATGACAAACAATGACCAACAAAGAATAAGGTGTACCAATATCATCCAGCAATGTCCAGTGTCTGTTAGGCTGCATCATTTGTTCTTTCCAGCATCTGCTCTAGCAAAACATCACATTCCCTGTTTGCAGGCTGCCTCCAGAAAAACATCACATGACACAACTGCCTCTCCAACAAAACCAGAAATTTCCACTTCATGTCCTCTTTGCTAAAAAATATCAATGCACTCTCAGACTAGAGCCCTCAAATCTTATTTATAAATGGAGACTATTAATATTCCTGGACAGAAGATGTGACTTTAAATGACATGTAAGGAGTTAGAAAGATGGCTCAATAGATAAAGTTACTTGCTGCCAAGCTTGATGACCTGAGTGTGATTCCTGGATCCCACATAATGGAAGGAGATAACAGCCTTCTTCAAGTTGTTCTTTGAATTCCACAAGTACTTTATGGCACCCATGTGCCCAAATACATAGACATACATAGACATACATAGACATACATACACACACACACACACACACACACACACACAAACAAACACACACACACATGCATATCTATATCTACCTATAAAGATATGATAGATAGATAGATAGATAGATAGATAGATAGATAGATAGATAGATATAAAACATGGGCAAAACATGATTAAAGCTGTACAGGGAGTGTCCTCAGGAAGTGTAATGGCCGTAGTGTAGAGTTTGAGATGAAGTGCCCAGAGGCTTGCTAACACCATCTCTAAGAGTCTGTTGTTTGAGTGTGAGTGAGGTGTTTGCGTACATGTCTAATTCTTCCACCTAACAGTCATGTATAAAAGTTAGAGAAGTGTCACCACCAGAAAAAAATAGATTCTCATAGAAAAAAAATTCCTCTAAAATGTTATTTTTAGAAATTGAAACTATATAATGACTTAGAGAGACATCAAAAGAAAAAACTATGAACTAATATAGTAATCCTTTTGTGGGCTTTCTAGATTCTATCTCAGATTTTTTTGTTTGTTTGATTTTTTGTTTTTTGAAATCTTGGTACATCTTTATCTGCACTTCATTTACATTACAAATATAAACAAACAGATTTTTTTTTTAAATCCTTGGTTCCCGACTTTAAATTTTCCTCCTGATGAAAGTATGAGAGAACAATCTGTATGCTAGCTCTCCTGTCTCTGACTCACCCTATCACCACTTTGAAAGTCCACAGTGAGGACAAGGTAGCCTCTAAAGTTGACAAAGCCCTTGACCTCTGCACTGCAGCCTTGACCTCTGCACTGCAGCCTTGACCTCTGCACTGCAGCCTTGACCTCTGCACTGCAGCCTTGACCTCTGCACTGCAGCCTTGACCTCTGCACTGCAGTTGGACGTCTCTCTGTGAGGACCACACATGTCAGAAGCTCTCTTCTTGATTCTCTGCATCATCCATAGCAGCTTCTACTCATTTCTGTTTCTCTTCATTCTGTAACTTATGATGTGCTTGAAATGCACATGCTTTATTGTAATCCTAAATGCTGACATCAAGGGTCAAAATCCCCTTGATATCAAAGTCTAAAAAATACTTGAGGCTCAGAGATGGCTCAGAGGTTAAGAGTACTGGCTGCTCTTCTAAAGGACCGGGCTTTGATTCCCAGCACCTACAGGGTGACTAACAACCTTTCATAACTCCAGTTAAAAGGAATCTAATGTCCTTTTCTGGCCCCTATGGTTTCCACACACAGACTATATACACAGACATGCATACAGGCAAACACCTATACACACAAATACAAATAAATCTTGAAAAAGATAGTCCACCTCAGAAAGTCAGTTTGGAAACTTGAATATTGAAACCCTGAAAATGGAAATACTTTTCACATCACAATCCCTACTGCAGAAGAGCTACACAGGAGGGAAGGGGGCCAGGTGAGATTGCACTATACATAAGCATGCTTGTTGTACAAGCTTGATGACTTGGATTTGATTCCAGGAACTCACTAAAGTGGTGGCATATATTTCTAATCTCACCACTCCTGTGGCAATATGGAAGGCAACACAGAAGAATTGCTTGGAGGCTTACAGATCAGCTAGCATGGCATATTCAGAGCAGCAGAAACAGCAGAAAAGATTTTGCCTGAACAAGGTGGAATGAGAAAAGCACTCCCAAAAGTTGTTCCCTAATATCCACACATGTATGTTGGCAGGTGTGCATCTACACACATCCATGCATATCAAATACACACATCCATACACACATCTACACATATCACTCACACTTACACACACACACACACACACACACACACACACACACACACATCTACACATATATCACACACACACACACCACACGAATAAAATAGTGATTTTTAAAGGAAAATACTGATGCGTGTGCTTTTGTACTAGGGACTATTGCTGCACATTTGTGAAACTAGAAAAACTCTACATTGTCTGGAGGGTGGTGTTTGCAATATAGAGATAGAAATCAATTGTATTAGGTGGACATAATACCTAATTGTGATGTAGAGGAATCCTTCCTAAAGGGGTAATTGGCATCCCCTTCATGCAATGGTTTCTTGATTTGTGAATTAGCTAAAGTGTGGAAAGGCTGAAGGGGAGTGATTCTGTGTTTCTATGACTCATTTTCATTTGCCCTGCAATTTTCTTCTCTTGCTCTTACCATATACCTGGTAAGAGTAGTGAGTAGTAGCCATGCTGTAGCCTGAACATTATCTGGTCCTGAAATATTCCTCTACTAAGCAATTCCGACTATTTCTCTTGAATTTAGCCTCAATCAAGTTCTTAGGGAAGGGATCAAGTGAGCCAGATATATTGCCAGTACATAACTCAAATGGTCTGTAATGAAGTTCCAGAGACTTGTTGCTTTCCTCAGAGACCTCTTGAGCTTGACCTCAACTTTTTCAGTTCTATGCGCATGCTAACTCTAGAATAGCACATTGAGCTCTTCCCGCAGCATTCTACAGTTTCTTTGGTCCATGGCTGCTAATTCTTCCACAGTTCTTTCACAAACCAGTGCCAGACGTCTACAAACTACATGGCCAGGTTTATCACAGCATGGGCCCCATTTCTCTGTACCGATTCTCAGAAGAAAAAGTATAGGAAAAAGTACTATAAATATCCATAGTCAAATTATTCTCTTGATACCACTTCTCTCCATTCACAAATAGCATCATAATGGCCTTTCTTAATGAGAAGAAAATGAATTCCACCAGCTCATCTCTCTCAAAAATCAAACATATTTTCTGATACAGTCTCCTTTAGCATTGCAAATGTGTTCAATGATAAGTTATTCTTGATTAGAAATTTGACCATGAAACAAGAGTTGTTTATATTTACCACTAAATCTATTGTAGAAAATTTGCTGCTTCTTTTCTGTTGGCTATTGGATGAGACTTTACATTTTGTTTTCTATTATCAAGTATGTATTATCCATTCTCGTGTCGCAGCTGAATATTCTGAACTAATCTGATCATGTACACTATTCATAACTGGAAAAATCAAGTGAGCTATAAACACTTATTGGAAGAGTTGGTGAAGTGTGCAAAAGAAAACGAATATTAGGTGAACCCTCCAACCATACGGATTCAGAATAGCTTCGATCAAGGCATCTAAAAGTGGATTCCAAAATGTTACTGAACGAAAAAATGAAATAGCAGGAGGACATGTTGTAAAAGGAAGAGTCCATGACTACCTTAAAGTATGGAGATTTTAATTGTATAAGGAAGAAAGCGGGCAGAGGGAGAGTCCAGGCTGCACATTGCTGCCAGATTAAACTAAACCATAAAAGGAGGGAGAGAGAGCAAGAGAGGAGCCAACAACCAAGAGGGTCAGTTCTGTACCAAGAGGCCTGCATATCAAAACTGGCTGAGTTAAATAGGTATCAGACTGAGGGAGGGAAGCAAAAGCCTAGCCTCAGGGAAGTAGAGGTTTAGGGAAGGAAGCAGGGTGAGAAGCACTGAGAGGAGCCACAAGTACTGACTGAGTGAGCCTTCTCCTGAGTATGAGACCTAACAATTATCAATACTTTTTCCTTTTTTTTTTCAAAACCATATCACTTGTCTATGTTAGCATTTCCTACAGCCAATGAAATGGCAGGCACCATTATGACTTTCATTTGCCTGAAGACTCCAATGTCACTGGTGTGCACAGTAGAGGGATTTTGTATATCAGTGCTGGTGCTGAGCCACCAGGACTGATTCTGCCACAGTTGTAGACTTTGTATGCATGCAAATGGACTAGATTCCTGTGTGCTCAAACCAAGAGAGAAGTGTGACAAGAAAAGGTGAGAAACTGGGGGACAATTGTCAATGTCGCAAAATTATACTCAGAATTTCAAAAAGATAATGTCATGTAGTGACAATATGAAGATATTGCTCAAGGAAAGCCACATTGTACAAGAAATCCAGCCAATAATCTAAATTGATTGAGGTTTTTAATCCTTTATGATAATGAATAGCTCAATGTATTGTTTTTAAATAATTCCTCATAATATATTTTATCTTTATGTTTCTAATGCTGGATGTGTAAATTGTGTAAAGTGTAAAGACATTCAGTTAATTTCACTCAGTTCATGTATTTTTAAATATTTGGTTCCACAATATGTATTCATTTGTATGTAGCATAGTTGTATTTTTTTTAAAAACATTAACTTTTCTCAACAAATTAACAGATGTTTTTTAATCCCAGCACTCGGGAGGCAGAGGCAGGCAGATTTCTGAGTTCAAGGCAAGCCTAGTCTACAAAGTGAGCTCCAAGGCCCCTTGGTCTTGCAAACTTTATATGCCCCAGTACAGGGGAATGCCAGGGCCAAAAGTAGGAGTGGGTGGATAGGGGAGCAGGGTGGGGGTGGGGTGGGGGTGGGGAAGGGTATAAGGAACAGTATTTGAAATGTAAATTAAGAAAATATCTAATAAAAAATCGGAAAAAAAGTGAGCTCCAGAACAGCCAAGGATATACAGAGAAACCCTGTCTCGAAAAAAAAAACCAAAAAACAAAACAAACAAAAACAAAAAACATAAATAAATAAATAAATAAATAACAGATGTTTGTCTTAGTTACTTCTCTTTTAAAATGATTTTATTCTTAGCGTTGTATTTGTGCTTGTCTATGTGCTTGTCTATGGGTATGTGTATGTGCATGCAGGTGTTTGCAGAGGCCAGAGGCCTGGGTCTACACGGAACTGGGGTAATAGGTGGGTGTGAACCATCAGTGTGGGTGCTGGGAAATGAACTCAGAATCTAGAAGAGTCACAGCTATAGCAAAATGCTTGATAATAAAACAACTTAAGGGATGAAGGATTTGTTTTATTTTGTCTCCTAGGTCCAGGGTACAGTTCATCATAGTGGGGAAGTCATGGTAACAGGAACATGAGACAGCTGGTCACAGTCCCTGAAATCAGGACACAGAGAAAGATGAATGCTGTTGCTTAGCTCATCTTCTTCTTTTTCTTTGGTCTATGCTCCTAGCCCACAGAATGGTACTACCCACATTGGTTGGCTAGTAGTCCCACCTCAGTCAATGGAATCTAGGTGATCCCTCACAGAAATATGTAGAAATGTGTTTCCATGGTGATTATAAAACCTACCAAGTTGCTAATCCAATTGAAGATCACAGGTATCAGATGTGACATTGGTACTTGTGGAAGACAAAGTTTCTTGGAATCTTGGTTCTCTGGGGAGCTGTGTGGCAACTTGGCCTGATGTTTTGCTCTATCTCATCAAAAAAGCGTATGCTGTTCCCTTGCAATACTCCAGTGTCGCTTCAGTAATAAAGCTGCCACAATCACCAATTACACCTAACAATGTGCACGCTTAAGTACATTCTTAGTTATTTCTCTGTGAAACGGTTTATCTACTCTTCTACACCTAAAATATTTGCATTAGCATGCCTGTATATTAGTGAGTGTTCTCTAGAGGAATAGAACAAATAGAGTGAATATATATTTCAAAGGGGATTTAGTGACTGCTCACTGGAAAGGCTAAGAATAGTGCTGCTCAGTCCATGTGGAACATCAGCCCTCCCAGTCTAGTGTTGAATGCCTGCAAAAGCTGTTGGTGTTTAGTCCACATGAGGAAGCTGGGTTCTTATTCTCCGTGGCTGTGGCAGTAACAGGGAAGATATAGGTACAAACAAGGCTTGGTGGGATGGTGGACAAAATAAAACTAGCATTACCTTTTTTTCAGACTTGTCTATTCTGGCTGCCATCCAATCTGAAGGAAAGTCCATCCAGAGACTGCACCACCTGGAGATCACCCAGACACTATTGTAGATGCCAACAAGTGCTTGCTGACAGGAGCCTGATATAGCTGTCTCCTTAGAGGATCTGCCAGTGCCTGACAAATACAGAAGTGGACGCTCTCAGCCAACCATTCGACTGAGCACAGGGTCCCCAATGGAGGAGCTAGAAGAAGTACCCAAGGAGCTGAAGGGGTTTGCAGCTCCATAAAAGGAACAACAATATGAACCAACCAGTACCCCCAGAGCTCCCAGGGACTAAACCAAACTTCATGGAGGGACCCATGGCTCCAGCTGCATATGTAGCAGAGGATGGCCTTGTTGGACATGAATGGGAGGAGAGGCGCTGGTCCCGGGAAGGCTAGATGTCCCAGTGTAAAGGAATGTCAGGACAGAAAAGCAGGAGTGGGTGGGTTGGTGAGCAGGGGAAGGGAGAAGGGGGAAGGGAGAAGGGAAAGGGAGTTTTTGGAGGTGAAACCAGGAAAGGGGGTAACATTTGAAATGTAAATAAAGAAAGTATCTAATAAAAATTAAATAAAAAAAAAAAACAAAACAACAACAAAAAAGGGTGGGTAAACACTCTGGGAAAGGGTCTCAGCCTCTCAGGAAATCCTTCTGGAAAATACCCACCCAGTGGCATATCTCTTAGTTAATTCTAGATCCAATCAAGTAGACAAGCAAATTGATTGTCACAGGTATATCTTAGTCCAACAACCAATTACATTTTTTATGTCAAATGTAATTTCTAAATGAAGATGCTAACAAGTTGTTAATCCTACCTAGTATAATATAACTATTCCACATACAACCAGAATAGATAGCAAAATCCCCCAAGAAATATAGTCTTTTATATTCTGTAATTTAAATTTGGTAAAATTTATTTATCATACTGAACTACTGAAAGTATCCTAATTAATGTTACATTGCATGGTAAAGAAATAGAAAAATGAAAGAATAAATAACAACTTAGTATATTTGTACACATGCACATAAACATTGTTCATGAATATAACAAATGCCCATGGTGGTTACAGCCCCCATTTCTGTAAGTTGTTATGTGGCCTTAGCTGGTATTTATAACTACCTTATTCTACTGTACATTCCATAGTTACACCACCTTCACCGAGCTCCTCTGCAGCTCTTGATTATTTACCTGAAGGGCTAAACCCCACTTTATTGCCTGAAAGCTGTTGGCTATTTACAGTCATGCCTTGATTGCATAGTCACAGTTTCCCACTGACCTTACTCATAGGGCATAGTAACACCCACAAGATCTCCAATATACTAGACAAACTGTCCTTATAGCTTCTGGGAAGCAGTCTGCTTTCCCCTAGGTAATTTGGACCAGCCACCCTTTCCACCATGGTTACTCCTTTCTTAATTTTTTTTGACTCAAGTGTATAAAGAAACAAGTTTTAGTGAAACATTCAGTGAAACATTTGCTATACTTTCTCTGAAACCAAAGCTCCTAGGCCAACAGGGTAGAAGGTCATGGGAACAGAATGCAAACATTTCCCTAAAAGATGACTAAGAGTGATGCTCAATGTGCCATTTTCATTTGATTTGTTGACCTGTGAATTGATAGTTCATTTTGGTTGTCAACTTGATTGGATCTGTAATCAAAAGCAACAGGCAGGTTCCAGGCAGGTCTGTAATGATATTTCTTATAAGGTTTAACTAAGAGGAAAGACCCTTCCTTAGAATTTCTGTTACCTTCTGGTGGTGAAGTGAATGTAATGAGGTTCAAAGGAAAAGTTTTTGCCTTTTACTACCTGGCTGTCCTGGTCAGTTATTACTGTCAACTTGATCCAACCAAGAGTCACTTGGAAGGAGTATGTCTCAACTGAGGGATCAGATTGGACTGTGTCCATGTGTATGGGAAATTGTCTTGATTGTTGATTGATGTGGGATGTCCCAGTCCATCATGGGCAGTGCCACCTCTGGGCAGGTAGGTAGGTTATGCCTGAGTAGTGAGGTTTCCTAGAGTGAGTCAGAGACAGGAAGCCAATGATCTTTGCTTCAAGCTTGAGCTCCGGCTCAAGTCCTCAAGGATGGACCACGTGCCTTGTAAGCTGAAATCAATTCTTCCTCTCAAGTGCTTTTGTCTGATGTGGTGTTTATTTAAGCAGCAAGCAGCAGATTAGACCACCTCCCTTCTCTTCCTCCCGGTGAGTGAATCTACCTTGTCGCTGTCACTCCTGATGTTACCTGATATGGAGTCTAGCCTTTGGCTGTCTGCATGGATTGAGGAATGGTGGCTCTCCAGAAGTCATCTACACCTTCACTGCCAGATTGGAACTGATAAGGCACCCACTCTTGTGGACTGAGCAGCACCTAAAGCATGCAAATGGTGACTGTTGAACTCCTAAGCCTAAATCACGGAAGCCGTGCTCACAAACCCCTTTCATAATTCATTCTACAGGTTCTGCTCTACTTGAGAACCCCGACCGATACATCTGGCTAGAGAAGAATGGGTACGCGAATGAGACTGAGAATGCTGACATAGAGCATACACACAGTCTTCTAGAGAACACTGCTCCAGCCCCCAGGCTATTGCCATTGATTGGGCCATAACTGTGCCTTTAAAAAGACTACTTCCCACGAAGTCACTGGATGGCCTCCTCTAAGAATGGTGGCTTATTGGAGGCCCAGTGTGGTTTCTGTTACTTGAGGATTTGACACTTTGCATCAACCATATCCAAGTTAATCAGCGGTAAATGGAAGTGCATGCAGTTAATCCCACTGACCTTCAAACCTATCACCATAGCCACTTTTTAATGGGGTCACTGGGCAAAGCAAGGGTACTATAGCAACCTGAGACTATATTCGTCATAAGCCTAGGACAAAGCCTAATCCTATTATTCTCCTAAAGGAACAATGCAATGACATGACTCCTACTGATTTACAGCTATATCCATAGACCAGTGCCTCACTCAGCCCTCACCAGAGAACTTTTTCTTCCAGTAGATGCGAGTTAACACAGAGTCCATAATTGAACAATGTACAATAGTAAGAGACTTTGGAGCATTCAATCTTTTTTGTTTTCTTTGCTAACAGGTCTCACTGGAGATAACTTCTTGGGTGTTCCATGCCCACATCCTCCTCTCAGCAATGGAACTCTAACTCTAGAAGATCCCACACTTCTCCTGGACTGGCACCAGAATGTCTTCATCAAGACCCTTGCTTCAAGTCTCAAGAAGCTATGCAGAAGAAAAGAAGATGCATAAAATTATAAAAAGCCAGAGGGGATGGATGACTCCAAGGGAAGACCCTTCTGGATATAACAGTACTGATGTATATATGAACTCATAGAGACTGCGGTAGCACTCATAAGGCCCACACAGGTTCCATTGCTGAGAGGGAATACAGACAGGGAATGACCAAGGACCTGTCTCCAGTGATACCTGTTAGCAAAGAAAAAAAAGATGTTTTCTCCATTGAAATATCTCATGGCATATCCATGTCCAAGACTAATGGGCCAACACAAAGTGAACTCTGATAGTTTTGTAGACATTTTGTTTCATTTTGCTTTCTTTGGTCATTGTTTCAAAAACTCATATAAGCCTTTTGCTTATTTTGATTTTCATTTTTGTGAGTATTCTGTGTCTGTGTGTTTCTTCATTTTTTAAATTTTTTTCTCTTTTTTTTCTCTTCATTTTTTTGTTGCTATTGTTTTGTTTTTCTTTGTATTAAAGGGAAACAAAAATATATAAAGTTAATTAGATCAGGTAGAGAGGTGTGAAGAATCTGGGAGGAGTTGGGAGAGGGTAAAAACATCAAAAAGCATTGTATAAAAAAGGTTTTTCAAGTTTTTTAGAGTATTTTTTCTTTTTGTTTTTCTATTTATTTATTTATTTTAAACTCCAGATTTTCTCCCGATACACCCCCATACCACATCCTATACCTCCTCTCACCTTTGTCTCCATGAGGAGGTCCCCACCCCAAACCTTCACCCTACAAGTCCTCTAAACACCCTGGGGCCTCCAGTCTCTTGAGGGTTAGGCACATCATTTCTGACTAAACCCAGACCTGGCAGTCCTCTGTTGTATATGTGTTGGAAGCCTCATATCAGCTGGAGGATGCTGCCTGGTTGGTGTTGTAGTATCTGAGAGATCTCAGGTGTCCAGATTAATTAAGACTACTGGTCCTCCTACAGGGTTGTCCTCTTCCTCAGCTTCTTCCAGCTTTCCATTGATTCAACCACAGGGTCAGCAGCTTCTGTCCATTGATTGGGTACAAATATCTGTCTCTGACCCTTTCAGCTGCTTGTGCGGTCCATCAGAGAGCAGTCATGCTAGGTACCTTTTTGTGAGTACCCCATAGCCACAGGCCTTGAGAACCCCCCTTGAGCTGGATCCCACTTTGAGCTTGTCAATGGACCTACTTTTCTTCAGGCTCCTCTCCATTTCCACTCCTGCAGTTCTTTCAGATAGGAACAATTATGGATCAGAGTTTTGACTTGGGATGGCAACCCCATCCCTCATTTGATGCCCTGTCTTTGTGCTGGAGATGGGCTCTACAAGTTCTCTCTCCCCAATGTAGAGCATTTCATCTTTGAAGCCCTAGAGTCTTTCATCTCCCAGGTCTCTGATATATTCTGAAGGGTCCCCCCCAACCTCCTATCTCCCAGGGTTGCATGTTTCCATTCTTAAGCCCTTAGGGCTTCAGTCCTTTTCCCTCATCCAATACCAGATCAGATTCCCCTTTCCCCTGCCAACCCTCCCACCTTTGTCCACTTTCCCTCTCAGACCCCTCCTCACTCCCCACTTGTGATTGTTTTCTTCTCTCTCCCAAGTGGGACTGAGGTACCCTCACTTGGGCCCTTCACCTTGTTGACCTTTTTGAGTTCTGTGGACTGTATCTTGGGTATTCTGTACTTTGGTGGGGACTAATAACCACTTATTAATGAGTACATACCATGCATGTCATTTTGAGTCTGAGTTACCTCACTCAGGATGATTTTTTTTAGTTCCATCTACTTGCCTGCAAAACTCAGGATGTCCTCATTCTTAATAGTTGAGTAGTATTCTATTGTGTAAATGAACCACATTTTCTGTATCCACTCTTCTGTTGTAGGACATCTGGGTTGTTTCCAAAAAGAAACTTCTTTTTTTTTAAAAAAATTGAGAACCTAATTTTCAGTTCATACATGTTTAGAATCACAATATACACTTGACCATTTCTTTAATCAAGATGGGGTGAGTTTATCTCCTCTAACTAGCTTTCGTTTGTAGTCTGTTTTGTCAAAGAACCAAACCCTGCTTTTTTCTCTACCTTAACGTCTGTGGGTGACCTTTTTCATTCTCTAACCCTCAGATGCACCTGTCTCTGGTTATAGCTGCTGTGTTTCTTGGACAAAACAAGTAGAAAAATCCTCTTTGTAAATCCAAGCTGCTGGTCTTCACTGTTTAATTGGGAATGGAGACCATTATTAAAAGGCCTTCATTGGATTCTATGGTTTTACTGACATTTTACTGTGAGATGTTTCCTAATCTTTCTTTGTTTAGCTAGCGTTTGGGGGGCTGTTATTCTTTTCTGAACATGTTTATCTTTCTTTTCACCCAAAGGATTCATTCATGTGTCTGTTGTAGAACTTTAGTCTGGTTTTTTGTTTGTTTTTTTTGTTGTTGTTGTTTTTTTGGGGTTTTTTGCTTTTTCGAGACAGGGTTTCTCTGTATAGCCCTGGCTGTCCTGGAACTCACTTTGTAGACCAGGCTGTCCTCGAACTCAGAAATCCGCCTGCATCTGCATCCTGAGTGCTGGGATTAAAGGCATGCACCACCACACCCAGCTTTTAGTCTGTTTTGATTGTAGAAAAGTTCTTCTTCATTGAATTATGATAGATTGTATTGCTGGATATAATAAAATGGATTGATACAATTGTCTTTCGGAGCTTAGAACTTATTTCTCCAAGAATCCTTAATTTTGCAAGTATCTGCTGAGAGACCTGATGTTATTCTTATGTCCTGCCTTTATTTATGTCTTGGTGTTTCTCTCTTGCAATATTCAATCTACATTCTTCATTTTCTGTGTTTAGTGTCTAACTATAAAATGACGTGGAAAGGCTGTTCTCTGGTCTTGTGTGTTTGGTGCTCACCCTGGATGAGCATCTCTTTCCCTAGACTTGGAAATTTTTTCAATTTTTTATTAGATATTTTCTTCATTTACATTTCAAATGCTATCTCAAAAGTCCCTGTTATGAATTTACTGAAAATATTTTTGATGACTTTAACATGAAATTCTCCATTTCTATGCCCATGATTTGCAGACTTGGCCTTTCCATAGTGGCCCATATCTTCTATTCTGTTTATTTTTTCTTATTACTCTATCTCTGTTAATAGATTATCTTATCTACCCTGTGATCAAGCCTGCTCCAATAATCTGTCTTCCTCTTGGCCATCTGCACCTGGTAGACTTCCCAAGACTGATTTATGTGACACTAAAATTTCCATTTCCAGCATTCAGATGTGATTTCTTCCCCAGTTCTTTAATATCTTTGCTGAATTATAATTTCATGTCCTATATTACCATCCTTTTTTTGTTCATATTCTTGGAGTTAATTTTGAAGTTTGCATTCTCTTTCATTTTTTGAACATACTTATAATAACTGTTTTAAGTTCTTTGTCCAAGAGGCATTATGGAATTCATTATTTTTGAAAGAGTCATGCTATCTATTTTGTTTCTTATGCTTATGCATCAGAACTTGTGTGTCTGCATGGAAGCTATTGTTTGGACTTTTATTCTTATGGCAGAAATGTCTGCAATGTTTAAGAGGGGCTATATTATATATTATATTATATTATATTATATTATATTATATTATATTATATACCTGTAGTGTCATTTTACTATTAGTCTGGGGTCTAGTTCAGCAGTTAGGCCCCCAGTCCAGGTGGTCAGAAAGCCAAGCTCAATCCCCACTGCTCTCATGAGAAAAGGATACTATCAAAATAAATATTGCATTATGCTGAAGAGATAGCTTAGTGGAAAAATGTGTGTACCACTCTTGCAAGGACCCAACTTCAATTCCCAGCACCTACAACTGATAGCTCACTTATGGAGCCTGTAATCATTCACTTGCATGCAGACACACATATATACATATATTTTCATTTGAATGGTACTATGTATTTTATTTACACTAACTGACTTCATATACAGAGATTTTTGTCTCGATAATATTCAGGGGTATATTAAAAATAAATACAAGACACATGTTGCAAATGGAGTTTAGTACAAATAGTACAGTACAATCTAAGGAAACCCCATAAAATTAATAAAAATACAGTTGATATTCATTAATAGGACAATCTAAATGTATATAATGGACAAATATTTTATATGTATAATTTTTAAATAATAAAAATAAATTGAGGGGGCTGGTGATATGGCTCAGCGGGTAAGAGCACCCGACTGCTCTTCCGAAGGTGATAAGTTCAAATCCCAGCAACCACATGGTGGCTCACAACCATCCGATCTGGCTCCCTCTTCTGGAGTGTCTGAAGACAGCTACAGTGTACTTACGTATAATAAATAAAATAAATCTTTAAAAAAAATAAATAAAATAAAATAAATTGAAAGAACCCATTACAGTGGTAAGACCACTAGAGAAATAGTGATAGTCAAATAAAATAACGTCCCCATTCAGTGTCGATGTTACTAAGCAAAAATATACTGATAACCCTTCTGCACCATAATATTTATTTCTGTAATTTTTATTTCAAAAGATTGAAACCAAATATTTGAAGTGCTTTAATGCATACTACTAGGCTGCCATACCACAACATAGGACAAATCCCACCCTCTTGTCTGAGAGGATGTGTTCCTACAGGGGGATTCCATTCTTTCTATCTGCAGGTAAACAAGGAGACACAATTAAGGCTATAACTAAACTAATCATGGGACAAATCCTTGGAATTCCCGCAGGAATATATATCTACAGTCACACATTGTAAGTGCAAAGGGATAAAGATGGAGCAGAGATTGAAGGAATGTCCAGCCAATAACTGGACCAACTTAAAACATATTCCATGAAAGATAGCCAACCTTAATACCATTACTGATACTCTGCTATGTTTGCAGACAGAAACCTAGCATAACTGTCTCTTAAGAGGCTTAACCTAGTAACCAATGGAAACGGATGCAGAGACCCACAGCCAAATTCAGGTGGTGCTCCAGGAGTCTTGTGGAAGAGTGGGGGATAGAATTGCGCTAGCTAGAGGGGTCAGTGACACCACAGGAAGTCCTACAGAGTCAGATAACCCGGGGCCCATAAAGGGGCTCACAGAGACTGAACACTTGTAGCAGACATGAAACTTGATCTTCATATTGTCCCCTAACAATTGAAGCAGAGGCTGTCTCTGACTCTGATGCCTGCCATTGGATATTGTGGCCCTATCTGGACTGCCTGATTGGGCCTCAGTGGGAAAGGGTGTGCTTAGTCCTGCTAGGATGGAAGAGAAGGGGAGGGCCAATGGGAGGAGGGATTTATAAGGGTAGGACTGGGAAAAGAGGAGGCAGGGGGCTGCAATTGGGATATAAAGTGAATAAATCCATAAATTAATGAAATAATTATATAAATGGGTTCCATAAAATAGTGGTTGAGGGTATCAGTATATTTAGCCAGGTTCTTTTGTCTTCCACATAACTTTTCTTAATTATAATTTTTGCTTCTTATAATATATTTTGGTCATGTTTTCCCTCCTCAACTCCTCCCAGGTTCTCTCCACAACCCTACCCAACTTTGTTCTCTCTCTCTCTCTCTCTCTCTCTCTCTCTCTCTCTCTCTCTCTCTCTCTCTCCCTCCCTCCCTCCCTCCCTCCCTCCCTCCCTCCTTCCATCTTTTCCTCCCCCTCTCAAAAAAGTGGAAAAAAAAAAACCAAAGACCCCACAAGGACAAATGAAAATACTAACAAAAGACATAAACACCAATAAAACCAAAACAAAAACAAAATAAAGCAAAATGTCTACAAAAATATCATTGAGCTCATTTTGTTTTGATGAACTACTCCTAAGCATGGAGTGCAGTATCTATACCCAATGACACTGCACTGGAGAAAATTGATTTTCCCTTTATCAGTATCAATTGCGTATAACTTCTCGATTAAGGGTAGGACCTCACTTCTACTATCCTCATCTCAGTGCTAGGACTTTTTCTAGCTTGTGCCTATGCAAGCCCTGTGCATGCTGCCACAGTCTCTGTGAGTTCATATGTACATCAGTCCTGTTTTGTCTGGAAGATACTGTTTCCTTGCAGTAATCCATCACAATATATTTAGCCAGGTTCTTCATGGCAGTAATTTTCCATCGTGGCTTGTACACCAGATTGTATGTAATGTGTGCGTATATATAGATATATGATTTGTGTGCAAATATCTTTAACATATTTAGTATTTATATAGTGATTTTCATAATAAGCATCTTGCACATTAAGTTTTATGCAATGTGTGTGAATATATACATATGCACATATATATACATATATGTGCATATTCAAGTAGATTATTTTTGAGTTAACCAACTATTTTATGTCCCTGTCCACAAATGTTGGAAAGAAAGGGGTTTCTGCAAATTTGTGACACTATTTGACTTTTATTCCTGATTATAGTATTCCTAAAGCAGCATAATCTTGTTTTCATGTTGCTTTTAAACTTTTTGTTGTTGCTGATGATTTGTTTATTTGGAGGAGGAGACATATGCATAGCAGGTAATGCTTTCCGTTCATGTGTGGATGTCAGAGAACAAGTTATGGGAGTTGGTTCTGTCTTTCAACCACATAGATTCCGGGAATCAAACTCTGATTGTCACCCTCTGCCTGATGAACTCTCTCCATCTACTCTGTAGCTTTGGTGGTTGGCATGTGCCATGTGGTTGGAGCCTCTCCTGGAATGTAATACAGTCAGATTACCTGGTTTGAGGCTAGTTCCCTGCACAGATGGTTTCTCAAAGGATGGTTCTGACTTCACTCTGCTTCAAAGTATGAGTCCTATCTGTTCTTGCCTCTGCTGGTGTACCCCGCAAATGAAGAACATCCTGGCACAACTATACACTGTTTGTGTGTCTAAACCTCACTAGAAGTGACTTCAGTAGAAATAAATCTGAGGAAACAAAACTCAAGGGTCGGTAGATGCATTCACTATCTAGATAATAACTTCAAGAATTATTTTAGTAATAGAAACTTCACCCTTCAACCAATAATAAAATTGTGTCCTAATGAAACAATATTGTTCTTAAGTTTGCAATTTTTAGTATTCAACTATGTTAATTACCTTTTTGTTGCTGTGGGAAAATACCATAAGCATAAACTACTTATAGAAAAAAAAGCATTTATTTTGGATTATTATTCCTGAGGGTTAGAGTCCAAAAGGCAGAAGACATATGGTAGAAGGTAGTAGAGCAAAAGCTGAGAAGTCACAAATCAACCACACATAGAAAACGGAGAAGCAGAATTGGTAGTGGGACATCAATTCTCAGACCCCCTCAGAGGCCTACTTCCTTCAGAAAAACTGTCCCTCCTAAAAGCCCAAAACCTCAACAAACATCACCACCAACTGGTGACTAAAACCACTATACCAGGTAGTAAGTAAAAAGCCACAGATAATTAATGACAACTGAGAGAGAGTGGAGAAATTAGGCTTGCCTAGGGATGAGTCCCCTAGAAGGTTATCCAATAACATATATATATGAATATATATATATATATTCATATATATATATATATACACACATACATATAAACATATATACATACATTAAACAGGCTAAGCAAGTTTTATTCATCTCTCTCACACACACCTATAAATAACAATTAAAGAAAGCAAGGCCACAAGTTTGGAAGGTAGTGGGAAGGAGGACATGAGAGGGGTTGATGAGAGAGTTGGAGTGCAGACATGGAGGAGCAAATGGTGTAATCATATTTTAACTAAGTAACAATTGATTAATTTTCATAGAAAATCAGAACACATTGGTCCCAAAAGAAGTAATATGAGATATTAAAGAAGGACCTGAACTTCTGTGGCTCTTTTCAACCTACAAAGTAGACCACTGGAGTCATGTTCAGCCAGGGTAATGAAAACTGATGTTTGTAAAGCCAAACCCTCAGAGTCATTTACTGCACACAATTGCCAACGTTGTCAACTTTTAAGTTGTGTATGTGACAGCAGGAAAACCCTGAACATCTGATAAACAATCCTACACGTTTCAGCCTAAGGGTTACCAATAAGGGCTAATTTCACATATAAAGGGAAGACAGTCTTTTTTTATTTTACTATTTTTTATTGGATATTTTATTTATTTACATTTCAAATGTTATCCCCTTTTCTGGTTTCTCCTCTGGAAACTCCCTATCCCATCCTCTCTCCCCCTATCAACCAGCCAGATGACCCCCCCCCTCCCCAGAGCTCCCAGGAACTAAACCACCAACCAAAGAGTGCACATGGAGGGTCCCATGGTCCAGCCACATATGTAGCAGAGGATGGCCTTGTCAAACATCAATGGAAGAGGCCCTTGCTCCTGGGAAGTCTTGATGCCCCAATGTAGGGGAATGCCAGGACGGGAAGGTGGGAGTGGGTGGGGTAGTGAGTGAATACAGTCTTTTTAACGTGACCCTAACGCCCAAATAAAACAATGTATGTTTCTGAGTTTCTACAGCATTCCAGGCAGACTGCTCTGTCTGGTCTCAAACTACTTACCCTCTGGTTGCACAAATGAGACTGCTAACACTTCACAGATGGGTAACAGCCGGCTGACCGAACACTTAAGACTCATAAATGAAGCAGATCATGAAAAGAAAGAAAATGTCTATTATAGGTGTTTTAATATTTGGCAGGATTTATCTCAAGTTCTCAGTGTTTTTACACCATTCATGTTTCAAAATAATCCTCCGCAAAAGAAGCCTGGAAAGGGAGGATGGGGGTTGGGCAGAAAACAATGCCACAGTGCATGCATCTTAAAAGGTCACAGTGAAGCTATTGTTTTATATGTTAGCTTTAAAAATTAACTAAAAATTATTCTTTGGAATTCCATATTATCAAGAAATATTCAGCTATCAGATTCCACAATGAAGTATTACATTCTGCTTAACATCTTTTTCCAAAAGATACTGTGTGCCATACTCACATAGCATAGGGTGGCGGAAAATTGTTTATAAAATAAAGGGAAGATTAACCAAAAACAAAAAAAAAAACAAAACAAAAAAAAGAAGAAGAAGAAAATTCATCCACTTGCTTATTAGTATTTTATATTGTACTTTGGCCGGCCAGCCCACACTGAGATATTGTCAAATAGTAAAAATGTTTATTATTAAACAATAAATAAAAACTACATGGTGACAATAGGACGATATTCAAATTTGTTTCCATTTCATTGTGATGTTAGCACCATTGTTTATTTGATTCTCTGCAAACTGTGCAGGATTCACAGCTGTCAGGATGTCTATATATCCCGAGTCGAGCCTGAAAGTCACATTTCCCCCATGTGTTCTTATCTTCTTAAAACCAAATGGGTACAGTCATTTTGATATTGAGATAAAAATGAGGTAGTAAGTGCATATGACACTGGTATTAATGAATATAAACTTTTTGCTTGCTCTTTAAATGGTGAATTTTGAGCAAAAGACAGTTATTAGCACACATTAGGATTAACCATAGGTTCCTATATAATAATATTTTATTATAGTGAATAGCTCACGTGGGTTGTTGCTGCAACAATAAAACTCACCAATGCTAAAGAATAATAATCATATCACCTATAGATACTTTGATCCCTCTTCCCGCCCCTCCCCCTCCTTCCTTCTCCCTCTCTTTAAAGACTGGTCTGCAGCAGTGACACAGCTCAGCTAAGAATGTTGCCTCCCAGATACTTTTCTAGACTTTTACAGCTAAATAGCTTTAATATTGATTAGCAAAAAAAAATTATGGTTGTGGTGAAATTATGTGTAGTCAGTTCACCTGATTGTGTCCTTCCTTGATGTAGCTTATCATTCATCTCATGGAGACAAAGTAGACACTTGACTCCAAGCTGCTTAAAAGTCATGATGGAAGCTGCACAACAACTTAGCTTTATTTAGTGAACACACATGAACTAGAACATTGTATTGGAAAATATTTTTATATACAGATGAAATTTCAGGCATATGCCTATGATTTGATGATAAAAAATAAATCTATTTTTGAAGGAAAAAAGAAGAAGTGTCAGTGTTTTTACTGGAAAAGAAGCCAAGTCTTTAATACTGTTGTTGAGGTGTGGCTCCGTCCTTGGAGGGGGAGGGGAACCCGAGGAGGTTGACAGTTGGCTGATGTGGGTGTCTAGCCAGTAAATCATTGCATTCATCCTCCGACCTCCTATGTGCTCCCATTAAGCCCATTCAGCATGAGGTGATATGTGTGCTGTAGCCTGTCACCGGTTAATGCTCGTCCCCCTCTGCTCAAGTCTCACAAGCCCTCCTAAAGGCTGCCCTTCCAAGATTCTTGACTGGATAGTCACAGATTTCAAAAATCACAATGCTGAGTGTAAAGAAATAGGACATTAACAATCTGATATCATGGTATACACACATATCCAATTAAATATCTTAAAACGCACACCAAATTCATTAATAATCCTTGCTTCCAGGGGAGACTCAGAAGTGGCAGGACTGTAAGTTGCTTGCCAAAGGTGACTTTAACTACATCTGTAAAATGCAGAGTTTGTTCTTTTAATTTATTTTTTAAGTTTAGTTTCAAACTAGTGATCTTCCTGCTTCATTTTAGGTTAGGATGTGCTGCCAAGCCTATCTTGTTTTATTTTTATTATTTTATCATATCATTTTATTTTAATGTGTGAAATCTCTGTTGACTAGAGAAAGGAGGGTATTAAGTAGTAACTACAGTATGAATTTGGTATGTGTGTATAACGACCTGCACTATTTGAAATATCATAAATGGACAAGGTACAAACAACATTAAACAAGTCTGGGCTTAAATGTCCCCCTTCTAAGTGACCCAGCACACTATCACTTCACCTTCAGGGGCTCAGTTTACTTAGCTGTGTAATGGACTCAAACTTAGTTCAATTGCTTCCTGGGAACTGTAAATTAACTAACACATAAAAAGCACTTGGATCAAGAAGTCAGTACAAACCTGTCACCCCAGTGCCGGGTAAAGTGAGAGTTACCAAGTGTGTAAGGCCAGCTAAAGCTATAGAGCAAGACACCGCCCCAATAAAACAGAAAAGAAGAAAAGTGGAGAGGGACACCAAGAGTAATGGTGGGGGCAGGGGAGGAAGAAATATGGAAGGAAAGAGAAAGCAAGGGTGCTGATAAAATTGCTAGTAATTAAAATTACAGTGAGCGATGTTTTTAAATCTCAAAAACTTCTGGGTGGCTATCTTAATTAATCGTAATTAAATCTTTCTTAATTAAAAAATTGTGAACTGTAAACAAAAGGGGAAAAAAGAGCGAAGAAAGGCTATTTAACTGGTGGGAAGCGCATCTAGAATACTCTGGAGCAGCTGAACGACTACTGTTAGCAGTTAATTGGTTGTTTCGTAATAGACAGCGAGGAATTTTGAGTGCCCTGATTTGTGCACGTGCCCATTCATTCGTACATTTGTGTATTATTCGTAACTTTGTGTCAGTTAAAAATGAAGATGTTTTAAAATAAAAAAAAATTTACAGGCAGTTTAACATTAAAGAATATATAAGTTTGTTGAGTTTCCAAAGGTAGCTCCATTCTTGGGGCGTGCATAAAATACTTCCCACTCCTCAGGGGTTTAAAAGCCATCTCCTTTCAAACTTGACTCTAAGTTCTCCAGGGTGCTCAGTGACTCAGCTGTCTGATCATTCCTTCCTCTGTTTTTAACCAAGTCTTTCTCTTTCACTCAGTCTATGCAACCTGAATAGTTTGGAATGCCAGCCCAGAGAGTGCGCCTTTCTTCCTACTGCGACCAGAAAGGCGGCGGGGATCATGTGACGCGCGTTACTCTCCGCCGACTTGTTAATATCAGCTGTGAATTTTTCATGACGGCTTCGGTAACCTGTAGCCTGGAGTTGAAGCTCTGGGGGTTTTCACCACAAAGAGGTGGATCAGCTGAGCTCTCACTTCCCATCTGGCACTGGGTGACAGGGACAGTGAGGGGGGCGGCAGAAAACCTGGGGTTGTGGGGCAGCCATTGTCGAGCATCAAAGGCTAAACATGTGCTGTTGTGTGCACGTATCTTTGAGACACTTGTTTATCGCTGGCTTCAGAATACACAGAGCCAGCGTGTTTAACTTTATAGTCACCAGAACAGCTGCCGCGCGTGTAAGTAATACCCTTGCACACAGTGGCATCCTGATCTGCCAAGCCGGGCTCAGGACCTCTCTGAGTGGCCGCTTTGTGCTATCTGACATGCTCCTTTACCCACGCAGGCAGGCATCCACGTGCAGGCACACACACAGACGCACACCCTAGGCATGCAGGGCTGTTTGAAACTGAAAACCTTCAGAGCTAATTCCCATTTGTAACGGAATTAAGCTGGATTTTATGTTTTAATCTTTAAAAAAAAAAAGAGAAATGTCTTGAAAGTGAATGTCTCAAACATATTCAAAGTCAAGGGGGGAGGGGTGTGGAGAGAAAAAAAGCTAGTTAAAAAAAAAAAAAGACAAAATTTGAGTAGTTTTGTAGGACCACAAGACACTACACCTGAATGAGAAAAAAAAAAAAGATAAAAGGGAAGTAACAGCGGTGCTACTACAATGAATCTTTCAGATTTGTTTTAATCAGTGGAGAGAAGAGAAAGAATTTTTCTTTTTTCTTTTTCTTGTTGTTTGATAATCTTGTTTATTTTATTTCTGCCTGCAGCCTCCAACTTACTTCATATGTTCAGCTACTGCAGTCCACTAGATTTGGGGCATTAGGTAAACATAGCCCAAGAATCCACTCGAAAGCTCATAGCACTTTCATAGTGGGTTCGAGTTCAAGCTTGTATTTTAGTGTCAGATGATTAGTTCCTGGGAAAGCCTAGTGTACAGATAAGGCAGTTTCCCAGAAGTAGTCAGGACCAGAAACAACGGAAATTTTAAAAGCTAACCCTTGATTTGTTTATTTGTAATATAAAAATGTTGTTTTCAGATAGTGTAGACTATCACTACAAAATTTCTCTGACCTTGAGAATACGCGTCATTGTCGATGTTTGGAGGGCAGCAATTTCCAGAGGTCATTCACGCTTACCAATATTCTAACATTTCAAATGCTTTGGCAGGAGTGTGGCATTCAATGGAAAAGGTTATTAAACTGGTATGTTGAAGTATGTACCTACATCCAAGTGAGTGTAAACAGCTGTATACATTTCCTATAATTGAACAGTTAAATAACTTAACTTTAAATAACTTAACTTTAACTGCTACCCTCGCTCAACGCATCTCTTTGATGATGCTTTGCAGTCACAGAGGGGACTTGGAAGTAGTGTGCACTGACCAGCATGCTCACAACATCAAGGAGTGGATGAGTCAATCATTTTAAGTTTTCTCCCTTTATATTTTCACTCTAAAAAAACAATAATAATCATTGAAAGCAAATCACTTTTATATATTTACTCATCTATGTCATTGAAACCTTATGAAATTACTCCCCAAAAGCTTTCTTTGAATTTAATGAAATTCGGGGTCTTTTATTATGTAAAGAACCGGCACACACAGCCTGTGCGTCTCAAGAATTGTTATTGCTTTCTGCACATGGCTGTTTGGACATGGTCTTAGCCTAGGGGTGGGCTTTATGTAGACCTTGCAGATTTCTAAGATCCTCCGAGCCTTAGTTTCCTTATCAGTAAGCTGTGGTCAAGCATTGTTGTTAGAACAAAGGACACAAGGTGACTGCCTGGGCTGCTGTCTTCCATGTGACTGGATTGGCATGAGGTCCTGTCACTCCAGTCTGTGGTCAATAGCGAGGTTCTGTCTGCTTCATCTTATATCCCTTAGGATTCCCAGTAACATACTTTGCACAGAGTGGGCCATAGTGAATCGCTTAAGTAAATCTCTTTATACTTCACAACTTGGCTAACTTCTTTAAATACTTTACAAGTTGTCTAGCCAGATGCTCATAACACAAGGGAGAAATGGAGAAAATGATGAGGGGTAATTGGGGAGAGTGAATGAGGTTAATACAGAAGTAGAGGGATGGAAGAGAGGAAAAGAACAATAAAGATGTTTGGAAAAGCCATAAGGAATCACATTATTTTTTGTTTACCTCAAATTACATATAATATATACATGTATATATATGTGTACATAGAGATATACAAACATAGTTTAAATAAAGTTAAAAAGTTAAATGGGGTGATCTTCTCAAGGATCAGTAATCTACTCAAAAGAGAAGACAGAACGGTTCTAAGAGCCAAACGTAATGAATGACACCAAGAAAACAGTACCTTCCAGACACATATGACACACATATGAACTCATATAGACGGGGGCAGCATGCAAAAGACCTGCATAGGCTCAAGCCAGAAGGAATCTCAGCACTGAAAGGGTGAAGTAGATACAAAGTCCCAGCCCTTCCAAGAAGCTATTTGCAATTGGTGCCCACGGACAAAGGGAAAAATTAGGCTTTTCAAAAGTGGAGTGTCACTGGGTATATCAGCCATACTCCAGGGAAGGTCCCACACGCAGGAGTAGTTGACTAACAAACAAATTCTATCTCTGTGTGATTTTGTTTATTTGTTTGTTTGTTTTGGATGGGCTTTGTTTCTTGTTTTTTGTTCTGTTTTATTTTGATAATATTAGTCTATTTTTTGCTTATTTTGATTTTTTTTTTGTGTTTTCATTTTTTTTTAAGAGAGGAAAAACAGGAAAGTGGGTGAGTAGGTCAATGGGGATCTGGGAACTGAGGGAAGGGAAACACATGATCAAAATAGATTGTATAAAAAATTTATAGAAAATACTAGTTCTCAAAGCAAAGAAAATCATCTTCTTCATACTCACAGATAGTTATAGCTCCTGACCCTCACCAGAGAAGTATCTTTTTGGAAAAGAAATTGTTACAGAAAATTACAACTGGTCAAAAAGCAAGAACAGTGGACATGAGGTGCTCTACCTAAAGGATAGTCTACAACACAAGTCCTGCTCCTAAGGCTCAGAAACAATGCAGAGTAGGAAGAGAAATGACTGTAAGATCCAGAGCACCGTTGGCGTCTTCTTTTGGAGACCGTATCTCCAAGAAATACAGAGGATATTCACCCATGATGCGTCAAAAATATGTCTCCCTAATCATGATGTTAACAAGAAAAAACATCTATAGACAAGCTGAAGTTGGAGGGGGAAACTCACAGAACCCCACCCTGAGACAAAGAACTACAGGTTACTAAAATATTCTGAGAAGTAGAAAAGTAGTCTTCTTGCTTGGTAGAACACTCTAGTTGGTTATCCAAAACCAAGTGGTCAACCCTGAAATCATGTACATGGACTCCACAAATGTATGCATATACTTATACATATCAATATAAATATAACATAGCAAATTAGAGGCAGGAGGAGAAGGCCAAAAGATTGTGAAGGCAGGGAATTGCGGGGTGTCAGGCAGGGAAAGAACATTGAAGGAATTGGAGGGGGGAAAAGAATACATAAAAATGATATAATTATGGGGGTTTTTGTTTTCTTTTTAAATTTGGATATCTTATTTGGTTACATTTCAAATGTTATTCCCTTTTCTAGTTTTCTATGAGGGTGCTGCCCCGCCCACTGACCCCTACCTTACTGCCCTAGCATACCTCTACACAGGGCATCAAGCCTTCATAGGACCAAAGGCTTCTCCTCCCATTGATTTTAGATAAGGCCCCTTCATCTCCTTCAGTCCTTCCCCTAACTCCTCCATTGGGGTCTGTCCCTGTGCTCAGTCCAATGCTTGGGTGTATTGGTCAAGATCTGGCAAAGCCTCTCAGGAGAGAGCTCTACCAGGCTCCTGTCAGCAAGCACTTCTTGGCATCCACAATAGTGTATGGGTTTGTTGTCTATATATGGAATGGATCCCCAGGAGGGGCAGTCTCTGGATGGCCTTTCCTTCAGTCTCTGTTCAACTCTTTGTCCCTATATTTCCTTCAGACAGGAGCAA
The DNA here is from genome assembly GCA_902729485.2 of Mus minutoides. NCBI lineage: Eukaryota > Metazoa > Chordata > Mammalia > Rodentia > Muridae > Mus > Mus minutoides. The sequence goes on along the minus strand of LR749970.1, from coordinate 176,476 downwards.
TTATGGGTTAAAATTTTGGAGATGGATGGGAGGCCCCATCCTGCAACCAGGGGCCTTGCCTAACCTCTGGATATGGTCTCTACAGATTCTCCATCCTCTTTGTGGTGTATTTCAGCTAATGCCATCCCCATGGGGTCCTAGGAGGCTCTTGCTCTCCAGGAATCTGGGACTTTATGGTTGCTACCCCCAGCTCCCCATCCCCCATTTCTACACACCTCTGTCCAATTTCCTGACCCTCCATCTGCTCCCATACCTGACTCTACCCCTCCTTTTCCCTCTCCTCCTCTCTTACTCCCAAGTCCCTCCCACACTCTACTTCCCTTGGTTATATTGTTCCCCCTTCTAAGTAGGACTGAAGCATCCACTCTTTGGTCTTCCTTCCTTTTGAGCTTCATGTGGTCCATGAGTTTTACCTTGGGTATTCAACACCTGGTGCCTAATATCCACTCATCAGTGAGTACATACCATGTACGTTCTTTTGTGACTGAGTTACCTCACTCAGGATTATATTTTCTAGATTCATCCATTTACCCATGAATTTGCCATGAAGTCATTGTTTTTAATAGCTGAGTACTACTCCTCATAAATTTACAAAACTTCTGTAAAGCAAAGGACACTGTCAATAGAACAAAATGACAACCAACAGATTGGGAAAAGATCTTTACCAATCCTACATCTGAAAGAGACTAATATCCAATACATACAAAGAACTCAAGAAGTTAGACTCCAGAGAATCAAATAACCCTATTAAAAATAGCCAGAAGCTGGAAAGAACCCAGATGTCCCTCAACAGAGGAATGGATACAGAAAATGTGGTACATTTACACAATGGAGTACTATTCATAAAATGAATTTATGAAATTCGTAGGCAAATGGATATATCTGGAAGATATCATCCTTAGTGAGGTAACCCAATCACAAAAGAAGTCATTGGATATTCACTCAGTGATAAGTGGATATTAGCCCAGATACTTAGAATACCCAAGATACAATTTGCAAAACACAAGAAAATCAAGAAGGAAGACCAGCGTGTAGATACTTCATTCCTCCTTTGAATAGGAAACAAAATACCCATAAAAGGAGTTACAGAGACAAAGTTTAGAGCTAAGAAGAAAGGATGGACCATCTAGAGACTACCCCACCGGAAGATCCATCCCATAATCAGTCACTAAACTCAGACACTATTGCATAGGACAGCAAGAGTTTGCTGAAGGGACCCTGATATATCTGTCTTGTAGGAGGCTATGCCAGGGCCTGGCAAATACAGAAGGGGATGCTCACAGTCATCTATATGATGGAACACAGGGCCCACAATGGAGAAGCTAGAGATAGAACCCCAGGAGCTGAAGGGGTCTGCAATACTATAAGAGGAACAACAATATGAACTAACCAGAACCCCCAGAGCTCATGTCTCTAGCTGCTTAAGTAGCAGAAGATGGCCTAATCAGCCATCATTGAGAAGAGAGGCCCCTTGGTATTACAAACTTTATATGCCCCAATATGGGGGAACGCCAGGGCCAAGAAGTGGGAGTGGGTGGGCATGGAAGCAGGGCAGGGGGAGGGGGGAGGGAACTTTTGGGATAGCATTTGAAATGTAAATTAAGAAAATATCTAATAAAAAAATGAAAAAGATGGGGTACACCAAGGACCCAAAGAGGTCTGCAAACCTATAGGTGGAACAACAACATGAACTAACCTGAACCCCCAAAGCTCGTGTCTCTAGCTGCATATGTAGTAGAAGATGGCCTAATTGGCCATTATTGGGAAGAGAAGCCCCTTGGTCTTGCAAACTTTATATGCCCCTGTACTGGGGCATGCCAGGGTCAAGAAGTAGGAGTGGGTGGGTAGGGGAGCAGGACAAGGGTAGGGTATAGGGGACTTTTGGGATAGCATTTAAAATGTAAATGAAGAAAATATCTAATAAAAAATTGTTGAAAAAAATGGGGTACAGAGCTAAACAAAGATTTTTCAACTGAGTAATATCGAATGACCAAGAAGCGCCTAAAAAAAAATGTTCAGCATTCTTAGTCATCAGGGAAATGCAAATCAAAACAGCCCTGAGATTCCACCTCACACCAGTCAGAATGGCTAAGATCAAAAACTCAGGTGACAGCAGATGCTGGTGAGGATGTGGAGAATGAGGAACACTCCTCCATTGCTGGTGGGATTGCAAGCTGGTACAACCACTCTGGAAATCAGTTTGGCAATTCCTCAGAAAATTGGACATAGTACTAAATGAAGACCCAGTTATACCACTTTTAGGCACATACCCAAAAGATTCTAAAACATATAACAAGGACACATGTTCCACTATGTTCATAACAACCATATTCATAATAGCCAGAAGATGGAAAGAACCCAGATGTCCCTCAACAGAAGAATGGATACAGAAAATGTGGTACATTTACACAAGGAATACTACTCAGCTATTAAAAACAATGAATTCGTGAAATTCTTAGACAAATAGATGGAATTAGAAAACATCATTATGAGTGAGGTAACCCAGTCACAAAAGAACACACATGGTATGCACTCACTGATAAGTGGATATTAACCCAAAATTTCAGATACAATTCACAGACCTTACAAAGCTGAAGAAGGAAGATCAAAATGTGGATGCTTCAGTTCTTCTTAGAAGAGGGAGCAAAATACTCATGGGAAATAGAGGTTGGGAGGGACTTGGGAGGAAGAGAGAAAGAAGAAGGGGAAAAGGGGGTCAGAAAAAAACAAGTATGACATACAGAGGGTCAGATATTTGAACAAAGGTGTGTAGCAATGGGAGATGAGAAACTGGGGATAGCCACCAGCAAGTCCCAGATGCCAGGAAAGCAAGAGACTCCCAGGACCCACCAGGGATGAGATTAGCTGAAATGCCCAACAAAGGAGAGGAAGAACCTGGAGAAACCATATCCAGAGGTTAGGCAAGTCCCTTGGTTGGAGGATGGGGCCACCCATCCATCTTCAAATTTTTAACCCAGAATGGCTCCTGTCTAAAGGAAATATGGGGACAAAGTGTGGAGCAGAGACTGAAGGAAAGGTCATCCAGAGATTGCCCCACCTGGAGATCCATCTTATATACAGACACTAAATTTTGGATGCCAAGAAGTGCTTGCTGACAGGAGCCTGTTATCACTCTCTCCTGAGAGGATCTGTCACTGCCTGAATAATACAGAGGTGGGACCCCAATGGAGGAGTTAAAGGACTGAAGGAGCTGAAGGGCTTTGCAACCCCATAGGAAGAACAACAATATCAACCAACCAGACCCCTTAGAGCTCCTGGGGACTAGAACACCAACCAAAGAGTACACTATGGAGGGACCTGGGACACCAGTGGCATTTGTAGCAGAGGATGGCATTGTAGGGAACCAGTAGGAGGAGAGGCCCTTGGTCCTGTGAAGGCTCAATGCCCCAGTGTGGGTGAATGCTAGCTAGGGCTGTGAGTTGGAAGTGGGTGTGTGGAAAGGGAGCACCCTCATAGAAGCAGTGGAAGGGAGGATTGGATGAGGGGTGTTCATTGGGGAAACCAGGAAAGGAAAAAGCATTTGAAATGTAAATACATAAAATATCCAATAAAAATAAGAAGCATTTGATGACTATGATTATTGTTTAATCTTGTATTTGAAACAAAAAATAGAGAAATATTACACTTGCAAGTTAATATTTGTACTCATGATAAAGGAAGCAAAAGCAGCTTGAGTATCTTTTGGAATCAGTAGAGATAGTAAAAAGAAATTCCAGTGAATGTGAGCTTATAGGTTCCAGACCCATCCACATAATAAAGAATTTAGTAGTTTTGAAGTTCCAGGATACCAACACCACCATCTCAGAGCAGAGTAATCAGAAACACAGTGCTGCCCAGCAGATCAGCTGGAGGTGAAGTTTTTTTCCCCTAAGGAAAGTTAGGCAAAAAAATGCAGTTACAGATAACCATTCATCCACTCATTCAATAGGTATTTTTGCTATTTTCCAGGCAGTATTCTAGATGCTGAGAATGCAAGAGTGGATGTTAACGTTTCTTGTCTTAGAAAATCAGACAAAGAAATAATGAACAGATATACAAGGAAAATACAGAAGTATCCATGGGGAATCAATGCAGGAAATTACCAAAATGAGTACTAATGTTAGCTTCAGAAAATAATGATCTTATATGGTGTGGCAGCCTGAAGATGAACATGAAAGAGGTAGAAGTTTTTTGGGAAAGGGATGTTGCAGGGCACAGAGAACAGAAATAGAGTGCTGGAAACAAAATGGCTCTTCATTCTAGAAAAAAAAAAAAAAAACACAAAGTCACACTTTTTGCTGCTAAAGCAAATAAAAGAATGGTAAGATTTAAAAGAAAAAAAAAGAAAAAAAAAAACAAGGTAGGAAAGGCTGAGCCTGGTGACACACATTGGAAAGTAAGGGAAAGGACAGGAAGTTCTACCCCAGCCTTTATTAGCAAGACCTTGTTTCAACAAAAACAACCAGGCAATAATAATTCAGTAACAGAAAGAGAGGAGGGGCCAGTGGGATGGCTCAGATGGTAGAATCACTTGCCTCACAACCCTGATGATCCAGGTTCAATCCCCAACACCCACAGTAGAATGAGAGAATGAAATATTGTAGAGTTGTCTTCTGATTCTACAAATATCCTATGCATACTTACACACACACACACACACACACACACACACACACACACACACCATACACACTAAAATGGGGCAGGAGGAAGCAGGAACCACTGTCTACAGCTTTCTAAACAGTTATATGAATTTATGGTTTCACTCTGCATGAGAATTTTTAGGAATATTCGAAGTATAACATTATGTAACTATATATATATATAGTGTTAATTAAGATCACAGTGTTAATATATATTCCACATATCAAGTAAACTAAAGAATAATAAAATAAATTAGAAATAGTTGCTTGGACACAGAGTAATAGCAAAAAGATAAAATATAAATTAATGAAATGTGTTCTGCTGACAGAAAGCCAGTAAGATTTACTAATGAGTTGGATAGTTCATGAGATAAGAACATAAAGAATTAATGGACAATTAAAAATAATCTAGTTTGAGAACTAGAAGATTGCAAGTACCACATGTTCAAATGATGTGAGCTGTGGAGATGATGTGGGGTGGTCAGCAGTCCTGGGACCATAGTAAATATTGTCCTGCTGAATAGTTATCATTCCCAGTAGGTCAGTTAAATAGAAGCCACTGCCAGGTAATTTTCAGGTGATTTACTGAACCTGACCACTTCCTCAAGCAAACTCTTACAATATACGGAAACTGATATAATCACTATGAAAGGTAGCCTGATTCTAACCTTCACAAATTTTTCACAGATAAGGCACAGCTAAAAAAATTGAGGATGAATACAAAATAAAACCTACTAATGGGTATTAATTCATTCTTTGAATCAATAGCTTCACCATCTTATTTACAAAATTACCTCTGTATCCGATAGTCTTTCCCTAGAAGTGTTTTCTAGTGAGCATTCTGGAAACATTCATTTACTGTTTCTCCAATTCGGTTAGTTTAAGGAAGTCTTGATGATGTGTGGTCTATTTCTTTTCCTAATTTTCTAATAAAGTCTCTCTTGATTGGTTTTGTTACCCATCAAAAGTGACATACCTCAACAGAAATAAAGTAATAATTGTGAATTGCTGAAGTGAGCCAATTCATTTCCTTATTTGCCAATTTGTAAATATAACTTGCTATCACAGGAAACATCAACCAGAAGACCAATACTTAGATGATTTTCTTTTATTTATTTATTTATTATATGTAAGTACATTGTAGCTGTCTTCAGACACCCCAGAAGAGGGCATCATATCTCATTACGATGGTTGTGAGCCACCATATGGTTGCTGGGAATTGAACTCAGGACATCTGGAAGAGCAGTTAGTGATCTTAACCTCTGAGCCATCTCTCCAGCCCCTTAGATGATTTTCAATCTGCACACACAAATACTAGAGCTTTTGCTCACATTCTTTTTCTAGATTCAGTGGTGCAAATTCAACCAGATTATTTAATATCTATTACCTGACTGCCCAATCTGCTGAAATACAAGGTTAAAAGTCTTATTAAAGCTTAGGAGTTGTGATGCAGCCAACATTTACAAAGAGACTGTCAGATAATTCAATAGCTGGGAATTGCCAAAAAAAAAAAAAAAAAATCAGACTCCTGCCTGCCTTCCAGGCAGTGAGTAAAGTATAAATTAAAGGTAGTATTTTAAAGCTTTATAGCTAAACATGAAAAGGCTTTAAAGAACTACTGTTGCTACTACATATTCTCACCACCACCACCACCCCACACACACTTCTATGTCTGGAAAAGTTTCTAGGTCATGGGTTGTCATATCCTAAGGCTGAGAGAACTGCTGAGGGAAACACAGAAAATCGTTATCATTAACATCTAACACTAGAAAGATGGAGATCCTGGAAGTTCTAAGGTTTTAGCTACTATGAGGAATAGACTAGGGTGGGGGCTGCACTCCTACAACACCAAGAAAATAAAGACACTTTCCATTCATATAAATGTGAAGGTAGTGTGTTAAAAGTAGTTGAATTAGGTCATCTAGCATGCGGCTATGGATTTGTATAGTCCTGTCTAATCGTTTATAATTTCTGAATTGGAAAGCTTAGTTGACATCTTACTGCTCTGAATTCTAAAAGATTGCACTGAATGAAGCTAAAGCACTTCTACATTCCTTTAGCTGACAAAAAAGCACAAACTGTTGTGCACATCTCTTTAATTATGCCACAGCTTTGCCCAGAAAAAAAAATCACATAGCATTATAATAAAAGCCACAAGATGTCACTGTTACAGATTGTATTTAAGTATATGCTAATCTGAACATACATAATTTTTTTTATTACAAAAGCCAAAGAGATTCTGGCTTGTAACTTTTACCACCAAGGAAATACTACAGTTAGATTTTCGAATAGATGTTCTCTCTATTCTATTGACTCTTCATTTCTCCATAACCCTTGTGGCTGCTTTTACTGTGCCTTTAAAATTATCAGGGAAGAGGAAAATATTTCCACCAAGGAGATGTATCATAAATGAGTTGTGGTTTTCAGAAGTATGATAACTTCATGTTTCCTCGGAGAGGTCAAAATGTGCACCAATTAGAAGATAGATTCAGAATGCCCCAGTCCTGACCTTTAGCTTCAACAGAAGGGTAGGTGGACACAGGGATATCCCTTGCCTTAGGTTTTTCCTCACTGTTAGATGGCTGGGATAACAAATGACTCGCTACAATACACACTTTTTATCAGTCTTCTAATTGTGCATAAAGACTATAAATTCCTTCAAGGAGCTGCCCCCATGTAGGCAAGATTTCTATCTCATTCTAAGTTTTTAAAATGATTTAATAAGCTTGCATTCAAGGAAGACTCACCAGAAAGTTTTGGCACACAGTAGGGCTGGGGTATCTGACATTTTACAAGGTTCAGCATCTACAACCAGAGCCCCATCTATAAACAAATGACTGATTCATGCAGAACCCAGGCTGACAGGGTAAAGTAACTTCACAGGACATAGTTGTACCATTTTAAATAGCTGATTTTTTTTAAATGAGTTTATTTGTTATATTCCCATAGATCAGCAAAATCTCTACACAAAGAAAAAAAAAATCATGGAAGTTTCGAGAAGCAATAATGTCCCTATCTGGGGGAACAAGTAGGAACAGCCATAAAACCTGCCAGGTGCGTGTGTGCCATTGTGGAATGTTGTTCAGCATGCAGAAAGTTTGGCCTGATGCTGTCAGCCCAGGGCAAAGGATGAATTATCCAGGTAAATCAGGTTTCTTCTTCAAAGACTGAAAAATGTTTTCCAATGAGATGTCTAATATTGTAGGCAAAGCTGTTCTGGAAACTGAGAAATTGCCCTGAAATTGTTAAACATAATTTTTGTAAACTTTAACACTGATACAAAGAACACACACAACAAATAAACCAAAAAAAAAAAAAACAATAAAACAAAAACAGTAGCAATAACAACAAACCAAACAGTGATATGTTGCTAAGTATTCATCTTTGTATGGTTGCTGTGGCAGATGCCATTAACAATGCCCATTCTCACTGCTTGTATTTGAAGACCTAAGCAGTGAAGAGGGTGAAGACTCTACCACATACGTTACTTATCTTCGACTCTCTGTCCAGCCTTCCACTTCCACCCTGATTGTGTGCGAATCTCCCAAACAGTATGCACTGTGCACTGCCGAATTTTATGTCAACTTGACACAAGCTAGAGTCATCAGAAAGGAAGGAGCCTCCGTTGAGAAAATCCTTTATAAAATTGAATTGTAAGCAAGCTTGTAATGCATTTTTAAATTAGTGATTGATGGGGAAGGGCCCAGCCTTTTGTGAGTGTTGCCTCCTCTGGTCTGGGGGGTGGGGTCTGGGTTCTAGAAGAAAGCAGACTGAGCAAGCCATGGGGAACAAGTTGGTAAGCAGCACTCATTCATAGTTTCTGCATCAGCTCCTGCCCCCAGGTTCCTGTACCCTTCCAGTCCCTGTCATGATTTCCTCCAATGATGAAAGTGATGGGTAAGTATAATAATAACCTACATAAACTACTTTCTACCAAAATTGCTTTTGGTCACAGTGTTTTATCACAGCAATAGATGTAATAATGCTAACTAATGTGAAATGCTAAGACACAATGATTTAAAAAAAAAACCTCAGTAACCAGGAACTGGATTCCATTCAAGAATAGTTGAGATCAAAGATTTGTTAATACAAGATGACACAACTAATTTTATCAACCTAAAAAATACTTATTTTTATTTCCTGTGTGTGGGTGTTTTTCCTGAATGTATGTCTGTGAACCAGAAGCCAGAAGAGGGAATCAGATCCTCTGGAATTGATATTATAAAGGGTTATTAACTATGTGGGTAGTGGGATCTAAATCTAGGACTACTGGAAAAGCTGAGCCATCTTTCCAGCCCCCAAATCTTATCAACTTTATTGGTTTATGTGGAAAGACTGCTATCTATTTATTTTTCAAAGTTTTCCCACTGAAGGTGGGAGAAGATGAGAGGATCATTCTGTTCATTCTGATCATTACTCCCATCCCAGCATCTTTCTGTTATGTTCATGACCTGCTCTCTGTAATGCTGGTGCTACATTAGGAAAATCTGTTGGAACAGAACCTTACATGCTGAGAGATTAATATGAAGCATTTCCAGGATTAACATCTGCAGAGACTCAAAACACTTTATAGCCAACTACGTTCCATTTTTGTCTATACAAGAAATGGTGAAGACAGAGCTTCTGATTCTGGCTTCTAGCTACCAAGGCAAGCAAGAACACTGTGTGCCTCCTCATGAATCCTGCCTCTTTTCTCTTCTGTGTCCTTCTGATGTCTTTGCTGTGGTACCTGTCAACCTGTAAGCCACCATATAGCACCAATCACTTCAAAGACATGGAACCTTTCCACCTGAAGAGCCTGCTTATCATAACCATTCATTCATTCATTCATTCATTCATTCATTTTGCGGTGCCAGGATGGGACCCAGGGCTTTATACATACCAGGGACTGGTTATGATTCACATGCATGTGTAAGGTTTTTGTATATATAGGTGCTAGTAAAGAAAAGCAAAGATAAGGGAAAACCTTTAAAGTTTCCACCCATATGTGAGAATAAATATTGATATTATTCTGGATATATTATCAGATATATTACAGTGTTGCAAATTATTCATTTTGATTATTAGAATCCAGGTTTTCCCACGTGATTCTATTTGTAATGAAATGACAGCAATGTATTGTTGTACTTGTTTCCTCTGCATCATTATTGTTCCTTTTCTCTTAGAGGTAAGAAAGAGGTGCATAAGACTTGGGGAGTTAATAAAACTTAGCATGTTCCAAAAGCTTAGGCTGTTACAAGCTTCCCAGGCCCCTCGAAAAGTGACAAAAAGCTGTGAACAGTGCTGGACAGGGGATGCTCCTGGAGCAGTGAGCAGTGCTGGGCAAAGTGCTAGAGCTGCCTAAGAGCACAGGGAACTCCAGCTGGGCAGATTCCCTGACCCAGGTAAGCAGGCCTGCAGTGATGCAGCTACCATGCTCCTGCAGGTCAGCCTGACCCACACTTTTGTACATATCATCATCTGATCCAAAACAGCAGCTGAATTACTTTACTGTCATCAGTGACCTGTCTATGGTGGAGAGACATTTGCCCATCTCTTTCCAGGGAAAGTCACACTACAAAGTGTAAGACTCAGTATTTTAAACTAATATTTCTTTATTCCCCAGGATTGATGGCCATATTACTAACAAGATTCAAATATATTAGTGATGACACTATGCCTTGCCTTGCTGCTTGTTAGAAGCGTCTCATTTTCTGTTTTAGTAATTCATTCTTGGCAACAACCTGCATCAGTCCTGTGGGAACTAGTTTTCTGACCTACTTCCCTTACTTTTGTTTCTAGTATGGACTTAAACTACACCAATGTTAGAAATTTCAAAACGCTAAGCAAATGACTTCTATAACACATTGAAGGGGAGGATTTGATGCAGCCTTTGTTGTTGGGGCTTTGGCAGTGGTTTGGTGAAGGAAGCTGTTGGTGATTCTGGGTGGAAGGGGTGGTGGTTTACTGATCTTAACCAACTCTAATACCTCCCAGCACATTAGATTCAAGGCTTGATGATTCAAATATAAAAATACCCAAGGCTACAGTAATCCTACCATCAAGATTAAACTGCACACAACAAGATAGTCTTCAAAGTATGAATTGTCTAAACTCAATTTTGAGACCCCATAGCTATGCTAAGACAATGACTCTGCCCATCAAGGACGACTGAACACCTGAAGTACATATGAATAGCCCCAGCTCAGATGTGTAAGTGTGAAAATGCACATTATTGATTGTTCATGTTAGAAACTCACAGGAGCAGAGATTGCACAGCTATCTCATTAGTTAAGTTTAGCCAAGAAAAATCATTTGATATGGAAGATAAATTTTGAGGAAAAAAAATGTAGCTAGCAATGTGCCTCACTGGGTAGCTGCCTTTTTTATTTTTCATTTTAATGGAATCGCCTGACATATATCAGCATTAAGAACAAGAATCAGCAGACAATGGCAATAGAAAATATTATTTCACTCTTAGAAAACAAAGCTCTAGCTGTCCTGCCTTTAGAACATTAAACTCATGTTAGCCACACTCAAGTTATGCCTCAAAAAGAGAGAGAGCACTAGACTCATACCAACTAGAACTCCCAAAGAGAATGGTGTACCTGGCTAACAAAAGAATAGGGAGAGCCTAAGAATGGAACAGGAGGGAGTACAGCTGAAGGCATAGGGCTGAGCATGATGCCTGCCTTGTATGCCAGATTGCTGAATTCTAAAACCAATAGGAAACACTATAAAATTGAGAAGAGCGGTGACATGTTTAATAATAACTCACTGATGGCCTATTTTACTTGGTATATAATAGGAGATCACATATGAGATGAGTTTTCCAAAGGGGTGCTGAAGCTACAAGGGGCTTTCTAAAGAAAATTAGGGGTGCTTTGGGTGTGGTCACCAGGCTGCTGTTACTTCTGCCTTAAACACCCTTTTTTGCCATCAACAGTATTTTAGATTCTCGTGCCTTACAGTTTGAGGAGAGACTTGTTAATGAAGCACAGGAGAGATAGAAGGCGTGTGTTGGGTCTTGAACCTTAGGGAGGTAACTACTTCTACTTTGTTATAAGAAATGCAAGCTGACAACAGACCAAGACAGGCTGTGGCAAAGGCCTCCAGGTGGGAGGTTCTAATCTAGATGATAGTAACAACTGTTGCCTGGAGGCAGGAGCCAGCAGCAGCAACAGCAGCAGCAGCAGCTGGAAGTCTTTTCAGAATCTAAGGCAGAGAGACCAATGTGATCTGAGTGCAGACATCAAAACAACTCACCTAGTGGTCACAATCAGGATTCCAGTTTTGTAGTGGTGCAGGAGAAACAAAAGTGGGTAAAAATAAGACAAAAACCCAGCCCCAACTGAAGTGAGTCTGAGTGTCTTTGCCCTATACATTTGGAAATGTGTAGTGACATATTATCACTTTGGGGGATAAGCTTGTGCTATAGGCATCTAAGGAACATAGGCCATTGCTACTGCTAAGCATCCTATAACACTCCTGACAGTGACCCTCATCAAATAGTGATGATCTGGCCCCAAATATCAGCAAGACTAGAGCCTAAGGTAGATTTCCAGGCCAAGCTTAAGCAAAGAATAATAGCACTGAATCCCACACTGTTTGAATGGAGTACTTCGCTTCAGTCCTCTTGTCCTCCACAATTTCCTAACTAATTTCTGTTAGTGTCTGCTCAGGATTTCTAGGGGTGCCCTCTCCAGAATTCGCAGTCTGTCTACTATCAAGACTCATGGTGCAAGTTACTCACAGCTACTCAGACCTGGGTATTCCCAGCTACTTCAGAGAAATGCAAAGACTGTTGGGACTATACATTAAGTTTAAGACCTGGGCAACTTAGTGAAACTGTCACACATAACAGCATAGAGATAGGGCTGGAGCTATAGCTCGGTTGTGCCGTGATTGCTTAGTATATACAAGGCCCGAGGTTCAATCTCCAGGATCCGGGTGAGCAGCGTGGTATCTATCCCACACTTTATATTCTGTGATAGGATTCCTGCCTCCTTACATGTCTTCTCATCTTGACACAGTCCTGTTCTATGGGGACAAAGACTTGGAGTCATCTTCTTTACCTGTCACTCTGAGTAAAAAATACTCAAAGAATGAAGAAAACTAGGCTAACTAAAACCCTCATTAACCAGGATGAGAATTCTTCTGATCATAGTACAGAGTTCAGCTATGATGCCTACAAAATTCTAATTTGGTTTTTTAAATTCATTTACATTTACACAGTGTAGTACTATTCTGCTATTAAAAAATGAATTTATGAAATTCTTTGGGCAAATGGATGTAGCTGGAGGATATCATCCTTAGTTAGGTAACCCAATCACAAAAGAAGTCATTGAATATGCACTCACTGATAAGTGTATATTAGCCCAGAAACTTAGAATACCCAAGATACAATTTGCAAAACACAAGAAAATCAAGAAGAACAAAGACTAAAGTATGGATACTTCATTCTTTCTTAGAATAGAGAACAAAACACCCATTAAAGGAGTTCAGAGGAGACAAAGATTGGAGCTAAGATGAAAGGATGGACCATCCAGAGACTACCCCACGGGCGGGGGCGGGGGGGGGGGAATCCATCCCATAATCAGTCACCAAACTCAGACACTATTGCATAAGACAGCAAGAGTTTGTTGAAGGGACCCTGATATAGCTGTCTTGTATGAGGCTATGCCAGTGCCTGGCAAATACAGAAAGGGATGCTCATAGTCATCTCTATGATGGAACACAGAGCCCACAATGGAGAAGCTAGAGATAGAATCCCAGGAGCTGAAGTGGTCTGCAATCCTATAAGAGGAACAACAATATGAACTAACCAGAACCCCCAGAGCTCGTGTCTCTAGCTGCGTATTTATCACTGGGAAGAGAGGCCCCTTGGTCTTGCAAACTTTATATGCCCCAATACAGGGGAACACCAGGGCCAAGAAGTGGGAGTGGGTGGTCAGGGGAGCAGGGCGGGTTGAGGGTATAGGGAACTTTCAGGATAGCATTTGAAATGTAAATTAAGAAAATATCTAACAAAAAAAAATTGAGGAAAAAAAAAGAATTCCATCTGTACAGGATGGAATCTGTATATTTGAACCCAGAGAGTCTGAATCATAAGTCCAGGGAGTTTTCTGGAAAATATAGCTGAATCAACAATGTCAACTATTTCAGCGATTTGGGAAACTGTTTTTGTAACTCTCACCCTGATTAAGAAAGCCATGTTTCTATGAATTTGGTCTGAAGTGTGGTCTTGCTCAGAACAGTTAACTTCAGTATTTAGACCTATGACAGGCATGCAGCAGAATTCAATATTAAATATTAAATATTTGATTTAAAAGTCAGAATAGAGTCAATATGTATATATATATATATATGAAATATTTTCCCATTTTCAAAAAACTATAAAGTATAAACAATCTAGATTTTAACAAATTGCATATGGTATTACCAGAACTCTTAGATACTTTCATATAAACTGATTTGTAATATCATACAAATTTCAACAGTATATAAAATTTTGAAATATTTCCTCTTTAGTCAGGCATGGTGGTACAGTGCTTTAAGCACAGCACTCAGAAGGCAGAGCCAGGCAGATCTTTGAGTTCAAGGAAAGACTGGTCTACAGAGTAAATTCTAAAACAGCCAGAGAAACTGTGTCTCAAAAAACAAAAAATTAATTTTAAAATTCATATTAGATTGGCAGCAAATAAAGGTTAGTATGCATTACCATAACTGAAGTTTTTCTTATGTAAACTTTACATACCATATATTTACTTCTGATAAACAGGGCCACTCCATATATGTAGAGGAGTTTTGCACTTTTATGATATTGAGAAAATGTCCATCCTTGTATGTGGGAAAAGTTATAATAGAAACAGATACAAACATAGTAGTCGTTCTACATTTAAAGTAGCATTTAGGATGCTACTCGGTTCTCATCTTCTACATAAGCAGACAGAAAACTTTCTAACTTTTAAAAGAGTTTTTTTTTTTAACCATGTCATAAATCACATTTGCTACTTCATTTCGCATATTTCATATGGACATAATTGCTTCTTAATCAAAACTGAAGCAGCATACTTTTTAAAGCGCATCTCCTTTTGGTTTCTAAGGAAAAGTCTATGAATTGCATGAGGTTAAAGGGAGGTGTGTTGTGAAATATAGTGCTTACTATGTCAAAGAAATATATAATTAAAACTGATCAGATTAAAGTCATTTTCCATTTTGGTTGTTCATATGCCATATGTTAAGGAGTTCCCCGAGTGGAACATGTCTAAAGAATGATATGTCTTACTATAACCTCCCTGAAATTTTCACTTAAAAAGAAACAAATCAAAAGACATCTCATGCTTGAATTAAAGGTCAATGAAACAGTGAAGGCCTATGGGTCAGGCACAAAGAAGCCACAGAAGAGTCAAACGCCACTGGTCTCGGAGGCTAGCTTGCCACACATAACCATGGTTAGCATGCTCCTTCTCCACAGTTGGTAGCAATCAGATACATATTTAATGTGGTTTCATTATATCCAATAAATGCTGGCAATAGAATAACCTCCCCAGGGTATTCGTTGAAGAATAGAACAGAGAAAACGATGAGCACATTTAGCACACGCACCCACAGCCTCCTGATAAAAGCCGGCACTTCCCCCATACAGCACCTGTTGTCCTAGCTGGTTTAATTACTTTTCATTGTAGTCAGCAGCCTGAAATATTTATCATGGATCCTATAATTTTCCTAATCCCAAACTGACATCTACTCCAGTGACCATGAGGACTGAATTTTTACGAACTCCTCGTCCCCCTCCTCACCCCTCCCCTGCCCCTGCCCCTGCCCCTGCCCCTGCCCCCGCCCCTGCCCCCACCCCTGCCCCCTGCCCCTACCTCTGCCCCCGCCCCTGCCCCTGCCCCATGCTTCATTCTCAAGATTAAAGTGAGGAAATTGTTTTTAAGAGAAGCAGCCTTCAGTCAAGTGCTGGCTGCATTGGCAGATGCTAGAATGCTCACACACCAGCCAGCCAGCCAGCCAGCCAGCCAGCTCTGACAAAGGACAGAAGTTAATCTCACTGTTGAAGTGTAAAACATTCAATGGACCAACATAAATGAAACATGAACTTAAAGGTTTTGTATAGCAAAGCCATCTAAACTTCAGGCAACTTTTCTAGAAATGTATCTCCAGTCAGTTTATTATTAAATAGGAGTCATTTTTTAACCTTTCTCTAGTGAGTCACTGGTTATAAGTACCACACTTTTGGCTATGCTCTTACTTTGTACTTGTTAACATTTTATTTTAAAATTTAAAAAAATTATTAACCTTATTTTTTATAGTGACACATGCTCTAGGGTAAAGTGATGTTCTTTCTTTGACTGAAGACTCACAGAGTTCTTTCACCTTATTTGCTTAGTTAAATACATGGAAATGCTCTGTACGGCTGCCTTACAAGGCTGCAATGCTATCCTCCATGGACAGCATCTTCATCACATTCAGAAGTCGTCATAACTAGGAGTCCTCTTTACATGTGGAAACTGAGGTACAGAAAATCAAGGACTTTGCTTCCAGTCCCACTGAAAACTAGTTTGTAGCATTTTTTAGATTCCAGCCCAAGTATTTTGTTTTACAGTCTGTGTTCTTAACACACGTACAGCAAAATGTATTAATAGGAAAACAATTTCATATCAGCCCCCTTTAATTAAGTTTGCGAGTAAATCTCTGAAGATAACTAAGTTAGTAAGTAACATCCTATAATCAAAAGTACATTTTGTATCGAAACTTAGTAAATACTTACATTCAAATATTGACAGCCACAAACAACACAATTTCACAAGTTGAGACTAACTCTGCTGCCTTGTATATATTAAGTATCTTTTGATATATTGCATTTAAGTTTCATGATTGTAATCAGGTAGATCTCATTCCTGTCTGGCCATCAAAATCCCCTGGAGATATTAAAACGAAGGACATTTGCATTCTGAGCCAAATAATTAAGTCATGCTGGCGCCTAATCAGCGCCTTCATCCCTATGGGCTAGTGTTCATGGTATGAAAAAGCATTCTGAATGCTGCTGGAGAAAGAGCACTTCCAACCCAGATACAAACTCTTCACTTTACAGTGGTGACCTTCCTACAGGCTATGCTAGTGCAATAATGGCATAAATGCTATGTGAGTATTGTCCCACTATCTAATTTGACTTAAGGGCTACTGTATGAGATGGAATCCATGCCAGACACAGCTCAGATGGTCAAGAACCTGAGACTAGGTCACTGGTCTAGGGGAAACCCAAATACTATTGTTTTGCTAGAGGAACAAAGCAATAAAATGTCTCCTAGTGACAGAGTGCTATACCCCACAATCAGTGTCTTACTCAGTGATCATCAGAAACCATTCCTCCTGCAGCGGATGGGAGCTAACGTGGAGCCCCACAACTAGGTTATTGTGGCGAGAGCAAGAGACCTTGGAACACTCAGTACTAAGAACAATGTCATTATCAAGCCCCTTCTCTCAGGTTTCAAGAAGCTATGCACAAAAGATTGTAAAAGCCAGAGGGGATGGATGACTCCAAGGCCACACAACAAGACTGTTGATGCACATATGACAGAGTCTATGGAAGTACTAACAGGGCCTACACAGGTCCAAGATAGAGTAGAGCTGTCTTTGTTTAGAGTTCTATTGCTGTGATGAAACACCATGACCAAAGTCAAGTTGAGGAAGAAAAGGTTTATTTGGCTTACACTTCAATATTGCTATTCATTATTTTTTCATTTTTTCTTTTTCATTAATTTATTTATTTATTCACTTCACTTCCTGATCCCACCCTTCTCCCTCCTTTCCTCCCATTCCTACCTTCAAAAATCTCTCCTCCTCCTCCTCCTCCTCCTCCTCCTCCTCCTCAAAAAATGGGAAGACCACCTTAGGTACCACCCCACCCTGGGACATTCAATTCCGGCAGGACTAAGCACGTCCTTTCCCACTAAGGCCCAATCAAGCAGTCCAGTTAGGGGAAAGTATTCTAATGTCAGGCAACAGAGGGTCAGAGATGGCCCCTGCTCCCATTTTTAGGGGATCCACATGAAGACCAACCTGTACAGCTGCTATAGATAGGTAGGGGCCGAGGTCTAGCCCTGCATGCTCTTTAGTTGGTAGATCTGTCTCTGTAAACCCACATGGGTCCAAGTTAGTTGATTCTTTAGGTTATCTTGTGGTGTCCTTGACCCCTCTGGCTCATTCAATCCTATCCCCAACTCTTCCACAAGACTCCCTGAGTTCTGCCTGACATTAGACTGTGAGTCTCTGCATCTGTCTTCATCTGCTACTGGATGAAGCCTTTCAGGAGACAGTTATGTTATCTTCCTTCCTGCAAGCATGGCAGAGTATTATTAATAATGTCAGGGGTTGGCTTTCTCACATGGGATAGAACTCAAGTTGGGCCAGTCATTGGTTGGTCATTCCCTCAATCTCAGCTCCATTTTTATCCCTGTGCATCTTTTAGGTAGAACAAATTTTGGGTCAAATAATGTCCCCCTTCCTCCACTGGAAGCCTCCCCCCAGGAGATAGCCTCTTCAGTCACTATGTTCTCAGCTGCTAGGGGTCATTGAAGGAAGTAAAGGCAGGAACCTGGAGGCAGGAGCCGATGCATAGGCCAAGAAGGGATGTTCACTGGCTTGCTTCCCCTGGCTTGTTCAGCCTGCTTTCTTATAGAATCTAGGACCACCAAGGGATGAAACCAACCACAACAGGCTAAACCCTCCCCCATCAATCACTAATTTAAAAATTATTTACCAGGGCATCTTATGGAGGTGTTTCCTCAATTGAAGTTCCCTCCTTTCAAATATTTCAAGTTTGTATGTCAAGTTACCAAAACACTAACTACCCCAGGGTACCATCATTGAGAGGGGAAGCAAACATGAGGCCCCATCCTGAACCCAGAAGCTATCACCAAATGTTAGCTTCTCTCAAAGGAAAAGATTAGTTTCTCCAATAGAGTCTCACTGGGTATTGAAAATAGTCAGGCCCCAGGCTCAGTCATAGATGGCCAACACAAAATGAACTTAATGATATTTTGGGAGGTTTGTTTTGTTTTTTACTTTACTGATCTTTTCCTTATTTATTACAGTTTCTGATTTCATGTTTTATAGGTTTTTGTGTGTGCATATGCTTGTGTGTGTGTGAGCGCGAGCGTGCCTGTCTATCTCATGCTTTTTCTTTTATTATCTGTTTGTGCTTTGCTTAACTCTGATTTGTTCATTTGTTTGTTTCCCCGAGAGAAAGAAGGCCTGGCAGTAGGTAGGGTGGAAGGTAAAGAGAATGGGAGGATGTTGGAGGAGATGAGGGAGAGGAAACCATGATTCAAATACATTATATGAAAAAATGCAATATAAAAAAATCAAAAGGAACCGTGA
The DNA here is from genome assembly GCA_902729485.2 of Mus minutoides. Lineage (NCBI taxonomy): Eukaryota > Metazoa > Chordata > Mammalia > Rodentia > Muridae > Mus > Mus minutoides. Next base: position 157,466 of record LR749970.1, on the reverse strand, counting down.
GAAGAAAAGAGAAAGGTTATTTGATTGACATTTGGGTAAATTATCCATGACACACCACCATGTGTCCTTGGTGAGAATCTCTGCACTGTTGAGCCCACAGAACAAGTATAAGAAACTCAATGAGTCGAAACTAAGAGTCACCAGGTATGGTGATGCAAACCTGTAACCCTAATGCTGTTGAGGATGGTGCAGGGGAATCATAAGTTTGAAGTCAGCTGAAGCTGCATAATAAGAACATATTTAAAAATCAGTATCTGCTCCACACTTTGTCTCCATATTTGCTCCCATGAGTATTTTGTTCCCCCTTCTAAGAAGGACCGAGCACCCACACTTTGGTCTTCCTCCTTCTTGAGCTTCATGCAGTCTGTGAATTGTATCTTGGGTATTCTGAGCTCTTGGGCTAATATCCACTTACAGTGAGTGTATACAATGTGTGTTCTTTTGTTGGATTACCTCACTCAGGATGATATTTTCTAGTTCCATCCATTTGCCTGCAAATTTCATGAATTCATTGTTTTTTTTGTTTTGTTTTGTTTTTTCCCAACTTTTATTAGATATTTTCTTCATTTACATTTCAAGTGTTATCCAGAAAGTTCCCTATACCCTCCCCCCTCCCGGCCCTGCTCCCCTACCCACCCGCTCCCACTTCTTGGCCCTGGCGTTCCCCTGTATTGGGGCATATAAAGTCTGCATGACCAAGGGGCCTCTCTTCCNTATCTTGCTGGCATATGCTATAGTGTCTATGTTTGGTGGCTGATTGTGGGATGGATCCCTGGCAGCCGCAGTCATTGGGTCCATCCTTTGGATTCAGCTTCACACATGATCTCTGTAACTCTTTCAATGTGTGCTTTGTTCTTAATTCTAGGAAGGGGTGACGTGTCCACATTTTGATCTTCCTTCTTCTTGAGTTTCACGTGTTTAGTAAATTTTATCTTGGGTAGTCTAGGTTTCTGGGCTAATATCCACATATCAGTGAGTACATGTTATGTGAGTTCTTTTGTGAGTGGGTTACTTCACTCAGGATGATGGCCTCCAGATCCATCCATTTGCCTAGGAATTTCATATATTTATTGTTTTTAATAGCTGAGTAGTACTCCATTGTGTAAATGTACCACATTTTCTGGATCCATTCCTCTGTTGAGGGACATCTAGGTTCTTTCCGCTTCTGGCTATTATTGAAAGACCCACAGCGTGAGGACTCTCTTATGTTCTGACTCAGGAGAGGTGATACCCCAAATCACTCACGAGAAACTGTCTTGAGAAACTGCAAGAGGTTTATTCTGGAAAGACCAGTGCACTGGGGACTACTTATATCCCATGCAGGGGTAGAGGAGTTGACCACGAGCTCAAGGGGTCAGGAAAACAAGGGACAAGACACAGACAAACAAGACCAGTGCACTGGGGATGACTCGGATCCCATCAGGGGTAGAGAAGTCAACAACGAGCTCAAGGGGTAAGGGGTTTAAATAGACACACAAAACACAAACAACTGGCATTGGGATATAAAGGCAAAAACCACAAACACCTGACATCTTGGAACAATGAGGCTATTTTGGACACAGGTCTAAGGGCTTAAATAATTTTTTACTCTCTGTCAGGATCTTTTATTATAAATAAGGCTGCTATGAACATAGTGGAGCATGTGTCTTTTTTCAATGTTGGAGCATCTTCTGGGTATATGCCCAGGAATGGTATTGCTGGGTCCTCAGGTAGTACTATGTCCAATTTTCTGAGGAACCACAATGCTGATTTCCAGAGTGACTGTATCAGCTTGTAGTCCCATCAACAATGGAGGAGTGTTCCTTTTTCTCTTCATCCTCACCAGCATCTGCCGTCATCTGAGTTTTGATTTGTTTGAGTTAATTTAGTCACCACACACACACACTATTGTGGATGCCAAGAAGTGTACGCTGACAGGAGCCTGATATAGCTGTCTCCTGAGAGGCTCTGACAGAGCCTGACAAATGGATGCTCCCAGCCAACCATTGGACTGAGCACTGAGTCCCCAATGGAAGACTTAGAGAAAGGACTGAAGGTTCCTCAGAAAATTGGACATAGTACTACAGAAGACCCAGCAATACCTCTACTGGGCATATACCCAGAAGATGTTCCAACTGGTAATAAGAACACATGCTCCACTATGTTCATAGCAGCCTTATTTATAATAGCCAGAAGCTGGAAAGAACCCAGATGTCCCTCAACAGAGGAATGGATACAGAAAATGTGGTACATTTACACAATGGAGTACTAGTCATGTATTAAAAAATGAATTTATGAAATTCTTGGGCAAATGGATGTATCTGGAGGATATCATCCTTAGTGAGGTAACCCAATCACAAAGAAGTCACTTGATATGCACTCACTGATAAGTGTATATTAGCCCAGAAACTTAGAATACCCAAGATACAATTTGCAAAACACAAGAAAATCAAGAAGAACAAAGACTAAAGTATGGATACTTCATTCTTTCTTAGAATAGAGAACAAAACACCCATGAAAGGAGTTCAGAGGAGACAAAGATTGGAGCTAAGATGAAAGGATGGACCATCCAGAGACTACCCCATCCGGGGATCCATCCCATTATCAGCCACCAAACCCAGACACTATTGCATATACCAGCAAGATTTTGCTGAAAGGACCCTGATATAACACCTTATCGATGTTGCCAAAATAGATGTGAATTTTTGTGTGCTCAGTTAACACTGTACTAAACAGGAAGGTTGTAACCAACTATTCATTACTCACAGATCTTAATCACATCCCAAAACTTCCATATACTCAAAAAATTGAAAAGAAGAAAATCTTCCCAGTGGACAGAGCTGTTCTTATTTGTCAGGTTTGTGAGAAGGGAAGTAAGCTCTCACAACTCAGGGATTTGCCTTCTAGAACAGTGGGAAAGTGCACTGTGAGCCTTATTTTGATGTGTGCTCACAACCTCCCACAGTTCTTGTTCCAGGACAACTCTTGGAGAAATGTAATAAGCTTCTTACTATGTATTATATGACACCTCGAAAGAGCTGTGTATGTCTAGAAAGACTGAAACAAAGAGAAATGTGGACTATCTCCCTACCAGACTGTGTTGTCTTGTGTGACTATGACTATCTGTCCCTGCAGCTTTTCACATGTTTGTGCCCGTGTTTGGTGAAGTTTCCTGCACTAGCAGCAGAGAGAGGTTCCGTCATATGTGAGGAAACCTTCCTGGTATGCAGTCATCAGTATTACTTTTGACTGCCTGTGTTGTCTAGGAAAATGTGCTAGTTCATGGGCATCAATGGACGATTGTCTCAGACAGTCAAATGCTGGAAAGAATAAAAATAAGAGAGAAGAGTTCTCAGCAGCAGCACAGAATTTGAGGACATAGCTTACCCACCAGGGTGACGCCAACCACATCTGCCCACTCACACCTATATGAACTGTAGAAAATCCAGAGTATGCATTCAAGAATTTGTACATGCACTCAGATCATTAGCACGGCACTTGACAAAGTATACACACACCATGTAGTAGCCTGAGGATCTCAGAAAATTCTGCTGAGCCATCTCTCCAGCCCCAACTTTGGATCTTTGAATAGAGGTTGGTCTGTGAAGGCTGTAGTGACTTTTGCAGTCAGTCAAAAGCAATCTGCTCCTTCTTTTGGTTCCTATGGACACCTGCATGTATGTATACACACACACACACACACACAAATAAACAAATAAGTTTGGGGGATAAGAGTCCAAAGTATCTTCTGATAAAGCAAACTCGTACCCATGAACCCCTGTAAAATGAAAGCACCAGTTACATACTCCCTATGCACAGCAGCATGAGGTAAGCATTCCCTTGTCAAATGGAAGGAATGGGAGAATAGCAGGGAGACATCAGACCCAAACCAAACTGAAACCAGTCAGGGCAGCCACCAAGCCCATAGTCCATGTCCATCTCCTAAGCTTCTGATGGCAGCATCCAGACGCTGGTGCTTCTGTAGCCTCACCAACTTAGCTTCCTGCAACACCGCCTCTCCATTGAGGCAGCCCCGGCTGTCTGGTAAGATCTTTACATGCCGGGCTTCCCCAGCATCCCGGGAGTCTCTGTTATAATTTAAACTTCACTTTCACAGGTACAGACAATGCCTCTCAGGGTCTCTGTTCAGGGAGTCTGACCTTGTCAGACATTGCTTAGCTCCATTCGCCTTTTATTTTGTTTTGTTGTTGCCGCTTATTTGTTTAGTTTTTGGTTTAATCCCATCACAGACTTTCCTGAGAAGGTAACTCTGGAGTTCTGCTGGTTTGAAAATGAACACCTTGTGATTGGCCATGCTAAGTTGTCCTACCAGCTCAAGAGGTATCCTAGCCCCCTTTAGACCCCTTTAACCATGGCCTCTTAACTACCTGCATGGTCAAACATGAGAGAAAAAATGTCCTTATTATGTAATCCCACTGGAGCTGGGATTTCTGAAAGTTTTATCTGCCCAGGCCCTCTCTTCTTATTTTTATTATTTGTTGGTTTGTTTCTTTTTGATTTTTGATTTTCTGATACACTTTTTCTCTGTTTCTCTGTGTAAATCTGTCTGTCCTGGAACTCATTCTGTAAACCATGCCAGCCTGGAACTCAGAGATCCCCCTATCTCTGCATTCAGAGTGCTGGGATTAAAGGCATGAGCCCATGGCCAGTGGTGACACTCTCTTTTTAAATGAAAGCTTGGGAGTCCATTTGTACTGTTACAGACTGGAGCCTTTGTAGGGCAGGGTCTGACTCTCCAGACACCAGGTCTGTTGAGTTTTCTCTCTGGTCGCACCAGTCTCTAATAGCTAAATCTTTTCCCTCTAGCTTTACCTTTCGCACATTCCTTTCTACCCCTAAATGCACATGGCTTTTAACTCTTTTTTTATTATTATTATTAGATATTTTCTGAATTTACATTTCAAATGCTATCCCAAAAATTCCCTATAACCTCCCCCCACCCTTCTCCCCTACTCACCCACTCCCACTTCTTGTCCCTGGTGTTCCCCTGTATTGGGGCATATAAGTTTTTCAATACCAAGGGGCCTCTCTTCCCAATGATAGCCAACTAGGCCATATTCTACTACATATGCAGCTAAAGACATGAGCTCTGGGGGTTCTGGTTAATTCATATTGTTATTCCTCTTATAAGGTTGCAGACTCCTTCAGCTCCTTGGGTATTTTCTCTAGCTTCTCCATTGGGGGCCCTGTGTTCCATCCTATAGATGACTGTGAGCATCCACTTCTGTATTTGCCAGGCATTGGCATAGCCTCACTCGAGATAGCTATATCATGGTCCCTTCAGCAAACTCTTACTAGCATATGCAGTAGTGTCTGGGTTTGGTGGCTGATTATGGGATGGATCCCCGGGTGGGGTAGTCTCTGGATGTCCATCCTTTTGTATTAGCTCCATGATTTGTAACTCCTTTCATGGGTATTTTTCATGGCTATTTTGTTCCCTAATCTAAGGAGGGATGAAGTATCCACACGTTGGTCTTCCTTCTTGATTTTCTTGTGTTTTGCAAATTGTATCTTGGGTATTCTAAGATTCTGTGCTAATATCTATTTATCAGTGAGTGCATATCTAATGACTTCTTTTGGGATTAGGTTACCTCACTAAGGATGATATCCTCCAGATACATCCATTTGCCTACGAATTTCATAAATTCATTGTTTTTAATAGCAGAGTAGTACTCCATTATGGAAATGTACCACGTTTTCTGTATCCATACCTCTGTTGAGGGAAATCTAGGTTCTTTTCAGCTTCTGGATATTATAAATAAGGCTGCTATGAACATAGTGGACCATGTGTTCTTATTACCAGTTGGAACATCTTCTGGCTATATGCCCAGGAGGGGTATTGCTGGATCCTCCAGTAGTACTATATCCAATTTTCTGAGGAAACACCAAATTGATTTCCAGAGAGGCTGTACAAGCTTGCAATCACACCAGCCAGGGAGGAGTGTTCCTCTTTCTCCACATCCTCGCCAGCATCTGCTGTCACCTAAATTTTTGATCTGGTGGAATTTTGGGGGTCACTTATATATACTATCATATCATCTGCTAATAGTGATATTTTGACTTCTTCCTTTCCAATTTGTATCCCCTTGATCTCCTTTTGTTGTTGAATTGCTCTGGCTAGGACTTCAAGTACTATGTTGAATAGGTAGGGAGAAAGTGGGAAGCCTTGTCTAGTCCCTGATTTTAGAGAAACTGCTTCGAGTTTCTCTCCATTTAGTTTGATGTTGGCTACTGGTTTGCTGTACATTGCTTTTATTATGTTGAGGTATGGGCCTTGAATTCCTGAATTTTCCAAGGCTTTTATCATGAAAGGGTGTTGGATTTTGTCAAATGCTTTCTCAGCATCTAATGAGATGATCATGTGGTTTTTGTCTTTGAGTTTGTTTATATAGTGGATTATGTTGGTGGATTTCCATATATTAAACCATCCCTACATCCATGGGTTGAAGCTTACTTGGTCATGTTGGATGATCGTTTTGATGTGTTCTTGAATGAGGTTTGTGAGAATTTTATTGAGTATTTTTGCATTGATATCAATGAGGGAAATTGGTCTGAAGTTCTCTTTCTTGGTTGGATCTTTGTGTGGTTTAGGTATCAGAGTAATTGTAGCTTCATGGAATGAATTGGGTGGAATACCTTCTGTTTCTATTTTGTGAAATAACTTGAGGAGAGTTGAAATTAGGTCTTCTTTGAAGGTCTGATAGAACTGTGCACTAAACCCATCTGGTCCTGGGCTTTTTTTTTTTTTTAGTTGTGAGACTATTGATGACTGCTTCTATTTCTTTAGGGGAAATAGGACTGTTTACATTGTTAATCTTATCATGGTTTAGCTTTGGTACCTGGTATCTGTCTAGGAAGTTGTCCATTTCATTCAGGTTTTTTAGTTTTGTTGAGTATAGCCTTTTGTAGTAGGATCTAATGATGTTTTGGATTCCCTCAGGTTCTGTTGTTATGTCTCCTTTTTCATTTCTGAGTTTGTTAATTAGAATACTGTCCCTGTGCCCTCTAGTTAGTCTGGCTAAGGGTTTATCTATCTTGTTGATTTTCTCAAAGAACCAGCTCCTGGTTTGGTTGATTCTTTGAATAGTTCTTTTTGTTTCCAGTTGGTTGATTTGAGCCCTGAGTTTGATTTTTTTCCTGCCATCTACTCCACTTGGGTGAATTTGCTTCTTTTAGTTCTAGAGCTTCTAGTTGTGCTGTCAGGATGCTAGTGTATGCTCGCTCTAGTTTCTTTTTGGAGGGATATGAGTTTTCCTCTTAGGAATGCCTTCATTGTGTCCCATAAGTTTGGGTATGTTATGGCTTCATTTTCAATAAACTCTAAAAGGTCTTTAATTTCTTTCTTTATTTCATCCTTGACCAAGGAATCATTGAGGAGAGTGTTGTTCTGTTTCCATATGAATGTTGGCTTTCTATTATTTATGTTGTTATTGAAGATCAGCCTTAGTCTATGCTGGTCAGATGGATGTATGGGATAATTTCAATATTTTTGTATCTGTGTAGGCCTGTTTTGTGACCAATTATATGGTCAACTTTGGAGAACCTACCATGTGGCCCTGAGAAGAAGGTATATCCTTTTGTTTTAGGATAAAATGTTCTGTGGATATCTATTAAATTCATTTGTTTCATAACTTCTGTTAGTTTCCATGTGTCACTGTTTAGTTTCTGTTTCCAGGATCTGCCCATTGGGGAGAGTGGGGTATTGAAGACTCCCACCATTATTGTGTGAGGGGCATTATGCTTTCAGCTTTTCTAAAGTTTCTTTAATAAATGTGACTGCCCTTGTATTCAGAGCATAGATATTCAGAATTGTGAGTTTATCTTGGTTGATTTTACCTTTGATGAGTATGAAGTGCTCCTCCTTGTCTTTTTTTATAACTTTGGGTTGGAAGTCAATTATTTTGATATTAGAATGGCTACTCCAGCTTGTTTCTTCAGACTGTTTGCTTGGAAAGTTGTTTTCCAGCCTTTTACTCTGAGGTAGTGTCTGTCATTTTCCCTGAGGTGGCTTTCCTGTAAGCAGCAAAATGTTGGGTCCTGTTTGTAGAGCAAGTCTATTAGTCTATGTCTTTTTATTGGGGAATTGAGTCTACTGATGTTAACAGATATTAAAGAAAAGTAATTGTTGCTTCCTGTTATTTTTGTTGTTAAAGTTTGGATTCTGTTCTTGTGACTGTCTCTTTTAGGTTTGTTGAAGAATTACTTCTTGCTTTTTCTAGGGTGTAGTTTCTGTCCTTGTGTTGGTGTTTTCCCTTTATTATCCTTTGAAGGGATGGATTCGTAGAAAGATATTGTGTGAATTTGGTTTTATCATGGAATACTTTGATTTCTCCATCATGGTATACCCACAAGTGCTTGCTGACAAGAGCCTGATATAGCTGACTCCTTAGAGGATCTGCCAGTGCCTGGCAAATACAGAAGTGGATGCTCATAATTATCCAATGGGTAGACACAGGGTCTCCAATGAAGGAGCTAGAGAAAGTACCCAAGGAGATGAAAGAGTTTGCAGCCCCATAGGAGGAACAACAATATGAACTAACAAGTATCTCCAGAGCTCCCTGGGACTAAACTACCAACCAAAGAAAAGACATGGAGGGACCCATGGCTCTAGCTGTACATGTAGCAAAGGATGGCCTTGTCAGTCATCAATGGGAGGAGAGGCCCTTCGTCCTGTGAAAGTAATATGCCCCAGTATAGAGGACTGCCAGGGCCAGGAAGAGGAAGTGGGTGGGTTGTTGAGCAGGGGGAGGGGGAAGGGATAGGAGATTTTCATTAGGTAAACTAGGAAAGGGGAAATGTAAATAAAGAAAATATCTAATAAAAAAATTGTTTAGTCAAAAAAAAAAAAAAAAAAGAACTCAAGAATCTAACCACCAAAAAGCCAAACAACCCAAGGGGAAAAAAATGGGGTATAGTACTAAACCAAGAATTCACAACAGAGGAATCTTGAAAGGGTGAGAGCACTGAAAGAAATGTTCAAAGTCCCTAGTGATCAGAAAAATGCAAAACAAAATGAGCTTGAGATTCCACCTTACACCAACCAGAATGGCTAAGATCAAAACCTCAGGTGATATCACATGTTGGAGAGGAAGTAGAGAAAGAGGAACACTCCTCCATTGCTGGTGAAATTGCAAACTGATACAACCACTCTAAAAATCAATCTGGAGGTTCCTGAGAAAATTGGAAATAGATCTACCTGAAGACCCAGCAATACCATTCTTGGGAATATACCCAAAAGATGCTTCACCATGTCACAGGAGCACGTGTTCCACTATGTTCATAGCAGGCTTGTTTGTGATAGCCAGAAGCTGGAAACAACCCATTTGTCCCACAACAAAAGAATGGATACCAAAAGTGTGGTCCATTTACACAATGGAATACTACTCAGCTATCAAGAATGAGGCCATTCTGAATTCTCTCTCTCTCTCTCTCTCTCTCTCTCTCTCTCTCCCTGTGTCTGTCTCTTTTGTTATTTTCTCAACAGATCTCACAAAAGGGAAGGAAGGCTTCCCCCTCTCCTGCAGAGCCTACCCCTCTTACCCCCTACCCCCCCCCCAGCAGAACCAAAGCTTTGCCATTTCAAAGTACTGAGTCACATTGTTCTTTCAGGGTCAGAAACTTTCACCCAGGAAACGTCCTGCAGAGCACTGCAGTGGGAGCACCGGGATGACCTGGAAGGAGAGAACAAGGGCCTTCCTGAGGCAGGATGAGGACCCAGAACTACCCAGAATGCAGCAAGGCGGCACAGCACTACTTAGATGTGATCCTAACCTGCAAAGTGAATTTTCAATTTCCACTTCCTGAAGGGGTCAGATGTGAAAACTCAGAGAAGATGCCACTGTTCTGAAGGCACAGCCACAGGAGCTTTGGGGTATTTTATCACAGCAACAGAAATGAAACTAAAACAACTTCTACAATAAAATTATTGAGTTTCTTGGGGCCAAGAAGATGGCATGATAAGATAAAGACACTGGCCAAGCATAACCTCCAGAGTTTGGCCCTTGCATAGAGGAGAAAATTAATTCCTTCAGTTGTCCTCTGACCTCCACGTGTGTCCTGTAACATGGGTGTATGCATACACATGAACACATACATCCACACTACACAAGTTCAATAAATAAAATATAATAACAATAACAAAAAAAAATGAGGACATGTTGAGTTTTGCAAGTAAATGGATAGAACTAGAAAATATCATCCTGAGTGAGGTAACTCAGATCGAAAAGGACATGCATGGTATATACTCACTAATATGTGAATATTAGCCCCCCAAAAAGTACAGAATACCCAAGATACAGTCCACAGAACTCAAAAAGATCAACAAGCTGAAGGAAATTGGAGGGACCTTAGATGAAATGCCTGACAGTAGGGAGAGAGAACTTAAAGAGCTCACCTCCAGCAGGAAGACAGGGCATCAAGTGAGGGAGGGGGTTAGCCATCCCACAGTCAAAACTCTGACCCATAATTGTTCCTGTCTGAAAGAATTACAGGGATGGAAATGGAGAGGAGCCTGAGGAAAAGAAGGTCCAGCAACATGCCCAAAGTGGGATCCAGCTCAAGGGGAGGTCCCAAGGCCTGACACTATTACTGAGGCTATGGAGTGCTCACAAAAAGAGACCTATCATGACTGTACTCCAGAAGACCCAACAAGCAGCTGAAAGAGTCAGATGCAGATATTTGCACCCAACCAATGGACAGAAGCTGCTGACCCCTGTGGTTGAATTAGGGAAAGGCTGGAAGAAGCTGAAGAGAAGGGCGACCCTGTATGAGGACCAGCAGTCTTAATTAATCTAGACCTCTGAGATCTCTCAAACACTGGACCACCAAACAGACAGCATACACCAGCCGATATGAGGCCCCCAACACACATACAGTAGAAGACTTCTGGGTCTGTGTTCATTCAGAGAAGATGCACCTAACCCTCAAAAGACTGGAGGCTTCAGGGAGTTTAGAGGTCTGGTTGGGTTGGGGAGTGAGGGTGCGGATATCCTCATGGAGACAGGGTCAAGGAGGAGGTATGGAATGTGGAATAGTAGGATGGTGGATGTTGGGAATGGTGATAAAATCTGGAGTGTAAAACAAATTAACAAATAGAAAGAAAAAGGAAGAAAGGAAGGAAGGAAGGAAGAAAGGAAGAAAGGAAGGAAGGAAGGAAGGAAGGAAGAAAGAAAGAAAGAAAGAAAGAAAGAAAGAAAGAAAGAAAGGAAGGAAGGAAGGAAGAAATTGCAGCATTGTTATCTTAATGTAAATATCTTGAAATGGAATGCCAATAAAAATAAGTTGTACTATTCATGATTTGAGGCATAGAACCTAACCTCTCAGCACTAAGTGACAAGTTATGCACCTAACAAGTGAGCTATGTCCTCCTCCCCAGGTCATGTGTCATAGTTTAGTCTGTCCTAAACTGATAAGGTTTTACCTTATCTACTGGTGATGGAGGAAGAATGGTCTTGGTTATAAATTACTCATGCTGCTCATCCACGTCGTTATTAAAATCCTGTGATCAAATGCTTTTGGATGAGATTAAAAACAAACCCCACCCCAGACTAAGAATGAAAAATGATCCTCAAGAAGGGCTGCAAATAACTCCTGAGTCAAGGACAATAAGCATTCAGGTCATAGTTTGATAGTTTTCCTTGAAACATTTTTTTTTTCAAGACAGCGTTTCTCTGTGTAGTACTATCCTAGAACTCACTCTCTAAACCAAGCTGACAATTGTTACCCTGTCTCTTTCATTTTTTGTTGGTTTGGTTGGTTTGGTTTTTTTCTTCTTACACTGTGTGTGTGTGCGTGTGTGTGTGTGTGTGTGTGTGTGTGTGTGTGTATGCATGTGGCATATGTGTGTGTATGTGTGTGTATACATGTATGTGTGTTTGTGTATGTACAGGTGTGCATTTTCCTACATCTAACATTACATCATCTCTTCTACACTTGCTCTTTGTGAAACACAATCATAAAATAGAAGACAAGGAATTTTTCTGTTTTAAAATTTGATGGAATATTAACGACCTCAGCCCACACCCAACTTTCCACAATAAAGAAGTGTAAGCTTAAAGAAACTAAACAGTTAGCTAGGTGGTTAAACTGAAGAAAGTGAATAGATCACACTTGGCTTTCTCTATTCCAAACTTTAATCTCTTTTTCTGAACATGCTAGAAATTGTCATCTGTGCACCAGTCCAACTAGATAGCTCTTTTTACAGAGTATATTCCATGAACCTGACATAATTATCCAAACATAAGTACTTCCTCATTATGAAATTCTCTGCTGAATACCATTTCTATTTATATTAACAAGTACCTACCGGCATACTTATGAAAATTAGAAGATAAACACCACCCTGAAAAAATTTTTGAAAAGATTGACCAGGGAATACTGTGTTTTTGTTTCTTGTGCTAATTCTAAAATTATAATTATTTGATAACTCTTATAGTTAGAATTAAAAGTCACCATATAATTATTTAATTGGGATAATGTCATGAATTTCCTTATGCATGGCACTTCTCACACATAAATCAATTGTCTGAACAGTTGAGTTTTACTCCAGCCCACAGGCTACTGCATGTTCTTGTTAATAGCTCTACAAGCCATATGGAATGCCTAAAAAGTTGCTGCAGGGTACGTCAAGGAGAGCATCTGCTATGTAGAGGGAATACAACATGCCTAGTGGCTTAGTTCTTAAGGTTCAGTGGGTATCTATCACATCAGCCAAGATGATTTTCTTCTGGGTAATTTTCACACCCTGACACCTAATGTTGTGGTTCAGAGTTCTGCAAAACTGCCAGTGAATGGTAAAGTTGCATAGCTGAGTCTTCACCTGTAGGACAATTCAATCCTGTCCCTTGTTTAAGATTAGACTATTTTGCTTTTTCAAATGTACTGGGGTTCCATTGTATTTTTAAATAGTTTGGATAGAACCAGAGACTTTGTGCCTGCCTGCACTATTGAGTTACAGCCATAACCCTGATAATTCAAACATATTCATTGAAATAAAGGCACATGTTCTCATAGGTTTGTATAAAGTTGCTCATTTGAAACAAAAGATGATCACTATATATTTCTATAAATCATCTTTTCCCCAAAATATTTAACATAAAAAATCATCAAGGCAGTTCATAAAATGTATTGATCAACCCTGAGTCCTCGTCCTCTCAGTCTGTCATCTTACAGTGTACTCCAATACTCAGTCCACTAGGTATTCTAGAGAGCTTCACATGTATTTTCTAACATCTATTCATTCTATTACCCAAAAGGTGTTTCATTAAGACGTCCTTTGATTATAATGTGTTGGGTTTGTTGTAAATTTTCTATATTTCAGTATTCTGTGATTATTTTTTAAAAGAATTTTTATTCGTATGTATTTCACCTGCATAGATGTATGTGCATCATATGTATATGTGGTGTCTACAGAAATCAAAATAGGGTACCAGAACCCTCAGAACTGGAGTTACTGGTGGTCCTGAGATACCATCTAGGTGCCAGGAACCAAATATTGATTCTATGCAAGAGTAGCTAGAGCTATTAACTACTGTACTGTATCTTCAGCTTCAACATTTGAATATTTAAAGTCAATTTTGAATTACTTAAATATAATCTCTGGATGTATGTGGATATTTTTTAGAAACAGCTACTTAGAAGCCAGGCTTATCCCAACCATGCTTCACAGAAATAGTATTCTTGTCTCTGGTCCTTTAGTGTGCTGATTTTCGGGGATCCCAAACTTGTACCTACTTCTGAAATATTACCAGGTTTTTACTGGATGAATAGTTGGGATAGGTGTTGTTGGCTTAGCTGTCTATCAGTGAGGTCATTGACCAGGGGTGTTTAACGTCCTGGAATTTAGCTTACTGTTCCATCTTAAATTTCTTTGACTCATTTGTCCATACCACATTCATATAAGTAATCATTCTTTTCCTGGATTCTTTTTTTGGGGGGTGGGGGGCAGGAGGCAAGCTGGAGGCCTAGGTTCTACTAAAAACAGCTTTCTAGAGCTATGTTCGGCTTTCTCTGGAGATCTCCAGGCAGTTCTCTCTCTCTTTCCCGAAGCCTTTGTAATACATCTCCATTGACCATCACAGTGCCCTGTATTTATTAGACTGGCTGGATTATTTCTTCCTCCCATTTGTAGCTCTCTACTAAACTGTCAAGGACATTTAAGCATCATACATGACCCTTTGAGACACAACTTTAGGATTCGGTGAATGACACAAGTTGCCTCTGTCTTTAGTGAGCAAAATGTTCAAATTGATGATTGAAAAGATTCCTACAGCTGCTATCTTGTGTCCCCAAGTGTGTGTGCCTTATCACAGCTGGTCTGACTGAGACCCTCTAAGCGTGAACCATAGTCCCCATTTCCACTCCAACAAGATGAAAGAAATGATCATGAACCAGGAAAAATTCGCCACTACTGTAGGCACAAGTGCGCATTGATGGGAAAGGAACTGCTCGTATAAAGAAAAATGTGGTTCACAGAACAGCCACAGCAGATGATAAAAAAAAAAATGCTGTTCTCTTTAAAGAAGTGAGGGGTAAACATCATCTCTGGTATTGAAGAGGTGAACATGTTTACAAACTAATGGACAATGATCCATTTTAAGAACCCTAAAGTTCAGGCATCTCTGGCAGCAGACACCTTCACGATTACAGGCTGAGACAAAGCAGAGGACAGCAATGTTTCCCAGCATCCTAAACCAGCTTGGTGCAGACAGTGTGACTAATTTAAGGAGACTGGCTGTAGTTACCCAAACAACGTGTGGATGGAAAAGCACCTCTTGCTCCTGGAGACGACGACGATGATGATGATGATGATGATGATGATGACGACGACGACGACGACGACGACGAAGTTTCAGCTCCAATGGAGAATTTTGATGAGGCTTCTAAGAACGAGGCAAACTGAATTGAAGCAACTTCTGAAGAAGGTGACACTTGCAGAAGTTACAGGAGCTGCTGGTTTATATCATGACTCCTTTTTTTAAAAAATTGTTTATTCATTGAAAGAGTTAAAGAGAGCATCTGTGAAGCTGAATCCAAAGGATGGACCCGACTGCGGCTGCCAGGGATCCATCCCACAAGCAGTCACCAAACATAGACACTATAGCATATGCCAGCAAGATGGTGCTGAAAGGGCCCGGATATAGCTGTCTCAGGGGAAAATATACCAATGCCTGGCAAACATGGAGGTGGAAGCTCACAGTCAGCTATTTTTAGATGGAACACAGGGTTCCCAAGGAAGAAGGAGCTAGAGAAAGTACCCAAGGAGCTGAAGGGGTCTTCAACCCTATAGGTGGAAGAATAACCATGAACTAACTAGTACCCCCTGGGCTCGTGTCTCTAGCTGCATATATAGAAGAGGATGGCCTAGTTGGCCATCAGTGGGAAGAGAGGCCCCTTGGTTATGCAGACTTTATAAGCCCCAATACAGGGGAACGCTGGGGCCAAGGGGTGGGAGCGGATGGGTAGGGGAGCAGGGCTGGGAGGGGGGAGGGTATAGGGAACTTTCTGGATAACACTTGAAATGTAAATGAAGAAAATATCTAATAAAAGTTGAAAAAAACAATAAATATATGAAATTCCTAGGCAAAAAAATTGTTTATTACGGATCTGATAAAATCTAGATATTTTTAAGCCCAACCCCCCGCCTCCCCCCACCCCCACCCCAGCCCCGGACACTGCAGCTCTTTTCAGTTATCGCTTTTACCTAATTCATTCTTTGAGGCAAATTAAGCTGAAGAAGCCTGGAGTTAAAGTTTGGAAAGGTTAATAAAATTCTTTGCCTAGTTAAAAAGAAATTCCTACAACAGTACCGTGGATTTTAACTATAGACAAATATTTTCATGTCTGATCTTAGAAAGTGAAAAGCCAATGCTGATACCCTCAGCCTAAAACAGGCCTCACAGAGAAAGCAGTTGAAAAAAAAATGTTTTTCTCGGCGATCACGATATTTTTGGCTCTTGTGCAATCTTTTCCTGACTTTGTTCACTTGGTTGCCACATTCCTCTGGCTTTGTTTGTGATTTGCTTTTTGAGATTTAAATATAAGCAGTTTGTTGATCACACAAGAGAGTACTCCCACTTGAAAAATGTGCAGTCTTACGGTCAGAAAATGCAAACCAATATCTTATTTCTTGTGTACTTGATTGAGGCTTTGATTCTGAGATGAGATTCTAGTGTCTGTGCCCAGGTCCCACCAGTTTTTTTTTTTCTTCTGAAAAAAAAAATCACTGAATATGTTTGTTTTTCTGTGACCCAGCTAGCTGCATCCCTGGCTGGGACACTGACTGTTGACTGGAACCAATGAGCATCTTTAGACTTACTCACAACTTAGAAAACCAAAACTGATCCTGGCTATAAGCCAATATGTCTTAAGCCCTTCAATACACTGCATCCCTACTATGCTGCTGCAGACAGCACCCAAACACTGGGCACCTTTTCGCTCACAGTAGGCAGTCAGGAAGAGACTCTGAATTCCACACTGGGAAGAGATGGAACACTAGTAGAACTCAAAGCCCACCTACACAGTGACATACTTCCTCTAACAAGGCCTCACCTACTCAAACAAGGCCACACCTCCTAATAGTGCCATTTCCCATGGACCAAGCATTGAAACACATAAGTCTAGGGGCGCCATACATATTTAAACCACCACACCAACCCACAGTTTGTTATTCTTCAGTGACTTAACTTTGAAATCTCTCAAATTAAAAACTGTTGAAGTTTGGTTTAGCAGAATAAGCAAAGCATAACAACAGTAACAACAAAACCCTCTATGCTCTGTATTTTGTGGGGTTTCATTTTCTGAGAATGATACATTTCTTATGCTTCTTAGTTTATATTCTTGATTTAATACAGAGGAACATTATGCTGTGTAGAGGAATTTTAATCCAGCCACACGGCTGCTCTGGCTGGAACAAAGACACACCCTTAGCACACACTTTTAATCTCAGGAGACAAAGGCAAGCAGAACTCTTGAGTTTAAGTCCAGTCTGCAAGTTCCAAGTAAAGAAAAGCTTAGGTCCATGCCTTTAATCTCAGTACTCAGGAGACAGAGGCATGCAGATCTGAGTTCTGGTAGTCAGTTTGATTGAGTCAGTGAGTTGAGAGTGGAGTGGAGTTTATATTAGTTTGGTTTGGGAGTTCTTACATGAACAGTTTACAGAGACAGGTTGCAGAGAGAACAAGCTAGACACGGATGAAGACATAGAATGAACTAGAGAATGAGCAGGAGCCAGAAGATTAGAACAGATTTTCAGAGTTAGTCTGGGGCCAAGCAAAGCACTTCAGTGAAAAGCTGAGAGAAGCCAGATTGAATCAGTCAGTTCTGAGAGGAGTTTGTGCCAGAACAGTGCAGTTGAACAACCAGTCAGCCGGAGTTCAGAAAGATCTAGAAAGGGTGAGCTTATTCAGCAGTAAGCCCCCAAGATGGCAATTTCATCAAGCAAATAAAAGTGACTTTTACATGGCTGCATTTTAAATGTCCTTAAGAATTCTTTAATGAGATTTTTTTTTCCTTTTGAGATGGGGTTTCTCTGTGTAGTTCTGGCTATGTTGGAAGAAACTTTTTAGACCAGGCTGGCCTTAAACTCAGAGATCCTCCTGCCTCTGCCTCTCAAACTCCAGAATTAAAGGTGTAAAACAATAGGCTTGCCTGACTTAAAAAAAAAAAGACACTGTAAAATAAGAGTGTTGGTGACAAATTTAATTATTCACTTCAAATACTTGTTAACCATTTATCAATCATGGATAAAGATTCCAAGATGGAATTGCCCAAGTAATGTAGATAAAAGTGTGACTAAACAATTAATATGATCATACAATTGAAAGTAGATCAATAATATGATGCTGAGGCAAAGGGCCATGCTGACAAAGGGGAGAGGAAGAACAATACATTCTCAACACAATTAAACACACATGCACATACATACATGCACAAGGAGGAACAGCATATTCACAGCACATGTACATACACACACACAAACACACACACATGCATTAGGAGAAGTGGTGTATTTACTAAATACATGTACACACACACTCACACACACACATGTTATGCACTAAGATGATCAGTGTGCTCACTACACATGCACATTTTTTATATATGAAGAAGAGATGGTTAAATCATTTAATTGTTAATGGAACAAATGCATAGATTGTTAAAATACGTCTCTAGGTTGGGAATGAGACCCAGGCATTTAATTGTATTCATGACTGACTCTGCTGTCCTTCCATGTTTAGAAATTACTATAATAATTCACATTAATACTTGTCAAATAAACTATAAAGAGTTCTGTATATTAGGCATAAATTTAATGTAGTTAAGGAGTTTGAAGAAAATTTTAAAATAAAAAACAAAAATTGAAGAGTCTCCTCTTTCTCTCCTCTTGCTCCCTCTCTCTCTAGTATGTGTGTGTTTATATTTGTGTGTGTTTGTAACTCTATCACAGATTCTGCCATTTTTTAAATATGTAGTCAGATTAGCATTATTTCTTCAGATGAAAGTATATACTATGAAATTATATCAATTTAAATATTATGAGCTTGAATGAATATTATTTCCCAAATCCTTACACACACACAAATACACACAAATACACACACACACCTTCACAATCAATGATATCTTACTATAAATAACTTGTATTTTTAAATTATATTTGAGTACATTAATTTTGAGTTTTTTTCTAAAACTCCTTAATGAATATCTTTTAAATGGATTTTCATGTCTATATTTCTCAAAGACATCAAGAGAATAGACATGTAATGGCTATGTTTATGCATTTTTTTTCTACTTAGACATGATTTCATCAGTGAAAATTTGATTTAATGAGTGCTGCCTTCTAATGGCATTCTCAACTGGACACCATGGAGATATGCAAATGAAGAAAAAGACATTGTTCTCATTCTCGGGGATTTACAATATAATAGGGGAACAAAGTGTAGATGAAAAGTATAACAGCCCTTTCAAAAAGGACATGAAAACAGGAACAAATTAACTTAGCACAAAGCATCAGTGCTAAGAGATCAAGCCGTGGTGGGTGCTGAGGAAGGGTGCAGCCTCTCGAGTGGACTTAATGAAGACAAGTCATTTTAAATAGGTGTTGGAGGGAGATGAATGGAGTGCAGCCTTTCCATTCAGAGAGCATGGCACCATCTCTGGAGAACAAAGACAAAAGAGTGAGGTCAAGTGATCTCTAAGACACATAAAACTTGTGTGCCCACAAAATGACCAGAGTAGTAAGGCATCCTGACAGATGCAGTAGTGGCATTTATAGCCTGGGAATAACTAAAAGTCACCTAAATACACTTAAGACCCACCTAATAGGAAGGAACCAATCAATGCCTGGTACTGTAAACCTATCCCACAACTTGTGGCTCATGGAACCTACAGTGGAATCTACTAATGCTGCATCCCTAACCCAATATAGTTTCTAGTTGCATTGTAAATACTCATTCTTATAATGCACAAGTAACTGTAAGTTCTCACTCCTCATTAAAGAAGTTTCTTTTCCAGTAGACTATTACAGAAAAATGCAACTAGTGAAAAATACAGAGAGCAACGGACAGAGGGATGCTCAGCACAGCTGACACACCTACAAGGCAACCCTACACCTGAAGCTCAAGCAGAACGATGCAAGAGAGAACAGAAAGACTGTAGGACCCAGAGGATCAAGATGTCTGCTGCATGATAGTGTTTTCTATAGGTGACAGAGAAACTGCATCATGAAATCCCCACATTATGGTCACCTAAGCATCACTTGGAAAATGACAATACCAACTGATATGTCAACATGGTTGGGGTACTTTCATGAGGTTTCAACCCTAAATAAAGAGTTATAGGCAATTAATTGTGGCTGAGAGTGAATCAGTCTTCTCCAGGGGACATGTCCTCTCAAAGGTTATCAGTCATGTTGAGACTTTATGGGTATAGCATCTATACCACATTAGAAGACACAATCTCACTGCGAATTTCCTGATCCTCTGACTCTTACAGTCTTTATGCCTCCTCTTCCATTAACAATTCCTGAGCCTTGTGTGGAAGTTCTTTTTTTATTATTAGATATTTTCTTTATTTACATTTCAAATGCTATTCCAAAAGTTCCCTATACCCTCCCCCTGCCCTGCTCCCCTATCCGTCCACTCCCACTTCTTGGCCCTGGCATTCCCCTGTACTGGGGCATATAAAGTTTGTAAGACCAAGGGGCCTCTCTTCCCAATGATGGCTGACTAGGCCATCTTCTGCTACATATGCACCTAGAGACATGAGCTCTGGGGGTTCTGGTTAGTTCATAGTGTTGTTCCACCTAAAGAGTTGTAGACCCCTTCAGCTCCTTGGGTAATTTCTCTAGCTCCTCCATTGGGGGCCCTGTGTTCCATCCTATAGATGACTATGAGCATCCCCTTCTGTATTTGCCAGGCACTGGCATAGCCTCACTCGAGATAGCTATATCAGGGTCCTTTCAGCAAAATCTTGCTGGCATATGCAATAGTGTCTGGGTTTGGTGGCTGATTATGGGATGGATCCCCGGGTGGGGTAGTCAGTCTCTGGATGGTCCATCCTTTCATCTTAGCTCCAAATTTTGTCTCTGTAACTCCTTTCATGGGTGTTTTGTTCTCTATTCTAAGAAGGAATGAAGTATTACGTAGGAGTTCTTTTGTAGATGTATCTACAGGGACTGGCCTCCAAATTCTGCATTTTATTGGTTGTGGTTTCTTATAGTGGTCTCCATTTGTTGCAGAAAGAAGTTTCTTTGATTGAAGGATGGGGACTAAACTTCTCTGTGGGTAAAGGACACATATTTAGAATATAGTTAGGGATTGTGCTGGTTTAGTAAAATAACCATTGTAGATTCTTTCCCAAGATCCATAACTTCTCTACCCCTGGGTAATTGGCTATGTTTCTGGTACTAGACATGATTTCCCCCTTGTTGAGCAGGTTTTAAGTCCAATTAGAGAAATGGTGGTTACTTCCAAGGTATATGTACCACTCCTGAACCCTTAGAATTATTTGGTTATCTTAGTCATTGATATGGTTCATAAGTATCATAGCTAGGTAGGACCGTTGGTTGCTTCCCTCCTTTGGAAGTTTGTATGGCCCTGTTTCAGAAGTTCATGGAGTCTTCAGTAATAGGCAATAGATAATTTCTTTCCACCTCTTGAGGGAGGGGGCAGTAGGAAGCAAAGATCAATAGCAGTGAGCTATATATTTTGGAAGTCCCTTGACTATCACTGACCAACAACTCAAAAGAGGTGTTCTCATGTCAAATATTGGGGTTTTGATTAAGTGGTCTTAAAGGAAGCACCATCGTGGGAAATGTTCATTTAAACTGTATTCTTCCTTTTAAATAGTTAATAGTACGAATCTTTGTGACATTTTAGACATCCTATTTTGTTATTTTTCCTTCCCTCTTCTTCTTTTGCATTTATATCCATCCCAGACCCTATCAGGTGCTCATGTTTCCATTTTCCTGATCACACTACATGTACCATGTTATTCCCCTTTACCATCTTCTGTCTTTCCTCTATATTTACCTCCCTGGCCCCTCCCTAAAAATTCTGCTGTTTCCTATATCCTTGGTAAGATCATCTGTATCCTCCTTGGATTTATTTTTACCCCACCATGTCTTTTTTACTTACCTGCTTTCTAGTTATTCCTTGATAAAGGTATCTGAAGATTTAGATCTAAGAGTCTCTGATAAGAGAACACTCTATGTTTGTCTTTCTGGGTCTTGGTCAAGTAATTCATTATGATCTTTCTTAGTCCTACCTATTTATCTGTAACATATATAATTCTATTTTTCTTCATAGCTGAATAGTATCTAATAGTATTTATTTATAGTACAATATTCATTTCCTAGCTATAGAGCAGCAACAAAAATAAAAACAAACATTTGTGAAGTAGGATGTAGAGTCCTGTGAACATATGCCAATGGGTGGTATCTGGGTCATATGATAGATATACTTTTTAAGCTTTTTGAGAATCTTCCACACAGATTTCCATAATGGCTAGATGAGTTTGCAATTCTATCAACAGTGAATGAAGGTTCCTTTTCCCTCAGATCCTCTCCAGCATTTGCTGTCAACTGTTCCATTAATATTTGTCATGCTGGTTACTGTAAGATAAAATCACCAATTTGCTTTGATCTACAACTCCATAATTTCTAGTGACAATGGTATTTTATTTACTTATTTGGGGTTTTTTTTCACATTTTTGTTTTGTCTTGTTTTAGATATTTCTTAGCCATTTTTTTCTGTTTTGAGAATTCTCTATTCAAATGCCAGGCCCATGTTTCAGATACGTCATTTGTTTTGTTTGGATTGTTTACATATCTTCTATAATAATCCTCTGTCCAGATGTACAGCTGATGAAGAGTTCCTCCCATGCTGTGAGCTGTCTTGTCACCCTGCTAATTGTTTCTTTAGCTGTGCAGAAAATTTTTAGTTTTATGAAGTCTCACTTGTCAAATAGAATCCTATTCAGGAAGCCCTTTCCTACCTATATCATGTAAGATACTGCCTATGTTTTCTCCTGGAAGTTTTAGTATTTCAGGTTTCACATTTAGGTCTTTGACTAAATGTAGGAGTTAGTGTTTATATGAAGTGGTAGACATAGGTCTCTTTTCATTCTTCTGCTTGTGGACATCCAGTTTTCCTAGAACAATTTGTTGAGAATGCTTTCTTTTCTAGCTTACATTTTTGGTATCTTTGCCAAATATTAAGTGGCTGGAAGTACGTACACTCATGTCTAGGTCTTTAATTTTCTTTCATTTGACTACATGTCTAAGTTTGTGTGTGTATAATGTTGCTTTTATAACTATACCTGTGTAATATATCTTAAGATCTGATATGATAATCCATCATTATATAGCCTTGTGATGTAACATAGCACTATTCCGTTTCTTCAGGATTGTATTGGCTATATGGGGGTCATTTGTGATTCCATATGAATTTTAGTATAGTTTTTATATTTTTGTGAAGAATAAAATGGGAATTTTGATTGGGATTACACTGAATCTCTAAATAGTTTTTGGTAGAATTGTTACTTTTCACAATGTTAGTTCTCCCATTCCCATCAGCAATGCAGGAGTATTCCTCTTTCTCCACATACTAGCTAGCATCTGCTCTCACCTGAGTTTTTTTTTTTTTTCATTTTTTTCCCAATATTTATTAGATAACTTCTTCATTTACATTTCAAGTGTTATCCAGAAAGTTCCCTATACCCTCCCCCCTCCCAGCCCTACTCCCCTACCCTCCCGCTCCCACATCTTGGCCCTGGTGTTCCCCTGTACTGGGGCATATAAAGTCTGCATGACCAAGGGGCCTCTCTTTCCAATGATGGCCAACTAGGCCATCCTCTTCAGTATATGCAGCTAGAGACATGAGCTCAGGGGGTACTAGTTAGTTCATGGTTATTCTTCCACCTAGAGGGTTGAAGACCCCTTCAGCTCCTTGGGTACTTTCTCTAGCTCCTTCTTTGGGAACCCTGTGTTCCATCTAATATCTGAATGTGAGCTTCCACCTCCATGTTTGCCAGGCATTGGTATATTTTCCCCCGAGACAGCTATATCCGGGCCCTTTCAGCACTATCTTGCTGGCATATGCTATAGTGTCTATGATTGGTGGCTGATTGTGGGATGGATCCCTGGCAGCCACAGACATTGGGTCCACCCTTTGGATTCAGCTTCACACATGATCTCTGTAACTCCTTCAATGTGTGCTTTGTGCTTAATTCTAGGAAGGGGTGATGTGTCCACATTTTCATCTTCCTTCTTCTTGAGTATCATGTGTTTAGTAAATTGTATCTTGGGTGGTCTAGGTTTCTGGGCTAATATCTACATATCAGTGAGTACATGTTATGTGAGTTCTTTTGTGATTGGGTTACTTCACTCAGGATGACGGCCTCCAGATCCATCCATTTGCCTAGGAATTTCATATATTTATTGTTTTTAATAGCTGAGTAGTACTCCATTGTGTAAATANGACCAGAAGGGAGCATCTGTCTTGTCCTGGGCCTTTCTCAATCTCCTGCTGTTGTCTCAGGTCGCTTGAGATTGGGCTGGAACAGATGCTGAGTTCAGCTGCTCACCAGTGGTCCTTAGATTGTTAGGAGAGTCCTGCTGGAAACCTGGGTGGGTGCGCGGTACCCAGGCCTTGCGCCCTGCGCAGTGGTCCGGAGATCACTGGGAGAGCTGGAAACCTGGGTGGGTGCACGGCACCCAGGCCTTGCGCCCTGCGCTGGAGTGGAGCGGTGTGGGCCGGAAGGGAAGGGGTCCGCTCTCCGCCCTCCGCCTATCTCCCGCTGCAGATTCAAGTCCCACGAGTTTGGACTGGAACAGATGTGTGTTCCTCTTACCAGTGGTCCGGAGATCGCGGTGGTCCGGATCGCTGGGAGAACTGGAAACCTGGGTGGGTGCACGGCCCCCAGGCCTTGCGCCCTGCGCTGGCGGAAAGATTTCTTTAAGGGATATATTCATTTCCTCTTTAAGGATTTCTATCATAGTCATAAAGGATCTTTTAAGGGTTTTGTCTTGTGCTTCAACTATGTTATAATATTGAAGACCTACTGTGGTAGGGTTCTGTGCTCTGGTGGACATATTTTTCTGCCTGATATTGATTGTGTTTTTATGCTGGCATCTAAGCATCTGGGAAGACTGTAATTCCAGGTACTTATATCTGTTCTTGGGGTCTGTTGTTGTTGTTTGTTTCTTTCTTTGGTTGTTTGTTTGTTTGTTTGTTTGTTTTTGAGAGGGGTACATGTTTTGTTCCTTGGTTTCTCTTGCCCTCTTTGATTCTTAGGAGAATGTGGTATCTGTGTGGTACCTAGTAAAAAATTCTTCTGAAATCTTGGTGGGTACAGCTACTGAAGTTTCCAGGTAAAATGTTTTCCTAGGTACTGGGAACTGAGATTTAGAAAATAGGATAAGGTGAGGGGGTCCACAGGAGAATGGAGTGCAGAATTTTCTATGGGAGGTTTGATTAGTCCCCTGGGAATGGGAACAGTGAGGATGGGAGGCTTTAGTGGGTAGTCTGCTATAGAGCTGGGTATGAGACTGGGTTATGGGACATGCAAAAGAGGAAGGAGAGGCCTGCAGTTAGCTTACCTGTTTTCCTGGCAGGATGGCCCATGTGTTCTCAGGCTTCTTGTGCTTTTTCTTTAGTTCTTTTTCTTCTGAATGTTTGCTTTGTCCTATTCAAATTTTACTGTTTTATCTCATTTTATTATTATTCTTAGATACCTGTTCATTTTCTATGGAGAGACAAAAAGGGTATGGATTCAGATGGGAGGGGAAAGAGGACTTGGGGAGAGGAAACTGTAATCAAAACATATTGTATGGAAAACTAATTTTTTAACTTTTATTGATTTTATGATAAGTTCACATCATGTACCTCAATACCACTCATCTATCTATCTCTCCATATTTACCTTCTACCCATGCAACCTCCTCCCAAAAAGATATATATAGATATAGATATAGATATAGATATAGACATAGATATAGATATAGATATAGATATAGATATAGATATAGATATAGATATAGATATCTATCTATCTATATATATATCAAACACCTAGCCATGGAAGCTGTGGTGTGTCTCCGTGTGTCAGATAGTATACCCTTTTGTGCAAACAGCTTTGCCAGCAAATGTGCATTACAGCAAGTCATTGGCCCAGTTGGAGGCCTCTGGCTTCTGCACCCATGGCCCTAGAGCCAGCTCCCCAGCACAGCCCTGGCAAGGTTCAGGGCCCACTCTCTGGAGAGCTGCAGCTGAAGAGGGGTAGCACAGTGTGACTCTCCAGCACGCACAGCCTCAGGGCCAGCTCACCTGCACCCCTGCCACCAAGATCAGGTCTGCCATGCTATCCAGGGGAGGTGCAGGGCCATTTCTTCTTCAAGGCAGAGTCAGGCAGATCTCTGGGAACTCAAGTGCAGCCAGGTATACAACCTGAATCTAAGGCAGCGTGGGCTCTTGAAAACCTTGTCTCAAAAAAGAACAAAAGACAAGCAGACAAGCAAAATATCATCTATTTATGAAATAAAAACAAATCAGAACAAGCATGATGAACATGGATATTACAGGACTTGGGGATAAGTCCTTACCTCCATTTTCAGTTTTCCTCTTCTTTCTTTCATTCAGAATCTCTTTTTCTTTCTTCTTTTCCATTCAGATCTTGAGTGATAGTTATTCTCATTCTATAAAAAATTTTAAAATGTATTTCAAACTATCATGTTTTCTTTCCACCTGGGCATGTTGGTACACACCTTTTGACTACTATTACTATTTATTTTATTATTTTTTAACACTCCAGATTTTATTCCCTTCCTGGTCCATCCTTGGACTGTTCAGCATTCTATACCTCCTCCCTGCCCCACTGTCTCTACAAGGATGTTCCAACTCCACCNTTTTAAAATGTATTTCAAACTATCATGTTTTCTTTCCACCTGGGCATGTTGGTACACACCTTTTGACTACTATTACTATTTATTTTATTATTTTTTAACACTCCAGATTTTATTCCCTTCCTGGTCCATCCTTGGACTGTTCAGCATTCTATACCTCCTCCCTGCCCCACTGTCTCTACAAGGATGTTCCAACTCCACCTCATCACACCAGACCTGGATCCTCCAGTATGTACCAAAGACCTGGGAGGTAAGAGACTCTTGGGACTCGAAGGGAGGGATCCTAGATTAAATTCCCTACAGTGGAGAGTGGGAACTTGTAGATCCTACCTCCAGCAAGAAGACAGAGCATAAAATGAGGGAGGGAGGGCACCCCACAGTCAAAATTCTGACCCATAATTGTTCCTGTCTGAAAGAATTACAGGGATGGAAACAGAGAGGAGCTTGAGGAAAAGAAGGTCCAGTGACAGGCTCAAAATGGGATCCAAGTCAAGGGGAAGCCCCAAGGCCTGATACTATTACTGAGGCTATGGAGCACTCACAAAAAGGGACCTGTCATGACTGCCCTTCAAAAGACCCAAGAAGCAGCTGAAAGAGTCAGATGAAGATATTTGCACCCAACCAAGTGACAGAAGCTGCTGACCCCTGTAGTTGAATTAGGGAACACTGAAAGAAGCTGAGGAGAAGGGCAATCCTGTAGGAGGACCAGCAGTCTCAATTAATCTGGACCCCTGAGATCTCTCAAATCCTGGACCACCAGCCAGCATACACCAGCTGATATGAGGCCCCCAACACACATACAGCAGAGGACTGCAGGGTCTGTGTTCAATCAGAGATGTTGCACCTGGCTCTCAAAAGACTGGAGGCCCCAGAGAGTTCAAACCATCAGTTATTATGTCAAAGAACACTGGTCATGTGGCACAGGGTCAGCTATACTGTAGCTAATATTTGTTTTTGAAAAATATTACATTATCAACAAGAGTCACTGTGCACATTTTCCCATGCAAAGCCAAGATACCTGTGTTTGTAAAAGAGGGTGTGAGGATTGAGAGACTTGGAGACCTTGGCACTGTTCTTTTCATCAGCCTCCTCCCTTGACGGAGGACCTATTAGAGAGAAGCAGCCTTGTCACCACAAACTTAGCCCCAAATCATTTCACAGAAAAGGAAAAAAGGAGGATGCGGCAACTCTATCTTGCTCCATCTCTTTCACAAAATAACTTCTCAGAAATATGATCAGCATTTGAGACAAGTGATTGAAAAATTAAAAGACCCAGAAAAAGAGAAAAAGTCTACTCATATCAAAGATTTGAATGAAAGGTGAAAAATGAAAGGGAAATGCAGTCTTTAATATCATTTCTCACAGTGAACAATTGACTCAAAGAAGCACTTGATGATTCAGATCATTATATAGTGACAAAAGTGGTCCTCTTTAAGAGTTTGTACCTTGGGATACTTATGGAGCAATATAAAAGCTCAACATTAAAATGGAAAAAAAAAAAACTCTGTGTTTGTGGTGTCAACTGTCATTTGAGTAAGAAAATCAAGTATGAATGCAGCTGCTTCATGGGCCACTTTAAGCTCTGACTCTGAGCAGCTTTCTATGCATCTCTGTGCTGGCTCAGCGGATGGTGAAGGAGACAGAGAGGTCTCTGCAGGATTAGAGCTGCCATGCAGGCAGCCATTCATGCACTCCTGCTGAGCAGCTTCTACTTCTCTGTGTTAGATGACAGCTTACAGGAATTCTGATGAACTTGGTTTGCCAGAGAATCTTCTGGTCTGTGGCATTAGCTTAGTGAGAGTTGTATGGTCCCAAATAGCAGCCAAGGTGGTCCACTGACAGAGGTGAGCACTTGACTAGATGATAAAACTGAAGGCTGCACCAAAACAGCTGCAGTCTTCACTGCCAGGTCACACGCAATTTGGCTAGGTGATTTGGTGAAGTTTGTAATGACTAGTTCACTAGCATGTCTTCTTCAAAGATTTGCAGATTCTCTCATGATGCACATGGACTGGCAGTGGCTACTTAATTTCTTTTAGACATTTTAAACAAGCAGACTATCAATATGTTTGTAATCAGTATTGACTGGCTGGTGTTCTCAGCAATGCTTGCCCTTATAGTTTAAGTTGTGCTCTTTGAGAATGGTTGAGACAGGATTTCACTATGTAGTCTAGGATAGCATAAAACTCTGCATCCGCTTCACCCTCTCAACTGCAGGTGTGATGGATGTGTGGCAAAACACACGAAATATTTCTATGCACTTTGTAGAGAATGTATGATTCTGTATCGCTACCTTGTGAGGTTCAACATAATATAATTAATTTTCATGTTGGTGTACAACGCAAAGGGTGTTATTATGGCTCTTTTGACATGTCATTATACTTTGCTTCATTATTTCTTCTTGAACATAGATTGTCCCCATTTCCCATCTGAATTTCCTTCCCCAGATTGTGCCCACTCTGTTTTCAGCACATGTATTCCATTGTTCCCCCACATCCTTTAAGATCTCTTCCTCCCCATCATGATCCTCTTTCTAGTTTCATTGTCACACAGGCGTGCACACACACACACACACACACAGCCCATCCATTTTCAGCCAAAAGCCATGATTTCATTCAATATGTGTTAGATATATACATTTTGAACAAATTTAAGTAAAACTTTAAGAAACAAGTATTGATTCAACATGTATTATATCCCTGTCACAAGAATGTGTATAAGACAAAAGATTAGTCTAATCTCTTATCCAAACAAGGATGTGAACAAAGAGATGTCAGATAGAGCAGCTCCAAATGGAGATTGAGGGAGACTGCACATTTGACATTAGAGACTGGGATGTAAAATTAGGATGTCAGAGCCATGGTTATGGTATGTTTAACTTCTGCCCCAAAAGTTGGGTCCATGGTAAAGAATACTAAGTGGAATGAGTCAATTTACACTCCTGTAGTTTTGTTTTTAGTAAATACACTGCTGAAAAGGAAATTCTACAAACTCATAGAGTATGACTGTAGCCAATTTAATATAAAACGTGGAAGATAACGAACACCTTATAAATAACTGTGTGGCTTGGGGAAGCAAGTCAAGTACAAGGGCTACTTTTGTCTTAAATTTTAAACTTTTTTCAGACAGAACCTTACTATGTAGCACAGGCTAACCTCAAACTCATGATCCTCCTGCCTCAGTCTACTGGATGCTCAAATACTTTTGAAATTGTAAAATCTTTCATTTGAAATATTATGTTTAAATGTAACATAGCACAAAGAATTCCCACAGAGTGCTCTTCATCTTCCACAGGTAAGGCCACAAACTCCATCTAGACCTGTATATGCAGGGCTGGTATTGCCTCAGTGTATGCTCCCTCATTATCTGTTGCTTTAGGCAACCACAACCTCTGCCTTTGGACTTTGAGCCATGAAGAATTCAAGTATTTATCCAGCTTGTAGTTGTCACATGTAGCATCAAATGGGTCTCCTACCGTGAGAAATACAGATGTCTACGCAGGGTAGAGTTGCAGGCAGCACAGAGTGCTTTGCCCTCAGGCAAAAACCTTTAAGACAAAAGGTCATCAGAACTGTGCCATCTTCCAAGACTCATGGTCTCCAGACTCTGTGCACTGTTTAATTTACTATACGGAGATTCTGGTACCTGTCTTTCTTAACAACCCCCACCCAGCAAGTGTGTAGTTCTTATCAGTGGGAAGTTTGATCTAGTAGA
Organism: Mus minutoides; assembly: GCA_902729485.2. NCBI lineage: Eukaryota > Metazoa > Chordata > Mammalia > Rodentia > Muridae > Mus > Mus minutoides. The sequence goes on along the minus strand of LR749970.1, from coordinate 127,351 downwards.
ATCCACTCCACCACAGATCCAAGTAGAGTCCCCTGTTTTTCTTACCAATTAAATAGGGGAAACGAGACTACAGTTAACATTTTACTCTATGTTAGCTTGTAGTTGCAGATCATATTTCAAGGTCTTTTCTTTACCATGTTAAATTGGTTTTTTCTTGCTAAACAGTGAAGCATTTTGTTAACTATCAATGCTCATGGTATCTGGTAAATTAAACAGGAGTAGAAACAGCCTATGTAGCTTATGCTCCAATTATTCTGGGTTGCTTGAATGCATTATCTCAAAAGAAAATTTTCATCTCAGCACTACAGACAAAGCACTCTTTCTCTGAGGAGTAATTATCATTTTATGGACCTGGAAACTGAAATTCAGGAGGTTAAATACTTTGCCTTAGCTGCATAGATGGTATGTGGCAGAATTTGGGGGAGGAAAAACTGTTCTCAGAGCAAGCAATCACTTGCTGTACTGTCTCCTAAAGGCACAAACCTCTGGCTATTCTGGTCATTGCTGACCACAGGAAAAGCATCGTGTGTCCGTCAACGTGGTTCAAATCTTATTTCTCCAGTCATGAGAATTGATCTGAGAGCCTCACACAAGACAGGAAACCTTGAATGTATTTGGTCTCTCTTTTGTCTTAATTTTTGAGACAAGAACTCACTAAGTTCCTTGGCTGCCCTTGAATTCACTCTGTAGCCTAGCCAGCCTTGAAATTGTAATCCTCCTGCTTCATCCTCCATAACTGGGATTACAGGCCTGTGCCAACATAGTCTAAATTCAAATGTGTTGTATTACTTTTCACTGATTTTTTTAATATGCAGTGTAAATAGAAGTAAATAAACACAATCACAGAGTTTTATTTATAGCTTGATTTCAGAATCAAATTTTATTCTATAAGATGTGATACCTTTTGTATAAATGAAAATGCACCCGAGTTCATTATATAGTCAAGCAAGTTCTGTACCTCTCAAATGGGAACATTCTCATGTGTTTTTATCTCCAAGACAAGTAGTCAGTAACTGCAACTATTGACATAGGTTGTAACTTTTAGCCTTAAGAGGTATCTCTGCCCTCCCTCCCTCCCTCCCTCCCTCCCTCCCTCTCTCCCTCCCTCTCTCCTTCCCTCCCTCCTTCCCCCCCTTCTCTTCCTCTTCATCTGTCTCTAGCTTTCCTTCTCCCTCCATCTCGCTTGCTTTTATCAGAAGCATTCCATGCTGAAGGAGATGGCTAAGTGGACTTAAGCAAAATAGTTATTTCCTTCAGTCCAGTCCTAAAGCACAGTGCAGATGAGCGCTGTGACTCATTTCACAGGTTTCCTCTGCATGTGAACTTCCACAGGAGTCTATTCAACTGGGGGAACTAAGCAGAAAGAACAATGTCCCTCTATACAAGGTGGATTCTGCATTGTCCCACATGTAGCCTGTTGATGGCGTGGGATGGCAAAGTCATCTTCATTAGACGGAATTTAATAGTGAATCAAAGTTCTTGTGGAGAATAGAGGGATCTAAACTTTAGCCTCCCTTGGGTCCCGCTGAAAGATTAGAGGGAAAGAGTAGGGCCTTAGTAAGTTGAATGTATCAGATTGTTTTTCACTAATAGTTCTCTTGTAAATCTCTAAAGCCCACCCACTTTAACCCTTTAAAAAGAAGAGAGAATGAAACAGGCAGAGTGGGAAAAAAAACAGCCCCAGGTAGTATACCGTGGGCATTGATTTCATCATTTTTTTTCAACATGCTATTATCCTTGCAGCAAGTTCCATGATGTTCCAAAGTGCCCATCAACAGTAAGTAAAGCAGTTTCCCTGTTATATTTTAGCAGTTTGTATTCTCCATACCGCAACGTGAATAAATAATTTGTGCAATCAAATTTCTTTTTTCTGAGGAAGTTTCAAAGCCCACACTTGGGAGACAGGTCATTAGTAAGATCTGAAAGAAAGAAAAAAAAAGGAATCAGGAAAGTTAAGAGTGGAGAAAAAGATGGAGCCTCGGGAAAGGAAGCAAAAGCCAGTATCTGTCGGGCAGGCCAGAGACAGTTAACAAGGAAGAAGGAAGCAGAAACAAACGTGTTAGGTGATCTTTAGTCGAAAGAAATCTCTGCTGGACAACTGGGCATTCTGCTCCTTGCCTTTTATTCCCACTTCCTTTCAAAGCATTGGCTAAGTGAAAAGAGAGATGGCGGCACTGGCTATCAAGGCTCAGCTATCAGCTGGCCTGTTCCAGGGTCTTTCATCTTTTGTGCATGCCTTATGATGTGCTGTGTGGTAACACTGGAGAGTCAATCTTATACCATCTATTGCACATAAATGTTAAGGAGGCAGGGGGAAATATCACCAAATAGAAATTGCTACTCTCCCGAGTATAAAGTAGCACTGATAAGAACTAGTGAATCCAGGAAGATTTGCATGGGTTTCTTTTCTCCTCTGGGGGAGAAGGGTGGAGAAAAGCTTGGTTTATTTTTCAGTGGGGTGAGAAAGGAGTTGTAAGAGAAGGAAAAGCTATCATGGAGATTTTCCAGGGATCAGTGTGAGCTATGAGGATGCTGTCTGATTTGACAACAAAGCTAACATATGCAATGCTTGCTAGCATTGCAAAAAAGAAAAATGTTTTCTTTTACAGAGGATATCAATATTTAAAAATTTGTACAGACTTCAAGTCTAGATCTAAAATCAAAGTCTACCTTAGTTATGCCTTTCCCTAGCTCTCTGCTAAAGACCAGTTTTAGAAACTCCTTAGAGAGAATGATAGGGTCTCTGAAGCCAGAGCCTTTCTCTAGGATACAAAGAAACAATGAACACAGTACTTCCATGAGTTGAAAACAAGATGATCAGAACCAGAATGAACCCAAATAGGAGATGGTACCGTTATGGCACATTGCCATGGTGAGGGTCCTAGGTGAGTGGGAGAGGTTGTATCGGTAGACCACATGAGACCTCTGCCCTATAAGAGGATAAGCACAGATCCAGGGCCATGAAGAACAGAGACAACACTGTTCCACCTTCTCCCATCTGCTTACTTCTTCCCATGACCCCTTAGAAGGAACTCCTACAGAAACCAAGGGGCAAGCAAACTTAGTACTGTTGCCTCCAAGGATCAACATAGCCTCTTCATGGGACCATGACAGAAATGAAAACAAGACAGGGATAAACCGATGGTGTGATTCCAAAGGCAGAACCACAGAAATCATCCCCTCTCTAGAAAAAGAATGAAAGCTCAAATCTCAGGCCTGGGTGGATGGAAACTGCTTTCCTTTGGGTGAGACTTTTCCCTGCCTCTGTAGCAAATTTCTTTAGTAGGATAAATCACCTATATAATACAAATGTTCTGTATTTTGTATTGTTTGTACAACACATGAGGAAAAACAACTCAGGGGAGGAAAGATTTAGTGTGGTTCCATGATTTAGAGGGCTTTCACCATTGTGGTGGGGAAGGCTTGGTGGAGCAGCTCAGGTCACAGAGGTTGAAATGTGTAGCAAAGGCTGGTCATATCACGGTAGACCAAGACATGGAACTAGAGGCCAGAACTAGGTGTCAGGCTAGACCTTTCAAGGGCTTACCTGTTCTGACCCAAAGCTGTTTAACTCGGCCCTTCTTTACTCTAAAATATAGTACTTCCTATAGGAAACAAGTATTCAAAATGAGTTTGCAGCAGGCAATTCAGATTTGAGTCATCACACGCAGAGAGAGGTTTCTTTATGGAAAATTTTACCAGGAACAGTGACAGGTGTCATCTGCTTCTCCTAGCTAGCCACACTGCTTTGTATTCTTATTGGGGGATAGCTCTATGAAGTGCTATGATGTATTTTCTTCAAAAATCACTTTTATCTACTTCTTACAATGTTTCAACATCAGGCAGTGCTGTATATTGATTTTAGTCTAGATTTTCTACTCTTACCAGAGCAGAACATGTCACAATGAAGTTAACATTTATGAGAAAAGCTTCCTTGGGGAGGGTAAGGTGTTCCGTAACATGTTAGGGCTGAAAGAGACTTTAAAATCAAATCTAAAGCCTTTATTTACAAATGAGAGGCAGCAACCTGGAGACAGTAGCAGTTCCTTCATAGTGACACATTACTGCTGGTTAGCAGAGCTAAGAGCCAGCTCTCCCGACACAATGTCTGGGTTTCCCACCTTCCAGAGATGCAATTCCTGCCTGCTTTCCTTTTTATATTCAGGATACATACCAAGGAAATAATAACTTTCTTTTTTAAAAAAAATTCTTCAATTCAGTACACAATGTGCCCTGAAAAGCTACCGGTCTCGTCTTAAAACTCCTCTTTTCTTTCTTTGACCGGGTGCTTCAAGAAAGGTCACCCTAATCCTTGTCAGCCAAAGCTGAGGGCCCCACCAGTGTAGAAGAGGAGGGGTGTCCTCCAGTATCTTCAGGACGGCCTGGTCTTCTGAATTCTGCACTCCTCTGTAACTGAAAAGCCTTGGATCAACAAAAATGATGAACCGAATATACATTCAGGCTCTCAGGCTTTCTTGGCTTCAGGGTTTCCTTTTCCAAACGTAGCTTGTCCTAAAAAGAAAGAACTTTCCTTGATTGTGTTGCTTTCAGTTCCATGAAAGATGTTTTTCAGGGCTTGCAGAGAGTTTCCTGGATATAAATCAATCTTACTTCAGTTCTATTTTACTCTCTGACAGCCACACTCTGATTTCGTACTCAGATTGCTTGCTGCTGCTATGTCCTTTTAAATTTCAGCTTTACTATTTTTCTCTACAATAAGCAATGACTTACAAACAGAAGGTCCAACCTTCATGGCAGGTGTGTGTTTGCTGTGTGCTTACAGATAGGTCACTGAGAGTCCATGCAAATTAGGGCATTTGAAGAATGGCCAACTCATCTGAAATAACAGGTGTGTTGTAGGAGAGAACTATAAATGACTCGGCTTGAATGATGGCTGTTGATGTTCCTCTCTGCTATGTTCTGTGAAGTTCACCCCCTGGGTCACACTATTCACATCTAAACTCTACAGCCATGCCTACAGAGGCCTGTTGTGTCTAATGTTCCACTTGATGAGACATTGATCTTAAAATAGAAGACCACCAAGTGTCTGCCCCAAGCTTTCTCAAAGAAAAGGTGTATGTTTTATCTATAACAGTCATTGAAGGAACATCATCATATAAGTTATTTTGTCTCTGGTAAAAAATATCAAAAGAGTTTATGAAAGTTTGGGGCTCCTGCTACAGGTTTAAACAGTCAAAGTTAAAGTGTGTGAAAGCAATAAGTGTCTTTTAGAAAGCGTGCATCTTTTAGAAGCCTTCAGTCATGGCAGGCACGGTGGCATATACCTGTAATCACTGAGAGACACAGTAGGATTTTGAATTTGGGCTTCTACTGAAGTATTTGTCTCTAAGTCAAAACAAAAATTTTGCATCCAGAAAAGATTTCTTTTTTTAATTTTTCTTATTTTACATTTCAAATTCTATCCCTATACCCTCCCCCTGCCCCTGCTCCGCTACCCACCTACTCCCACTTCTTAGCCCTGGCGTTCACCTGTATTGGGGCATATAAAGTTTGCAATACCAAGGGGCCTCTCTTCTCTGTGATGGCCGACTAGGCCATCTTCTGCTACATAAGCAGCTAGAGACACGAGCTCTGGGGGTTCTGGTTAGTTCTTTAAAAAAATATATCCATTCATAAAAATTTAAGTGACTAGAGATATCTTTGTAGAATATCAAGTCTTTGTGGTTTTCATGAATTAGATGAGACTGAGTGCTTATTTATGCACTCAAGCAGTAATGCTGAAGAAAAAGCAAGGGCTGTGAGGTAAGGAGATATGTATATAAGAACATAGGAGGAATAGCTGTGAAAGTTTTCAATTTTCCTTCCTGGAGAAAATTCTATTTGCATCTGGAATATTGCTCTTCACCTTCTTGCAGAATTAAATGATTATAGGAATAAGTGATAAGTAAATTGGAAAGGATTTACTTGGCAAACCCATACCAATGCTTTAGAAGTCTGTTTGCTCTTCTGTGAGACTGCATATCATTTCTCCCCATTACTGACTGCATGTGTCCCACACAAATCCCCAAGGTGATGGTTCTTGGAGGGAGGGTCTCTGGAAAGTAATTAGGCCAAAGGAATACAGTTTTTTTAAATGAGGTGAGTGCTCTTCTAAAAGGCTTAAAGGAATGATCTCTTCCACCAACCAGAAGACACAGAAGGTCACCAGCCATCTAAATGACAGTCTCTCTAAACCCCAATGCAACCACACTTAGCATTATAGTCTGGCATCCAAGTGCATCATCAGTAAACACTAACTAAGACTTCCCCATCTGGAGCTTGTTATTCCTATTCACACTGACTTGCACATCTAGGAAGCTGCTTAGAAGTCCCTGGATGCTGGAACTCATTCCATGTAAGTTCTGGGCAGGCATATTTTGACCTGTTCTGAGGCAGAATCACTGCTGCCACGGACCAGACAAAACCAGTCCCCACAGCTGAAGGTGATTACAGGTCTCCCATCCTGTTAAAATATGCTCAGACTTGATGGGATTCTGCTCATCATCTCATTAACGTTTGTCAATTTCTCTTCTGGATATGTCCTCTCATGGTCATTTCTATCAAATACTGCAACTGGAATTTTATAAATTCAAGTCAGTGTATATGGAAGTCATCCTCAAACCAAAACCACTGAATGTATCCGACTTCCTCACTCAGTTCAACAAATATAATTTGAAGCCTGTCTTAGTCAGGGTTTCTATTCTTGCACAAACATCATGACCAAAAAGCAAGTTGGGGAGGAAAGGATTTATTCAGCTTACACTTCCATACTGCTGTTCATCACTAAAGGAAGTCAAGACTAGAACTCAAGCAGGTCAGGGAGCAGGAGCTGATGCAGAAGCCATGGAGGGATGTTACTTACTGCCTTGCTTCCCCTGGCTTGCTCAACCTGCTCTCTTATAGAACCAATACTACAGCCCAGAGGTGGCACCACCCACAAGGGGACCTCCCCTGTTGATTACTAATTGAGAAAATGCCTTGCAGCTGGATCTTGTGGAGGCATTTCCTCAACTGAAGCTCCTTTCTCTGTGATAACTCCAGCCTGTGTCAAGTTGACACAAAACTAGCCAGTACAAAGCCTTTTAATCATACTCTCTGAAAAATCATTCATATGACAATGCAGGTGAATGACAAGAAGGACAAGGCGCTCTGGCCTGAGCAGAGGCACCTGAGCTCACAAGAAAAGGTTAAACTGGCTTAATCCTTTGAACCGTATGAGGTTGCTCTCCAGGTACTATGTGTGTTTCATTCTAGACTTTGTCTTATACCCAAATACTCCAGGATTTAATAGCTAATATTTGATGGCAATACTCCAAACAGCAAGGAGAATGGTAAGATACCCTGTGGTGTATAACAGGAAGGGAAGCACAGAGGGAGTGCAGAGAATTTCCCTCGTGTATCTCTCCTGGGAAAAGTCTCCACACAATCTTCTCATTTCCTAGGCATTTTCATCAGTATTGTTTTGTTTTTTTTTTCATGGCCTTAGTGTTTTTATTTTTAAAGTATTAGTATGCTTATATTACTTGTATCTCTTAATTACCCAGTAAGGGTAATGGTAAGTATTCTGATGGCTCTAGTTTAAATGGAGTATTGTTTTTAATAACATTTTATATATAGTCTCCACATTCAGTAGATGAACCATCTTTTTAAAAAAAAGATGACATTTTCAGAAAATGCATCTTATTCTTGGCTACTCCTTATACCCCTGAGAACTCTTAAGTCAGGTCAGCAAAGCTGTGTTGGCCTTTCTTCGGTTTCTCAACTTTCTTGTTAAATCATGTACTCCCCACATGGAGCCAACTCTTGCCTTTTTTTTAATCCTGAGATGGAATTGAAGGGCAAATACTCTCTTAAGAACAATAGCTATGTGGGAGAAGATGCAGAAGAACATAAAAAAGCAGGCAGAATGTCTATGCTTAGCCCGGCTGGAATAGAGAGAAAGAAGGAGACATCCGAGTGAAGGCCTTTTCTACAAACAGAAAGGGGCAGCAAGGCCACTGAAAGGTCTTTACCTAGGGCAGCCATAAATGTAGGCCTATGTCTCCTTAGAGCTGCCTTGCTATGTCACTGTTAATCCTGGACAACACTAGACAGCCTATGTAAGAGGGGTCAGCAGCTCAGGCCTTGGGCAATAAATAACTCCCTAGAGTTTGAAGGTTGGAAGCTATTGTTTTGTTTGTGTGTGTGTGTTTGTTTGTTTGTTTGTTTGTTTTTATGTCACTGAAATTCTATCTATAGCCAGTTAATTCTTCATATCTTCACCGACTTCAGAATTAGCAACTGGTGCCTTTTACTCCTCTGATGCAACATTTAGTCCAGTATTTTCTTTTAAAGTATAATGTAAAGAGCAGGGGATGTATGTAACTCCATTTATCTCACTTGCCAAATATTCATAAGGATCCTGTGGTGGTTTGAATCTGCTTCACCCAGTGGTACTATTAGAAGGTATGGTCTTGTTGTAAAAGGTGTGCACTTGTTGTCACTGTGGACCTGGGCTTTAAGACCCTCTTCTTAGCGTCCTGGAAACCAGTCTTCTCCTAGCAGCCTTCAGATAAAGATCTAGAACTCTCAGCTCTCCCTGTACCATGACTGCCTGGATGCTGCCATGCTCCTGCCTTGATAATAACAGACTGAACCTCTAAACTTGTATGCCAGTGCCAAGTAAACTCTGTCCTTATAAGAGTTGCCTTGGTCATAGTGTCTGTTCATAGCAGTAAAACCCTAACCAAGACAAATCCCCAGTACTGCTAGAAAAAGAAAAGGGAGCAGGGTGATGTGCAGTGGGCATTGAGTTAAGTACAATATAAAACTTATGCAGTAGCACAGCCCCAGACCACACAGGTTCATGCCATCCAGACATTAGTTTGTTTGCTCTTCCTCATTCACAGGAGACTTTGCTATTTGGTAAGAGTTTTTCTCACCCAAGTCCTTTTCAAAACATAAAATCAGTTCAATTTTGGGCCTCTCATTTCATCAAATTTTTTATTAGCTATAACCACCTTCTTCCTTCTTCCTCTTCTCCTCCTCTTCCTCCTGCTCCTCCCCTCTCTCCTCCTCTCTTCCTCCTCCTCCTCCTTTTCCTCCTCCTCTTCTTCTTCTTTTTCCTCCTCCTCCTCCTCTTCTTCCTCCTCCTCTTTTCCACTTATTCAAATACCTAACAAAATAATTATCTCTGGGAGGCTGTTTGAGTTCTTTTTCTTTTAATATAAGGTGTTGTGTGATTTAGGTTGGTCTCTAGCTCTTGGTGGAGCCAAGAATAATGCTGAACTTTTGGTGTTGCTGGGGCTACAGAGTGTACTACCACACCTGATTTTATGTAGTCCTAGAGATTACCCAGGACTTTGTGCTTTCTACCTTTAAGTGAGACACAGTGAAACCACCAAACTTGACCACTACTCTATGGCTTAGAGAAACAAACTCATAGGCTGCCTCTACAAGGTAGAGAAGAACAGCTTGGCAGGAATGCAAACAGATACCACATGATAGTCAAAAGGTATTTGAGCTGATACACCCTGTTTGTGTTAATCAGGAACTAGATGCCCTTGTCAGTGGTAATTGAAGTGACCATTGGGGTAGATAACAGAGGTAGTAGCTTTCCTGGTAAACAGAGATTCCTGAGACATGCTGAGTTTAGGTTTCTGTTTACCCAATGACAATCTTTTAGTTTACATGGTTCCAGTCCTCTGTTTATGACACTGTCACCAGCACTGCCTTTTGGGGGGTTCACTTTGGGCCTAACACTATCTACTGAGTTAGATCCCCCAAACTTTGATTCATTATTTTATTTTTATGAAATAGCAACAATACTTGAAGCTAGGTAGGGTTTTGGTTTTGTTTCGAAGAGATTTGCTTATTATGAAGTGCTAGGAGTCCCCAGGATGTGATGAAGGCCCACCAACCTAAGTTCCTGATGAGGTCTCAATGCTGCTCCATACATAGGGAAAAGCATAAATGGAAGTGGGGGCATAAAAGAGAGATCATGCAGCAAGAAAGGCAACACTGCTGTTGTTCTAGTTTCCACGCGTGTATACTCTCTTCAGTACATTTCAGCATAGGCAAAGACAAAAGGAAAACAGGTCGTGATTAGTGGCATAGCCAAAGACAAAGGGAAAACAAGTCACACTTAGTGGCACTCTGTTTTTTAAAACAATGAACCTGACCCATAGGTAAGTGTAGTCTTCATCCCTTGTAAAATAAACTTCTCTTTGTCACAGAGACCCTTAGAGAAAACCACACAGAGTTTAGAGAAACTCTTAAAACTGAAGAGTCCCAGTGCCTGCCACTATAACACAACTCCAGCACACACCTAAGGCTCAGGGATCATTGTGGGAAAGGAGGTGGACAGATTGTAAGAGTCAGATGAATAGGGGGTTTGCTCTGAGCTTGCATCACCTAGTAACAGCAGCTACACCCGTAATGTCTACCAACATGACTGCCTAAACATGAACTAAGAAGGATAACAATAGACAGTGGAAAGCCCACGAGATCTTGGCCATACACAAAGAACTACAAGTGACTGCGGGATGCTGAGAATGGAAGGAATAGTGTTCACTAGGAAAGAGCAGCAACTGTTAATTCAATACCAAATGCTCATCCTTGAAAACATACATACAGGTAACATTAAACCAACTGAACAGGTTGTATTTATATGTTTAGGAATGTGTGTGTGTGTTTGTGTGTGTGTGTGTGTGTGTGTGTGTTTGTGTGTGTGTGTGTGTGTGTGTGTGTGTGTGTAAAACATCAATTAATGAAAAATGATAGGTTCTTTTAAGATTTGAAAGTCAGAAAGGAAGGTACATAGGAAGGTTAGGAGGGAAGAAAGGGAAGAAGAAAATTATATAGTTACATCATAATCTCAAAAACACAACAAATAATTTTTTTTAAAAAAACTGTTTTGCAACTTTTAAAAAGTAAACCTGGTTGTCACTGAGATTTATAAGAAACCTCAGATTAGCAGTAGCTTTCAGCATGTATTCACATGGTTCCTTGCATATTATCAATTCATTTTTATTTCAAAAAAAATCACCTTTGCAGAGTCTTAAATAACATTTTGGGGGGAATTTTGTCATTAATGTTTTAAAAATTATGCAAACAACAAGTTGAAATGACTAGATCATGTTAACCAAGACAAAGCAGAATCTTATTAAAGACCTTCAGCCTGTGCAGTGGACCCACACAGTCATCCCAGAGAACAGAGTCCAGTGCAAGCTGTCTATTGGGGATCCAGCACAAATTATACAATAATCCGTACAAGCATTGAAGTAGAGAAACATGTAATGCTTTAACTGCCTCCCAAAGAGGAACTACTCGAAATTCCCAATGAAAACATCTCTCTTGTATACTGGGTTGCTTTGAAGGGTCAGCTTATAGTACTATTAACCACACTCTACCTGGCCATAGAAGATCTCTGTGAACAAGCCTCCTGGACTTCATGTGGCTCCATCACAGAAATGTTCTTACTGTGGTTCATGCTTATTTAAATAAGTTTTCAAGTAACAATTTTACAAAAAGCCAAGCTAACCCAAGGCCCAAGATAAAAATTAACCTTCAGGAGTAAAGACATGTAAAAGATTTGTCAGTGTTCAGTACACTGATTGTGCTCCACAAAGTCAAGTAAAAAACACTTTCCAAAGAGATTCACATGAGGAGTTCTTTTTTCTTTTTTTTAATTAGATATTTTCTTTATTTACATTTCAAATGCTATCCCGAAAGTTCCCTATACCCATCCCCTGCCCTGATCCCCCACCTGCCCACTCCCACTTCCTGGCCCTGGCATTCCCCTGTACTGGTGTGTATAAAGTTTGTAAGACCAAGGGGCCTCTCTTCCCAATGATGGCCAACTAGGCCATCTTCCGCTACATATGCATCTAGAGAAACGAGCTCTGGGGTTACTGTTTAGTTCATACTGTTGTTCCACCTAAAGGGTTGTAGACCTCTTCAACTCCTTGGGTAATTTCTCTAGATCCTCCATTGGTGGCTCTGTGTTCGATCCTATAGATGAATGTGAGCATCCCCGTCTGTGTTTGCCAGGCACTGACATAGCCTCACTCCAGATAGTTATATCAGAGTCCTTTCAGCAAAATCTTGCTAGCATATGCAATAGTGTCTGGATTTGGTGGCTGATTATGGGATGGATCCGCGGGTGAGGTAATCTCTGGATGGTCCATCCTTTCGTCTTAGCTCCAATCTTTGTCTTTGTAACTCCTTTCATGGGTGTTTTGTTCTCTATTCTAAGAAGGAATGAAGTATGCATACTTTGGTTTTGTTCGTCTTGGTTTTCTTGTGTTTTGCAAGTTGTATCTTGAGTATTCTAAGTTTCTGGGCTGATATCCACTTATCAGTGAGTGCATATCAAGTGACTTCTTTTGTGATTGGGTTACCTCACTGTACTGGATAGTTTGTGTCAACTTGACACAGCTGGGGTTATCACAGAGAAAGGAGCTTCAGTTAGGGAAGTACCTCTATGAGATCTAGCTGTGGGGTATTTTCTCAATTAATGATCAAGGGGGAAGGGCCCCTTGTGGGTGGGACCATCTCTGGGCTGGCAGTCTTAGTGGAAGCCTAGTTATAGTGGAAGACAGCAGCATTTTGGAGATGCCAGTACCATGAGATGACCACCAAGAACAGCAGCAGCAATGGAGTACAGGTATCTGGAGCCTAGAGGACAACGTGCGTGCTACAAAGGGCATGGCTGGATATGAGACCCAAGCCCTTGGAGGAGCCCAGAAGATCATGAGTTGGATCCCAGACATTGGATGGTTGGAGATTGAATTTTGCTTTTGGTTATGACTGTGCCCTGATATTTTTCCATCTTGAAGGAAGTTTTTAGTGAAGCCCACAGATAAGAGACTTTGAATTTTAAAGTACTTTGTTTTTCAAAAGATACTGGATATTTTAAAGGGACTGAGCTTTTAATATGTAAAGATTGTGGGATTTTTAAAGTTATTTAGCTCTTGGGGATGAATAGGAACTAAAGGTTGAGGCTTACTAGTGATGTGTTTGTGTGTCAAGTTGACAAGGGGTCAATTGTACTGGCTAGTTTTGTGTCAACTTGACACAGCTGGGGTTATCACAGAGAAAGGAGTTTCAATTGGGGAAGTACCTCCATGAGATCTAGCTGTGGGGTATTTTCTCAATTAGTGATTAGGGGAAAGGGCCCCTTGTGGGTGGGACCATCTCTGAGCTGGCAGTCATGGGTTCTATAAGAGAGCAGGCTGAGCAAGCCAGGGGAAGCAAGCCAGTAAAGAACATCCCTCCATGGCCTCTGCATCAGCTCCTGCTTCCTAACCTGCTTGAGTTCCAGTCCTGACTTTCTTGGTGATGAATAGCTGTATGGAAGTGTAAGCCGAATAAACCCTTTCCTCCCCAACTTGCTTCTTGGTCATGATGTTTGTGCAGGAATAGAAACCCTGACTAAGACACTCAATAAGGATGATTTCCTCCAGATACATCCATTTGCCCAAGAATTTCATAAATTCATTGTTTTTTAATAGCTGAGTAGTACTTCATTGTGTAAATGTACCACATTTTCTGTATCCATTCCTCTGTTGAGGGACATCTGGGTTCTTTCCAGCTTCTGGCTATTATAAATAAGGCTGCTATGAACATAGTGGAGCATGTGTTCTTATTACCAGTTGGAACATCTTCTGGGTATATGCCCAGGAGAGCTATTCCTGGATTTTTCAGTAGTACTATGTCCAATTGTCTGAGGAACCTCCAGACTGATTTCCAGAGTAGTTCTAACAGCTTGCAATCCCACCAGCAATGGAAGACTGTTCCTCTTTCTCAACATCCTCACCAGCATCTGCTGTCATGGTGATTCCACCAGAGGTTCTTTTATTGTTGAGAATAGTTTTTGCTATCCCAGGTTTTTTATTATTCCAGAAGAATTTTCAAATTGGCTTTTCTAACTCAGTGAAGAATTGAGTTGGAATTTTGATGGGGATTGCATTGAATCTGTAGATTGCTTTTGGCTGGATAGCCATTTTGACTATATTAATCCTGCCAATCCATGAGCATGGGAGATCTTCCATCTTCTGAGATCTTCTTCAATTTCTTTCTTCAGAGACTTGAAGTTCTTGTCATACAGATCTTTCACTTCTTTAGTTAGATTCACACCAAGGTATTTTATATTATTTGTTACTATTGTGAAGGGTGTTGTTTCCCTAATTTCTTTCTCAGTCCCATTATCCTTTGTGTAGAGAAAGGCCATTGATTTGTTTGAGTTAGTATTATATTCAGCTACTTCACTGAAGCTGTTTATCAGGTTTAGGAGTTCTCTGGTGGAATTTTTAGGGTCACTTATATATACAACCATATCATCTACAAATAGTGATATTTTGACTTCCTCCTTTCCAATTTCCATCTCCTTGATCTCCTTTTGTTGTCGAATCGCTCTGGCTAGGACTTCAAGTACTATATGGACTAGGTAGGGAGAAAGTGGGCAGCCTTGTCTAGTCCATGATTTTAGTGGGATTGCTTCCAGCTTCTCTCCATTTACTTTGATGTTGGCTACTGGTTTGCTGTATATTGCTTTTATTATGTTTAGGTATGGGCCTTGAATTCCTGATCTTTCCAAGACTTTCATCATGAATGGGTGTTGGATTTTGTCAAATGCTTTCTCAGAATCTAAGGAGATGATCATGTGGTTTTTTGTCTTTGAGTTTGTTTATATAGTGAATTACGTTGATGGATTTTCATATATTAAACCATCCCTGCATCCCTGGAATGAAGCCTACTTGGTCATGATGGATGATCGTTTTGATGTGTTCTTGGATTCGGTTTGCAAAGATTTTATTGAGTATTTTTGCATCGATATTCATGAGAGAAATTGGTCTGAAGTTCTCGTTCTTGGTTGGATCTTTGTGTGGTTTAGGTATCAGAGTAATTGTGGCTTCATAGAATGAATTGGGTAGAGTACCTGCTGTTTCTATTTTGTGGAATACTTTGAAGAGAGTTGGAATTAGGTCTTCTTTGAAAGTCTGATAGAACTCTGCTCTAAACCTAACTGATCCTGGGCTTTTTTTGGTTGGGAGACTATTGATAACTTCTTCTGTTTCTTTAGAGGAAATGGGACTGTTTAGATCGTTAACCTGATCCTAATTTAACTTGGTACCTGGTATCTGTCTAGGAAGTTTCCATTTCATCCAGGCTTTCTAGTTTTGTTGAGTATAGCCTTTTGTAGTAGGATCTGATGATGTTTTGGAATCCTTCAGGTTCTGTTGTTATGTCTCCTTTTTCATTTCTGATTTTGGTAATTAGGACACTCTCCCTGTGCCCTTTAGTTAGTCTGGCTAAGAGTTTATCTATCTTGTTGATTTTCTCAAAGAACCAGCTCCTGGTTTGCTTGATTCTCTGAATAGTTCTTTTTGATTCCACTTGGTTGATTTCAGCCCTGAGTTTGATTATTTCCTGCCATCTACTCCTTTGTGTAAATTTGGCTTCCTTTAGTTCTAGAGCTTGTAGGTGTGCTGTCAGGCTGCTAGTGTATGCTCTCTCTAGTTTCTTTTTGGAGGCACTCAGGGCTATGAGTTTTCCTCTTAAGGCTTCTTTCATTGTGTCCCATACGTTTGGGTATGTTGTGGCTTCATTTTCATTAAACTCTAAAAAGTCTCTAATTTCTTCTTTATATCATCCTTGAGCAAGGAATCATTGAGTAGAGTGTTGTTCAGTTTCCACATGAATGTTGGCTTTCTATTATTTATGCCATTATTGAAGATCAGCCTTAGTCTGTGGTGATCAGATAAGATGCATAGGATAATTTCAATATTTTAGTGTCTGTGGAGGCCTGTTTTGTGACCAATTATATGGTCAATTTTGTAGGAGATACCATGTGGTGCTGAGAAGAAGGTATATCCTTTTGTTTTAGGATAAAATGTTCTGTAGATATCTATTAAATCCATTTGTTTCATGACTTCTGTTAGTGTCCATGTGTCTCTGTTTAGTTTCTGTTTCCAGGTTCTGTCAATTGGTGAGAGTGGGGTGTTGAAATCTCCCACTATGATTGTGTGAGGTGCAATGTGTGCTTTGAGCTTTACTAAAGTTTCTTTAATGAATGTGGCTGCCCTTGTATTTGGAGCATAGATATTCAGAATTGAGAGTTCATCTGGTAGATTTTACCTTTGATGAGTATGAAGTGCCCCTCCTTGTCTTTTTTGATAACTTTGGGTTTGAAATCAATTTTATTCGATATTAGAATGGCTTCTGCAGCTTGTTTCTTAGGACCATTTGCTTGGAAAATTTTTTTCCAGCCTTTCACTCTGAGGTAGTGTCTGTCTTTTTCTCTGAGGTGGGTTTCCTGTAAGCAGAAAAATTTGGGGTCCTGTTTTTGTAGTCAGTCTATTAGTCTATGTCTTTTTATTGGGGAATTGAGTCCATTGATGTCAAGAGAAATTAAAGAAAAGTAATTGTTGCTTCCTGTTATTTTTGTTGTTAAAGTTGGGATTCTGTTCTTGCGGCTGTCTTCTTTTAGGTTTGTTGAAGGATTAGTTTCTTGCTTTTTCTAGGGCATAGTTTTGGTCCTTGTATTGGTGTTTTCCCATTATTATCCTTTGAAGGGCTGAATTCATGGAAAGATATTGTGTAAATTTGGTTTTATCATGGAATACTTTGATTGCTCCATCTATGGTAATTGAGAGTATTGTTGTGTATAGTAGCCTGGGCTGGCATTTGTGTTCTCTTAGGGTCTGCATAACATTTGTCCAGGATCCTCTGGCTTTCATAGTGTCTGGTGAGAAATCTGGTGTAATGCTAATAGGCCTGCCTTTATATGTTACTTGACCTTTTTCCCTTACTGCTTTTAATATTCTATCTTTATTGAGTGCATTTGTTGTTCTGATTATTATGTGTCTGGAGGTATTTCTTTTCTGGTTCAGTCTATTTGGAGTTCTGTAGGCTTCTTGTATGTTCATGGGCATCTCTTTCTTTAGGTTAGGGAATTTTTCTTCTATAATTTTATGGAAGATATTTGCTGGCCCTTTATATTGAAAATCTTCATTCTCATTTACTCCTATTATCTGTAGGTTTGGTCTTCTCATTGTGTCCTGGATTTCTTGGATGTTTTGAATTAGGATCTTTTGCCCATGTTCTCTATGGAATCTTCTGCACCTGAGATTCTCTCTTCTATCTCTTGTATTCTGTTACTGATGCACGCATCTATGGTTCCAGATTTCTTTCCTACAGTTTCTCTCTCCAGAGTTGTCTCACTTTGGGTTTTCTTTATTGTTTCTACTTCCCTTTTTAGGCCTAGGATGGTTTTGTTCAATTCCATCACCTGTTTGGTTGTGTTTTCCTATAATTCTTGAAGGACTTCTACTTCTTTAGCGTGTTCTCCTGTATTTCTTTAAGTTATTAATGCCCTTCTTAAAGTCCTCTATCAGCATCATGAGATATGATTTTAAATCTAAGTCTTGCTTTTTGGGTGTGTTGTGGTATCCAGGACTGGCTGAGGTGGGATTGCTGGGTTCTGATGATGGTGAGTGGTCTTGGTTTCTGTTAGTAAAATTCTTACGTTTTCCTTTTGTCATCTGGTAATCTCTGGTGTTAGTTGTTATAGTTGTCTCTTGTTGGAGATTGTTCCTCCTGTGATTCTGTGAGCCTCTGTCAGCAGTCGTGGGAGTCCAGCTCTCTACTGAGTTTCAGTGGTCAGAGTACTCTCTGCAGGCAAGCTCTCCTCCTGCAGGGAAGGTGCACAGAGATCTGGCGTTCAGACCGGCCACCTATCTGAAGATGAATGCCTGAAACAGGGCCTGTCCCAGAAGATATATTGCCTCCGCAGTCTGCGAACTGACCTGTGCAGACTGGTCTCCAAGGGACCTGCGACACAAGATGGCTCCCTCACCTGCTCAGGCAGTCAGAAACTTACCAGTTAGTCTCCTCTCCTCTGGTGGGGAAGGTGCCCAGATATCTGAAGCCCGAAACAGGGTCTGTCCGAGAAGCTGTGTTGCTTCTGCAATCTGCACTATCACCTGCACAGACTGGTCTCTGAGGAACCCGGGGCACAAGATGACTCCTTCACCTGCTCTGACAGTCAGAGCCCTCCTGGGCGGACACCTCTCCTCTGGAGGCAAAGGTGCCTGGATGTCTGGAGCCCGAAACCGGAGTCTTTCCCAGAAGCTGTGTTGCTTCTGCAGTCCACACTCTCACCTGCACAGACTGGTCTCTGAGGGACCCGGGGCACCTTCTTTGACAACTTGAATGGAAGTTTACATTTCAATGCTCTAGCATGGTAAAAGTAAATAAATAAATAATACTGAGGCTTGAGCAATGGCTTCCAGAATGTAAGCACTTGTTTTGAAAGTCTGATGACCTCAGTTTGGATCACCAGAATCCAGATAGAAACTAGAAGAAGTAGTGAAAGTGTTTGTTGTTTCCACAAATCATGGGGGATGTGGGAGGCCAGAAGGGAATTACTGAGAGCTTGCCCACTTCATACAAAAGCAAAGAATCATGTCTCAAAGAACGTGGAAAACCGAGAACAGTGTGTAAAGATTGTGAAGGTCCACATATCCATGTGAATGAGCATACACAAGATCAAAAACTCACACACACACTAATACCCCATTTTTGCTCATACATATACACCACAAAATCCATACTATATGTATGATAATACACCATGGATTTTGCTCCATACTTATGTTTTCATAGAAATAATATGTAGTAAAAAATCATCTTTAGCTTTTGTTATCTCTTCTAAAAAGAAAGAGAGGGAAAAGGAAATAGAAGTAACTTAAAATTAAAAGCATATTCTCTACTTGGCACACACCTTTAATCCCACCACTGGGGAGCAGAGGCAGGTGGATCTCCATGGTTGGTGACCAGCCTAGTCAAGTAAAATAACAACACAAAACAAAGAACAAAATTTGTACTATAATACTGCCCCATTGTCTGCTTTTGTGAGCTAGCACACATAGTTTAATTAATCTTCATAGTAAATCTTGAAGGTTTTGTTTCCTCAATAAATAGAAGCAAAATATACTGAGGTCAATATTAGATAAGGAAAACAAGATAATAGGAAAATCAAATAAGCTTTAGATACTAAAGTTAAATTCAGGAAAATGCCCATTCATCTTAATCCTGTGCATGGGTTTTCCTGACACTCAAGGCAAAGGTCACAAATATAGAAGCTGCAAAGTATGAACAAATTCCTCACAACACCAAAGGCATGGGTGGGCTGTTTACAATTCTTAGTGAAAAATATACTGCATAGGACATGTTATAGGAGAGCCTACTGTTTAGTTCAAAAATAAGATATAGACTAAGGAGTTCAGGATACTCAGAATACTTGTCTTCTTCCCCTTCATGAAGATAATTAGTTCAAATAGATGTGTGGCCCCCCAAACCACGTTTGGTATAGTTTCTTTACTTTAAATTTTATTCTTTGAAAATTTTAAATGTATATAATGTGGACCTTCATCTATCCACCCTGACACTCCCTCTAACAACCTCCCATCATATCTCCCTCTGAAGTTCATACTGCACTTTTGTAATTTTTACATTTTTAAGTCAACTTAGTCTTCTATATATGCACATAAATGCGGGGACTTCCCAGTGGCCACATTCCTGAAGAGAACTGACTCTTCCTGCTCAGGCAATCCTCAGCCAATAGCTCCTCAGCTAGGGGTCATTCCTGCTCAGGCAATCCTCAGCCAATAGCTCCTCAGCTAGGGGTCGGGTCTTGGGAGACCCTCCCCTTAATTGGTTTGTGCAGGTCCACAAATTTACTGGGGACAGCTCAGTTTGTATGTAATATGAAAGGGCTCTTCACTCACTCCCCAGTGTTCACAGCTACCCTGGAGTGAAATAAAAATAAAACTGAATACAGCTGAAGGAAGAGCAAGTACAAATGGCAAGGTGGTGAGAGAGTGGGTGAGAGTCCTATGAGTTGGGGAGTGACTGAGTGAAGCCACATGGAGGAAATGGAAGTGGACAAGGAAGGAGTCTGACCTCCATTCTCATTAAGTATTCTGTACTCATCTGTAAAATGGATTCCTATCAAGAAGCACTTCATGATTTAGTTCCTTTTATTGCTGAGACTGAATACAATAGGATGGTGTCTTAGTTACCTTCCAAAAGCAACTAAGAGATATCAGGTTCATTTTGGTTTACATTTCCAGAATGGGTCCATCATAGTGGGCAAGGTATGGGTCCATCATAGTGGGCAAGGTGTGGGTCCATCATAGTGGGCAAGGTATGGGTCCATCATAGTGGGCAAGGTATGGGTCCATCATAGTGGGGAAGGTATGGGCAGGAGAGTGAGGCCAGCAAATCAATCACATTTAACTCTGGAAACAGTTAAAACAGGAAGTGGAGCTTAGCTACAAAACCTCAAGGTCTCCTCTAACACTCCTACTTTTGCTAGGAAGGCTCATCCTTTGACATGTCTCACGACCTTCCCAAATAGACCCACAAATGGAGACACTATGTATTCAAACAAAAGCCTATAGGAGACACGTCACATTCAAACCCCAATATGACTCATGGACATTTCAATGATGTCCAATCTCAGTTCAACATTAAAGTTCCCATAGTCTTTAAAAGTCTAAATCTGTTCAAAATCCAAATCTCTATGTGAACACCAGACAATCTCTAAATGGTGATCACCTATAAAATAAATAATAATGATAATCATAAAAACAATGACATAATTTCAGTCAAGATCAAAGGAAACTTTAATTCCCCAAACTCCAAAAGGTTGTTCAAATATCTAGAATTGAGGACAACCTGGACTATAGGAGGATTTCTGGGAGTTAGATAAAAGCCAACATTCCTCAGAAACTTGGGAAGCCAGTTCCAGACTGTCAAAGGAGTCATTTCCCTTATCTCTGACAAAAGGGACACATGGCTATGTGTGGCACCCATTAACATATCAAGGTTTCTGCCTCCAGGGTCCCTCAATCCTTACTCTCAAGTATTTGTTATAAATTTTAAAGTTCCTGTGCCTGTCTCCTGGCCCTTCTCCCCTGCTTCCCTATATCTCCTTAT
The DNA here is from genome assembly GCA_902729485.2 of Mus minutoides. NCBI lineage: Eukaryota > Metazoa > Chordata > Mammalia > Rodentia > Muridae > Mus > Mus minutoides. The sequence continues at coordinate 106,366 of LR749970.1, read as the reverse complement.
AATCTGGCTATTCTCAGTTCTCTGCTCTTGCTTCTCTCACTCTGCTCTCTCTATTCTCCAGCTACTGCTGTTCTCTCCCTCTCGGATCGTCCTGACCATGTCTATTGCTGGCCATTTTCAATCTACTTCTTTTTCTCTCTTATCTGGAGTCTTCCACATGGACCTAGCTGTTCTTTCTCATATCTACAATAAAAACCTTCCCCTTTACCATATCATAGTTATGGCAGCAGTTTCTTTACTATGTTCCCTTTGTATATCTGATTCTAAAACTCTTGCATACACTTCCAACATACAATAGCACAAAGTAAATCTTTCCATTCTAAAAGAGAGGAAGGAAGGCACAGCAAAGAAAGACTGGAATAAAGCAAAATTGAAACCTGGCAGCAAACATCAAAGCCTACAGCTCCATGCCCTGCATCTGAGACACAGGATAAAATTATTTCAATTTCAAAGTGTTTAGATAGTTCCACCCCTCTAGCTTTGTGGCCTGAAACACAAGTCTGATGAGCTGGTTCCATTTCCTGTGTATATTCATCTTTGGCAGACATCCCATGTCTTTGGCATCTACAGCATCTGGAGGTCTCCTCTATAAACAAAGCTTCATCTTAATGGCTTCACAAAATGGCATCTCAGGGACTCCTTGCAGGGACTCTGACCTTTCCCCTCATTGCTTGGCCTCAGCAGCTCTCTGCAACCATGGGAGAAAGATCCATAACCTCTTCAATTTTGTGTCTTTCATGTTTCCAAATCCAATGTTTAATTGTTGATACTACAAAGTTCAGGATGGGGTCTGGTTCTCTTGGACCACAGTTTCAGCATCTTCTATGTGTTGAGGCTGAGGGTGGGGTGGGGGGGTACTTCCTTAGGCACTTTACAGGACCAGAAAGGTCCTTCAGTATTTTGACCTTAGGCTGTTTTTTTGTTTTTTGTTTTCAATGAACTTGCATTTTCAGGAGGTGGAAACTTTGATTGTTGGGGGCCTTGACCTCAGGGCATCTCTTCTATTATTTCAGTGCTGACAACTAGGTTTCTCTTAAAGGGAGCTTATCTCCTTAACAATTACAGCCTTTTTTTTCAACTTTTATTAGATATTTTCTTCATTTACATTTCAAGTGTTATCCAGAAAGTTCCCTATACCCTCCCCCCTCCCAGCCCTGTTCCCCTACCCATCCACTCCCACTTCTTGGCCCTNCATATGCTATAGTGTCTATGTTTGGTGGCTGATTGTGGGATGGATCCCTGGCAGCCGCAGTCATTGGGTCCATCCTTTGGCAATTACAGCCTTTTAACAGAAGGTTCAACCCTAAGCTTCCTGAAGATCATTTCCATTTTAAAATGCACATCTAAAGAATTTCTTTTTCCCACTTGTTATGTTTCATTGTAGATCTGCATAAGATAAGTCAACAATACCATGCCACTGAATCAATGTTATGCTATCTTGAAATCTCCTCCACCAAAGAAATCAGTCAATTACTTTCAAAGTCAGTCTCTTGAAAGTTCTCAGGACATGACCAGAATGCAGCCACACTTTTTGACTGACTACAACATGAATGGCCCCTATCCCAAATCCTGATATGGTCCTTGCTCCCCTCTGTAACCTGCTGAGTCAGGCACCACATCCTGTTTTTCAGCCTCCCACTGAAAGAGCCTACTTGCAGCATTCTGCAGGTTTTCTAACACAAGGTTCCAAACTCTTCCACTTCCATCCCAAAAAACATTTCCCAAGACCAAAAAGCCACATAATCAGGTTTATTATGATGATTACTCCATAACTAATATGAACCTCTGCCTTAATAACCTCTCTGTTACTATGACAAAAAAATATCCTGAGAAAAACACCTTAAGGACAGGACCATGAGGCCAGCCCATCATATTATACTTGCAGTTCAGAAAGCAGGGAGACCAGAGAGTGGAGCCAGGATATAAAATGTCAAAATCTGTTCCCAGTAATGTGCTCACCTCAGGAAAGTTCCAACTCCTTCACGTTCCATGACATTCTCAAACAGCACCATCAACTTTGGACCAAGTATTCAGACACATGAGACTCTGGGGATAATTCACATCCAAAACACAACAAATAGGTAATTATGAATGGAGTCCAGTCCATGAGGGAAAAGGAGGGATGGCAGAAGGAGTGATTTCCAAGGATTTATCAACTAATATCTGTTCCAAAACTGTGTGGTTATATGTCTTTAAACAACAGGAGAAAAACATTATCAATAGAATATGTGGCACCTTAAATTAAACTGGGCATGGTGGCCCATGTTTGTAACCCCAGTACCTAGAGGTGAAGACAGGAGCATCAGATAATCTGTTCAAGGTTATCTTCAGCTACATAATGAGTTCAAATGATATCCCAGAATACATGACATCTTGTCTCAGATGTAGTAGTAGTAGTAGTAGTAGTAGTATAACCTCAGGTTATAGGCTAGTTTTTTTCGGGGGGGTTGGGGGGAGGATGAATTTACTGTGGTACTAGGGATCAAACCCAGGACTTATACATACCACAAAAGCATTGTATACCCTAGTCCTGATAGCTTTAAACTGTGATTTGTATTATACTTCAGTTAAAAATACTAATTTTTTGCAAAAAGTTAAACCAAAGAAGCTGATAATTATTTAATACAGAAAAGAAAGTCAATATTAGTATTATTTATTACCCCTTGCACGGTTCCCAAGGACTTGGCCTGAATATGAGAATGGATGGAATGAAGAGATGACAGACACGCAAAGAAGTTGGGTTCATGTGGAGTGGGCTTTCTGATAGAGAAATCGCAGCACCCCAGAAGCTCAGTATTTATTATAAACTGTTGAACAAGAAGATGAGGTTAGTTCATATAGCTAACACATAGCCAGCATTATTTTATACAGATAAACAAGGGAGCAGCATTATTACAAACAGATAAAAGGGAGGCTGGGTCTATGGTATACAGCTGAACAAGGAAGCAGGTATGTAGCTAATCCCACAGGAGCAGTCTCTGTGGGAGAGCAGTCTTCATGCCCAATCATCCTATAGGGAGAAAGTTGTAGTTTAGGTTTTCTGTACACATCAGCATCCATGTTCAGACCAAAGGAAGGCTTTGCCATTGCTCTGACCTCACAAGGTCTGGGTGGGGAGGCTTTACCATTTTCCTGTAGGTGTGAATTGAGGATCCTTGACATGGTCATGCCACATCAACAGCAGATGTCAACCTGGGACTACATTCTCTCAGGCTTCCCCAAGTCCCCACAATGTATGCTGATGCTTTCAATCTCACATGCCCCCTGTCTGTCATCCTCAACAAGGAGAAACGGTCCTCCAGAGAAGCTCTTCTGAGTGTCCCCCCAGGTCCTCTAAGATCGCATTTGAACTAGCCCTTGGTAAAGTTTCCCCTGGCTGTTGTGTCTTCTCAATATTAGAGCTGAGAACTTAATGGAACACAATAATAATAAAAAAAAAAGATCGAACACAAAATCAATGATTTCAGAAAAAGAAAAATAACCCACTTGACAGTGTTCTTTTGGCTTATGAGTTACAGCCTCCCCAGGTAAACGCCGAAGACCATCTATCAGCATACACACTCTCAGCTTCAGAACAAAGAATGAAAATCTAAAAGGGTAAAAATGAAAATGTGTGCTGTTCTGCGGCAGTGTAGCTGAAAGTTATAAAGGCCGGGTGAGCAATATTGAGTTTGTAGAGGCTCAATCACATCACCAAAGATTTACCCTCACTCTGTAAACTCAATATAGGGCAATAACAGTCTATTACAGGCAGAGCGACACAGCATCAAAGGAATGCTTAAAAGAACTAGACAGAACCTTTAAATCAACACAATTGCATTATCTTCCCCCAGAGGAAGCACATGGGGGAGCTGAGAGCAGGGTTTTTTCAAGAGGTGTTACAATTTTACCATAAGTTATATTTAATATGCTTTAAAGCACACTTTGTAATCTCTCTCCACTTTTTGAGCACAGAGAAATACACTGATAGAGAAAACACCCCCAAAGAGCAAAAGACTGAGAGGGGGAATTGACAATAGCTGTATTCTTCAGCATCTAGAGCTTCAGGTAATTCTCCCACATATGAAAGGGCTCACTGTTGCCAGGATCACTGAGACTTTTCCATCAGGATCTATAGAAATAATAGAAGTTTATAAACTAGTCAGTATTTAAATCTAGCTGAAGCATCAATACATAACATTTAGAATGGTGTTTAAGAAATCTTCAGCATCTCTAACAGAGAGCAGGCATTTTCATCCGGTCTGTTCATGACTCGCACCGATATTTTCTTATTCAGACCCTCCCAGAAATGCTATAGAAGGGTATGGAAGAAAAAGACAAACATAGTAGCTCACCCTTTAATAAGGCATTAAGGAGGCTGAGGCAGAAGGATTACTTAAGTTTGAGGTCAGCCTAAGCTATTGAGGGTGATATATATATATAAAACAAAAAAGGAAGATTTGTTTCAGTTTTGAAGGATTAGTATTTTGCAATTTCTCTATGCAGTCCCAGTAATAATGTTGATAACAATATACTTAGTCAACAAAATAGACATTAGTTTTCTGAATTTGAAAAAAAAAAGACTTTTCAAGCATATAAGAGCATTCTTATTAATTTTCACCTAACTTCTTTTGCTTGTGTTTTCCATGAAGGCAAATCAAGCTATTGATCATGATCATAATGTTCTATCAATCTACTAGCTACTAAAATTTTCACAGAAAAATAAATTCATAATGTCTACACAATGCTTCCAATACTGTTCCTCTAGATCCCTCAACCCTACATAAGGAGCCACAAGCAACCAGGAATGCTAGAACAAAGAGGTATAGTCTTCCCCAGGGAAGAGGAAGGAGCACACCAATTGATTGTCCGGTACCAAATGGTCAGCCCTTAAAGCTTACATACAAGTCACACTTTGCATACTGAGCAAGGCTATGTTTAGGAATATGTATATATACATACATATATGTTCATGTAACAACAATTGAAAAAAAGAGAGAGAGGCCATGAGTTTGAAAGAGATAGTGGAGGGTTATATGGGAGGCTTTGAGAGGCAAAGGAAGGAAGAAATTATGTGATTATAAACTCAAAATTAAAAGAAACAATTGAAAAGACGTATTATATTCTGTGTAGTAGAGGTAGCTATCCTGATCAATACCAGAAATAAGCATAAAAGAAGGTTTCTCATTCTGAATAAATTATTTAAAGAATGGATTTCTGCTCATGACTTACGTGTTGGCAATAGGAACACGCCCACAGCAGGTGTGTGAAATGGCCTGCATGGCACATGGCACATGGAGGAAGGAGTTCTGGGTTTTGTCCCTTTTGATGTTAAATGATTTTATTGATGTCCTGCTGAAAGATTTTATAAGAAATCAAATTGCATGTGGATTTATACTTGTATATGTGGTGCTAGAAAATCGTTAATTTACATTTATACTGATTTTAATTTACAAGCAACATCCTTTTGCAACTGACTTTTAGGTCAAGACTTCTTTATTTGAAATGACTTACTAGTAGAATTTCTGTTCAGAGTTTTGAACTGCTTTGCTTTTCTTAGTTTTTTAATCATGTTGTCTTTTTTAAAAGCACACCCAATGGGAATTTAAAGGTCTCATTCTCCCATTTGCATTGGCTATATTCTTACTTGAAGAGTGGAAAATGGTAGTTCCTTCTCATGCTTGGTGAATTCATCTGCCACCCCAATCTTTGAAACAATTGCTGTCAACTTTCCATGTTTAATATTGGTGTGATTAGAATTTATGTCTCTGACATTTGGCAGGCTTTTCTGGGTTTGCTTACCTATAATTATCACACCCAGTTCACTCAAAACACAGCTGTTAATTTGATCTTAATCATTCATCCTAAGTTGAATATACTGCTAGTATCCAACCTCCACAGGTAATCTTTAAATAATGTTTGATTATAATCTCATACAAAAACAGCAACAGTGTTATCTGTTCACTGTCTAATGTCAACACCGTGGTTAAAAGAATAGGTAGATATTCTGGAGCCCAAACGTGGGGTTGAAGTTCTGAGCAACTAGCTAGTAGTGGTGAGACCAGTCCTCAGTGTCATTTCCAAAAAGCAGAGAGAGCAAATGTATGTGTGAATGAAAGAGCTATATGTGTATATCTCATAGGATTATTAATATTATTAATATGAAATTACATATTCCTTATAAAATATCTAGAATTATGGCATATAGGATGTAACCAAGCAATGTTAACTATTATTATTAGGAAAAAAAATGTGCCGGGCATACTGGCACATGCCTTTAATCCCAGAACTTGGGAGGCAGAGGCAGGCAGATTTCTGAGTTTGAGGCCAGCCTGGTCCACAAAGTAAGTTCCAGGACAGCCAGGGCTATACAGAGAAACCCTGTCTCGAACCCCCCCCCACCCCCCAAAAAAATGTAGTGCTAAGTGCTCTAGAGCTGCTGCCTCTGATAGATGTTGTGAACATTATAAAGTTTTTTACTCAACCATAACACAATTTATCATAAAACAACGTAAGAAGGTTGACTTTTGTGCACAGAATATATCCCAACAGCTGTCTCCTAACAGTTTTGGGAATGATACCAAATGCCTGTGAATGAGTAATCACCTTAAAACCGCTAACAGTAACACGGCAGTTAGTTCTACAGTCTAGACGGGTTTAAGGATTGAACCGAGTCACCTGCTATCTTAGAGCCTTTTAGAGTGAGTGATATAAAATTTAGTGTTAATGGCTATCTGTTATCATATGATGCCATATGTATAATGCTTCCAAGATCCGGTTTAAAGAACATATTAATCCAGGGTGTGTTTTAGCACATGGTATGTAATTGATAAGAAGAGTTCTCCAGAACTAATAAGTAAGAGAAATAAAGAAACAAAGAGATACATTTATCACAGTGAATGGACTAATAGAGCTGTGGAGGCTGAGTTGTCTCATAATCTTCTGTGTGCAAGCCAAAGGTAAGCTGGTGATAGAGTCTAAAGGCTGAGACAGGGATCACTGAGAGCAGGGGACGGTCAAAGTCCCAACATGGGAACATCAACCTTCTTCCAACTTTTTGGTCTATTCATTCTTTCAACAAACTGAGGATGCCCACCTATGTGGAGTATGCCCATCTATTTTATATATTTCACCAATTCAAATGCTAATGTTTACCAGAAACATTTTACACACACATCCAAAACAATGGGCATTTCAT
>LR749970.1:78516-99048 GCA_902729485.2 Mus minutoides | reverse complement strand
TTCCAGTGACATTTTCATACAAAATTTACTCTTACAAGAGTCTAGCAGCATAGCCTTTAAGTTCTGAACTATCCCCAAAATTCCATAATGGAGACAGTCATTGAGCACACAGGTTTCTCTTCTAGAGAAGCCCAGTTCAATTCCTGAGACATAAATGATGGCAGAAACTGCAGCCCAAGGGGATTCCCTCTTATCCAGATTCACCCCTTTCTTGTTAGAAAACAAACAGGCTTATAATGGATAATAATAAAATATGAGATAACACAAAAACACATCAAAACTGAACCAAAAAAACAGAATGAAAAGAGCCCAAGAAAAGGCACAAAAAACAAGAGACCCACTTCTTCACATACTCAAAAATTCCACAAAAACACAAAACTGGAAGCTATAATATATATGTGAAGGACATGTAAAATAAAAAGGGAAAAGAAATATAAAACAAAGATAATTCCTCCTCTAGCCATTGTACACACATGATATACAGACAAAACACCCATAAAATTCTTAATAAAGTTTTTTTAAAGTATAGTGATTTCTAGCTCATCAATAATTTCAATTAGGGTACATAAACAAATGTGGATGTTGGGAGAGATAAATCAGTGAAAATAGCTTATCAGACACTTTGGAAAAGAAACCTCATTATCACTGACCTGAAACAAGCATCATCTCTGAGTGCATGCCTATGATCCAAACACTTTGGAAGCTGACCAAGAAGGAACAGAAATTTAAAATCATACTTTGTTACAAACAGAAGCCAATGGCAGCCCGAAATACAGAGGTCTGAAATATACAGAGACCTGAAATCAGAGATCTGAGATACTGAGATCTGAGATAGACTCGAGCTAAGAGGCCTGGGACACAGAGGCCTGGTCTCAGAAAAACAGACAAACACGGCAAAGAATAGTTATTTGGGACTTCCCAAAGATAAAATGAGATGTAAGCTTTATCTTAGTTTATTGATAAACGAAAATTAGGTTGTCTATAAAACAAACACGGGAGCTTAAAAATTGGGTGAAATGTGGTAATTATCTTCAAGAATCAATTCTGAATAACAATAGTTATTTGGTCTGAGAGATGTGTAGGATGCAAGAATGAGGAAGAATGCTGCTGCTTAAAAAATAACTCGATTCAAACCATTTGGTTTGCATGATGAGATTTTTTTTCCATTTAGAGATTCAGTCCATCCTCTCTGTCTCCTTTACTGACCATGCAGTGTTCTTTGATGACATGTGATAGGGCACCTCAGTTATTAGCATATTTGAGCAGCTTTCTTTTCCCCCCACTATCCTTAATCAAAAATCATTCTACACATTCGCTGGGATATGTTCATATCATGTCTTTTCTTAGTTCTTTCAGGGTTCCTTCCAAAACCTCATACCCCAAACATTCATTATCTCTCTCATTCCTTTATCCTTGTATTTATTCAACATAGATTTACTGGAGGGTAGAGCTCTATGGTATATCACTTGCCTAGTATGTCCAAGGCCATAGCTTCGATCCCCATAACTGCAAACACTATGTAGATAGATGAGAGAGGGAGAGAGAGAGAGAGAGAGAGAATCAGATTCCAGATGTATCGGTTTCATGGTACTTAGTGTGGAACATAGAGTTCTTTTTCTTGCAGTACCTAATTTCTAATATAATAATTAATTGTTCCTTCTGTGTTCTCATATTATCTTATAATTGCATCTGTCTCATAGACCCTATGGAGTTGTTTCTGTGTCTAAATTTTGAGCACTGAGGAGCAGGAAAAATTTATCTTTAAAACGTTTATGCCAACATTTGTGACTCATCCTGGCACTGTGCCACAGAGGAAGAGATGAGCATACGTTACAGTTTGGAAGGTAATAAACCTTGAACATGTCAATATTTACATTCTTGTTATGGATTGCTACCTAAGAAAGTAACTCAAAATTTAATAGCTTAAAGCAGTACTTACATTGCTCATGGGTTTTGACTCAGACATCTCAAAGAGGCTTAGCAGGGCACTTTATCATTTGTCTTCAGCTTTAGTCACGGAGGCCGAGGGTGCTGCCGCCACTTCTGAAACAGCATCTATTGTCTTACTGTATGCCGTGTAGCAGTCATTGTTTCCTCTCTCCTTCCTCTCTCCCCCTTTTTACTCAAGTTCTTGTCTTCCACAGACTCTCAAATAATTTAGATTTTCATAGCCTTGTGTTCTGTGGGATTCACACTTCTCTTACAATAGATAAATGCAAAGATTTTTTCAGGATACTTAAAGGCTTCAACAGAAACCTCCTGGTATCACTCAGATATGCTGTGATGGTTAAAGCAATCATGGAGACCGTCCATCTCCAATAAGATAGAGAAAAATTCATCAGCCCATGGTGGGAGACAAGGGAATGAACACAGATTGTGTGTTCATCTCTGTCTCATCTGTTTGTGCTGTTAAAAGAAAATACCTAACTGAATATTTATTATTTTTAAATAAGTGTATTCACATCTTCAACCTTTCAGATCCTAGTTCGGTGACCATCCATCTGACTCCCACACTACGTCCGAGTGTTATAGAAGAAACTACCACAAGACAATGAGGTAGTAGACAGGAGACTTCCTTCGTTTACGACACTGGAGTGCATTGTCTTTTCTAAGTTCTTGTTTTCATCACACTAGCTCCTTCCATCTGTCTCATAAGGACATTATGTTCATTTGTAAGGGCAGAGTCTTCCTAACCTAATTATGCCCCCAAACCCCATCTCCTAACAATATCATAGTATGCAAAATCAATTTTGGAAGGATACATGAACAATGTTCTGCTTCCTGTTATTAAAATAAAATGCCTGAGGCTGGATGTTTTGTTGAAAACAGACAAAACCTGCCCAAAATTTTGGCATTCAAGGCCCAGGGGTGGTGCTAGTTTAGCTCCAGTGAAGACTTGCTCGCAAAGAAAGGCCAATAGAATCACAGCAGGAGCAGTTGCAGAAAGGAGAGAGTGCATGGTGAGACAAGAAGTCAGAGCAAAAGGAATGGTGGTCTTGTTTTGACATCCCTTTACTAAGAACTAGCCAGAGTTACAAATGAGCAACAGCAGTTCACTATGAAGGCAGTGTCCCAACTATGGAGAAACCTTCCAGTAGGTACCACATTTGACAGGTCCCATTGCCTTGAGACTTGGCTTAGCAGTTGAGAGTACTTGATACTCTCGCATAGGACCCAGGTTTCTGTTCCGAGTGCTGAGAGGGTGGGTCATAGTTCCGGGAGATCTCCTGGCCTCTGTGGGCACTAGGCACACATGTGGTACACATATATGCAGGCAAAAGACTCATACACACAGAAATGTGTTTTTAATCTTAAAAATGTTCCATCACCTATATTTTCTCCAAACCAGGGATCAACCTCAAAATGCATTAAACCATATCCAACTCATTTTAGCATACATTCATCCTACAATATAATCTTTGGAAAATAAGTCCTATAAGCTGTGAAATATATTTAATCATCCATGTGTTTGGGGAAATGCATTAAAGCTTAATTTAAATATATATTTAAAACTCCCCCTAACTAGCTCAGTTATGTGGTTTACAATGCTAAATAAATGGGTAAATGTGCTTGTTTATTCTCAAGTCTGAGGACCTAAATTTGATTCCCTGGACTCACATGATGAAAATGGATAATTGACACTAGGAATTTGCCCTCTGATATCCACACACACAATATGGCATTCTTACACACATCGATACAACACAGCAAAAATAAATAAAATTAAATACTAAGTAATTGATGTACAAGAACACTGAGCAAACAAGAATTCTAAACATATCTAGTAATAGTATTTTTTTTTTTTTTTAACTTTTATTAGATATTTTCTTCATTTACATTTCAAGTGTTATCCAGAAAGTTCCCTATATCCTCCCCCCTCCCGGCCCTGCTACCCTACCCACCCGCTCCCACCCCCTGGCCCCGGTGTTCCCCTGTATTGGGGCAAATAAAGTCTGCATAACCAAGGGGCCTCTCTTCCCACTGATGGCCAANGACTTATAAATAATAAAAATTTATTCACATAAGTGTAGAAGTTGGAAAGTCTAGGATCAAGCCACTGGTAGGTAGACTGAGGGTGTGATGCAGGCTCACAATATCTTCTTTGATGGTGTTCTGTTACTCCATCATCTGTCCTCTGAAGGAAGCAAATGCTGTGACCTCACGTAACAGAAAAGATTCAAGAACAAAAGTATACACTAGCTCCTTCCATCTGTCTCATAAGGACATTATGTTCATTTGTAAGGGCAGAGTCTTCCTAACCTAATTATGCCCCCAAACCCCATCTCCTAACAATATCATAGTATGCAAAATCAATTTTGGAAGGATACATGAACAATGTTCTGCTTCCTGTTATTAAAATAAAATGCCTGAGGCTGGATGTTTTGTTGAAAACAGACAAAACCTGCCCAAAATTTTGGCATTCAAGGCCCAGGGGTGGTACTAGTTTAGCTCCAGTGAAGACTTGCTCGCAAAGAAAGGCCAATAGAATCACAGCAGGAGCAGTTGCAGAAAGGAGAGAGTGCATGGTGAGACAAGAAGTCAGAGCAAAAGGAATGGTGGTCTTGTTTTGACATCCCTTTACTAAGAGCTAGCCAGAGTTACAAATGAGCAACAGCAGTTCACTATGAAGGCAGTGTCCCAACTATGGAGAAACCTTCCAGTAGGTACCACATTTGACAGGTCCCATTGCCTTGAGACTTGGCTTAGCAGTTGAGAGTACTTGATACTCTCACATAGGACCCAGGTTTCTGTTCCGAGTGCTGAGAGGGTGGGTCATAGTTCCGGGAGATCTCCTGGCCTCTGTGGGCACTAGGCACACATGTGGTACACATATATGCAGGCAAAAGACTCATACACACAGAAATGTGTTTTTAATCTTAAAAATGTTCCATCACCTATATTTTCTCCAAACCAGGGATCAACCTCAAAATGCATTAAACCATATCCAACTCATTTTAGCATACATTCATCCTACAATATAATCTTTGGAAAATAAGTCCTATAAGCTGTGAAATATATTTAATCATCCATGTGTTTGGGGAAATGCATTAAAGCTTAATTTAAATATATATTTAAAACTCCCCCTAACTAGCTCAGTTATATGGTTTACAATGCTAAATAAATGGGTAAATGTGCTTGTTTATTCTCAAGTCTGAGGACCTAAATTTGATTCCCGGGACTCACATGATGAAAATGGATAATTGACACTAGGAATTTGCCCTCTGATATCCACACACACAATATGGCATTCTTACACACACCGATACAACACAGCAAAAATAAATAAAATTAAATACTAAGTAATTGATGTACAAGAACACTGAGCAAACAAGAATTCTAAACATATCTAGTAATAGTATTTTAAAGTATATAAAACAACAGCCATAAGAAATCTCTAAAATTAAAAATGTTAGAAATTGAAATTATCTTTCTGCCAAAACTTGCACATCTTAATTTGGTTCACAGGGATTCAGTTTCATTCATATTTAATACAAACACATGATTCTTAGATACAACTGTTTTCAATGTAACTACACAATTTTTAGGGTTTCCTTGACTGTTAGACTGTGTTGTGAAACTTCCATGAGTCAGTCCCTAAGAGGCCCAGAAGCAAGCCCCTCATTTCACGCTCTTCTCACAGTGTGACATACTATCTGTATTCATTTATCCTTGTGGTTTATAATACACTGGGGACTTCCACTCCTTACCAAGAGTTGTCTATGCATTAGAAGGCTAAATATTTCTGTTTCCAGCCTTTACTCTTGATAATCATGAGTTAATAGTAAAACACTTAAATAAGTTTTATTACGGAATCACATCGAGTATTAACGTGTCACGACCAATCAAGAACTTTTAATTTGTATTTGAACCTATATAGACCTTTCTCCTGACCTCTAGAGTGTACTACTTAACAGAGATAGTCTTACCGAGTACCGGGACAGACCTCGGTAATTTGTGATTGCTGAGTGATAGAGGAGGGCCCAGTCCACTGTAGGTAGGATCATCCCTGGGGAAGGTGACCTGGGCTATATAAGAAAGGTAGCTGGGCAACCCATGCAGAGCAAGCCAGTAAGCATCACTCTTCCATGATCCTGATACAGTTTCTGCCTCCAAGTTCTCTGCCTTTATCTCCTGCCCAGATTTCAGTTAGTGATAACCTGTTACCTGGAAGTATAAGATGAAATAAGTTCTTTCTTCTCCAAGTTTCTTTTGGTCATGATGTTGTTGGTCACGGACTCTTGTTTACTGTTCTTTGTACTGTGTACACACTGTGGTTCATATAAGAGCACTATTTTATACATAAAGTCATTATCTATGTGTCGTTAGTAATCCAAGATGGTATTTACAATTCTGTTGTAATCTAAATTGATATGAGTTTATGAGGTCATATGCTGGAAGCCTATTTCTTTCTCTATCAATGAAGGCTGCTATTATTTAACTATCAGTATGAATACAAAGAAATAGATTGCACAATTTCAGTGTAAAAATTGAAAGTTGAAAGTTTATTTGTAATTCCCCTCCATTAGTCATTCAAAGTAAGTCTCATTTCCTTAGGAAGCTAGAGAGAGCAAGAGGAGATAAGCATTTAAAGAGAGGAGGGAATATGAAAAGATAGGGGCATTTGTCAACTCCCCTCTCAGTGCTAGGACCCTATCTGATTTAGTCTTATACAGGCCCTGTGTATGCTGCTACAGTTTCTGTGAATTCACATTTGCGTCAATCCTGTTGATGTCCAGAAGTCTCTGCTTTCTTGGTGTCTTCTATCCCCTCTAGTTCTTACAATATTTCTGCCTCCTCTTGTTCCCCAGAGTTCCCTAAGCCCTAAGTAAAGGGATTTGATAGGGACATCCCATTTAGGACTGAGTGTCTCAAGGTTTCTGCATTGTCCAATTGTGGATATCTGTATTTGTTCCTATCTCCTGGAGGAATAATATTCTCTGATGATGGCTGCACATAGGGAATTCATTAAGAGTCATTTTATTGCTACATTCCTTTATCAAAACAGTAGTATTTGGTTTTCCCCAAAGACTATGGCCTATTTAGGGTCCAGGTTTTGGCCACTCAAGCAATGTTGGGCATGGGTTCCATATGATGAAGTGAGCCTTAACTCCAATCAGACAGTGATTGGTTACTTCTACAACTTTTGTGCCACTACTGCACAAGTGTATCTTTCAGTCAGGTGACCATTGTTGATCACAGGGTTTGTAGCTGAGGCAGTGTTTACCCCTCTCCTCAGCTAGCATACAGAGTACCTTCCACTACCATGAACACTAATCAGTAGGGGTAAAGGCTCTAGGTAGGCACCAGCTTGACTTCTCCATGAGCTATGTCAGTGAGTTATGTCAGTGTTATCTTCAGCAACAGGCCCTTACCATCAGTTTGTGGAGATCGGCTTGAGTTATTTAGGGGTTTCCTTGGGGCCCCTGTGGCCAGTCACTTGCTTTGATGTAACCCGTTCCTGGCACTGAAGGTTTTGTTTGCTGACAAGATAGTTAGTCAGGGCTTTGTCTCCCCCATTATTTGGTGACTCCACTTAGGTTTTATGTCATATATGTATATATTTTAAGAAGCTTCTACTGTAGTTTGTTTTCATAAATCTCCCAAATGGCCCTTAGTTTTAGCTGTCCCTCCCCATATTCCCTCTCTTATTCCTCTCTTCCTTCCCTCTCTGATTTAATCCTCCCATTCCAATCCCCCTCCACCATTTATAACTATATGCTCTATTTCCCATTCCTATGGAGATCCTTCCGTCTCCCTAATTCCTTACTCTACACCTAACCTCTCGGGTTATATGTATTATAGCATGCTCATGAAAGACTTAACTAACATCTACATATAAGCAAATATAATACACACATTTGTCTTTTGGGGTTTGGATTACCTCACTCAGAATAAAATTTTTTCTAGCTCCATCCATCTACTTACAGATTTCATAATTTGGGGTTTTTTTTTTGTAACAGCTAAGTAATTGTCCATTGTATAAATGTACCACATGTTCTTTATCCATTACTCCACTGACAAATATCTAGTCTGTTTCTAATTTCTGGCTATTATAAATAAAACAGCGATGAATATGATAAGGGTGGGTCTCTGTAGTAGGATGTAGAGTTCTTTGGGTGTATGTCCAAGAGTAATATGTCTGGGTCTTCAGACATATTCCCAGCTTCCTGAGGTGAGCTCACTGGAAGAAATGTTAATGCAGGAAAAATGTTGGTATGCCCTTAAATTGTCTTCATGGAGTGGCTGTTGGTCAGAAAGGAAACAGTAACAAACATAGAGAGGCAACATCAGACAACAGATACTATTAATGGATTGATAAAAATTACCATTAGCAGCTGTGGTCACCAAATGCCTGAAGATGAAATCCTCAGGAATCCATGTAAGCTATGTAGTATGCTGAATAAAAGCCATCAATGAGGACTTAGCCATGAGTTAACATTAGATAGATGGCAAATGAGCAAATTTCATTTTTTTTCTCTCTTAGGGGGCGTTATATTTTTCAAAGATGTCTAGAGCTAGCGAGATGGCTCAGCAGATATCATATTTGGGTTCATATTGATGTAATAAACACCATGACCAAAAGCAATTTGAGTAGGAAAGAGTTTGCTTTAGTATATAGCTTACAGTACATCATTCAAGGAAATCAGGGCAAAAACTCAAGTCGGAAACCTGGAGGCAAGAGCTGATACACAGGCCATAGAGGAATGCTGCTTACTGTCTTCCTCTCCATGGCTTGGTCAGGCTCTTTCTTATAGCACCCAAGACCAGCTGCATCTGGGTGTTACCATCTCTTAGGGGATGGGCCCTCTCATATCAGTCATTAATTAGTAAAATGCCCCAAAGACTTGCCTACAGTCCAATGTTATGGTCATATTTTCACAATTGTGAAATAACTCAAGCTTGTGTCAAGTTAACATACTACTGTGAGCTTGGTTGGTAAAAGTACTGGTTCATGCAAGTGTAATGGCCTGAGTGATCCCTAGAACTTACATACATATGGAAAGAGAAAACGAGTTCCCACAAGCTGTCATGTGACCTCCAGACATGCACCATGGCACACACAAACAAACATATAAAATAATAAAGAATGTCAATGGTATAAAAGACAAAATAAATCACTAAAAGGATGTGGATCTTAAACACTGGGAAACATGACAACTAGGCATAACAGCAAGTCGTAGACAGTGTTCTCAGAAAGAGAAGGTGTATGTGTCCACTTCCAAAACTGAAATCATATGCATGGCAAATTTGAGGAGGATACTTGGTCAGTGAGAAAAATCCCAGTAGTAGGCCAAGCAAGATGATGGCTTTTGAGGTGAAAGCACTTCACACACAAATCTGATGAGCTGAGCATGATCCACTGAACTAAGGGGGAAAAAATCCAGTTTGGGGTGTCAGGTATTTATAATTCCAGCCTTCCTACAACTAGATGGCCTGTGAGATAAGAGCATCACCCAGAAACTCATGGTCCAGCTAGCCTAAAATACACAGTTTGACAAAAAGAGCAAGAGCTTCTCTCAACAATATTGAAAAAGAGAATTTGCTCCCCTAAGTCTCTGGCCCTTCACACCTGTGACATGTTTATATGCATTCTCTGCAGCCCCGCCCCCACCACACATGCTTGCCCACATGCATACATACATACATACATACATACATACATACATACATACACACACAGGAATGTACACATGGTGACCTCAGGAGTAGGAGGGCAGGTTGTGCTACAAAATGAGACCCTGTCTCAACAAACAAAAAACTACAGAAAAGAAAAGAGCATTATCAGTTAAAGCATTAAGAGGCAAGGCAACACGATATGGATGGTTTATGGTTAAAAAGTTCGAACTCTGTGCTTGAATCTTCACTACACATACAGAGCTAGAAAATGAGCCATGGGGGAAAAATAACAAGCAGGAATATTGGTTAAAGAAGCACAAAGATGTTAGGTGAACATTTTTTTTTATCTTTGAACTTCAGATTCCTTAAGAATTATGAACGGAAAGCCTTGCTCAAGCAGCACGCATAGGAGGAAAAGCACCCCCATCTCCCCCTGGCACAGGTACCCAGAGTGTAACACGGTATGCCGAAAGCTATCATGTGGCAAACTAGCAATTACTGTGTGCCCACATTTCAGGTGAACTTGATTCTGATTAATGTAGTAGGCTGTCTTGGTAGTCAACTAACCTGCCTTCAAATCAAAGGCAGTGTGGTACAGGTCATGGGATTGGGTTCACTGTAAAAAGCCTCGTTCCCGAGTCCCCAGGTGATACCTGACACACTCAAGCACTAACTTTGTAGCTTGGGTACAGAAGATAAACGAAAAGTCACACAGTAGCTCCTTTGCATTTGGCCCAGCAGCAAGGTTTAAAAGGACAGACAGGCTGTACAGCAATAGAAGGTGAGATGCTTAAATGTCATTCCCCATTGTGAGTGCCTATCTGTATGCACAGCAACCAGCCTGCGTTCCAAGAAGAGGAGAGCATTTCACGGAGGGAAATGAGAATAAAAGGCTGTATCCTGTTTTACCATTCCCAGGAGACTCTGGGAAGTCTCCGAACAGTTTAGATATTGTTCGCTTGGGTGACCTATGTATTGTGACACTCTCAAAACCAAAGGGGAATACAGAATGTTCACATATTTCTCATCCAGCATGCAACTGTTTGCATTCCCAAGGTGATGTCCACCTTCTAGCATGCCCTAGGCCTTCAGTAGAAGCTACAAGCACCGCTGTTTGTACATGCTCTTAAAAATAAGCTCTTATGAAAGTCTAGTCAAAGATTTATTTTCTCTAAGACATATATTAAATAAAATTATTGGGGTTTTAAGTTTTGTTTAGTTTTGTTTTCTTCTTGTTGGCACTTTGATTTATTTTGTTTGAGGTATACTCCTGGAGAGCCTTGAGTAGCCTGGAACCCAATGTATCCTTTGCAGGCCTCAAATTCTTAACAATCTTCCTGCTTCAGTGACCTTTCCCCCACCTCCCATGCTGGCCAGCCGTTGGGATTAAAGCACCATTATTCATTATTAACTGCCATGCCTAACTAGTAAGGTATTTGTTTTTTTCAGTTTACAATATTATGTCAAAGAAAGCAACTTTGCTATAATTTCTCTTTGCCTTTTCTTTCATTTTTAAGGTACATTTCCCATACAATTGATTGTTTGTCTCTTTTCTCCCCCAGGACTGGAGACTGAACCCAGGACCCCGCACTTGCTAGGTAATCCCTCTACCATTGAGCTATATCCGCAACTGTAAATTATCTGTCTTCTGCACTTTTCTCAATCAAGAATCTTCAGATGAGATTAAGGAGCTGCTCCAATGCAGGTGGAGATAAGGAAGGATGCTCACTAACTAGTCAAGTGCCACAGAAACGAAGAGATGGAGAACAGGGCTGCTCAGACGATGGAGTTGGCTGGTATTACAGAGTCGGATGACTCCACACCATCACTACACACAATCCTAGGTACCTCCAGCACCAAGATGAGGTAATTCTGAAGTTCTCAGGCTTGGCAAACCTCTGTGTGCAACACTGTTGTAAGGTTACTGCTTCAGAGAACAGCCAGGCATGTTAACTCCACAAACCAAGTCTATGTCAGGTAACTTCATGGGGAACTTGCCCAAATCATGTACCCCAAACCCCATCACCCTTCATTTTTTTATGCACAAAACCCACATCCTGGTTGATATACTTCTGTTAGCAAGAACAGTTAGAAAGAAGCAAAACTCCAGAAGCCAAGGTTAGTACACTTAGGTTAGTACATTTATGGACTGCCCAGGATTCTGGAACTTTGGACTAGGTCATTAATGGGTTAGGTCTTTGTTCCCACTCCTGCAGGTGTTTGGGGCATATATAATGTGACCTAAAGTAACAATGGTGCTTCCAGCGTCGTGTCAGTTGTCTTAAGTTCTGGGGCCTGTTATAGTAGTATGTATTTATTTCTGTTAGCAATCATGCATCCTCCACTGCTAGCCCTGCCTGGTGACAATGGGACTATCAGGTGACCCAGTGACAAGACACATCATTAGCTGCCCAGAGGCAACACATTGCCATTGTCATCTCTATTGCATGTCCCCCTGCATAGGAGCCACGGTCGCTATAAAGAGCCAAATTCCTCCCACCCCTTCTTACTTTCTCCCCTTGAAAGCAGCCTCTGCATCCCCCTTGCTCCTCCTCCCTTTTAATAAACCTCCACATGAAACCTATTGTTTGATGTAACTTTGTCAGAACCTGCCATCTAGTTACATTAATTTCTTTATCAGCGCTGGGTGTGGTGGCACATGCCTTTAATCCCAGCACTTGGGAGGCAGAGGCAGGCAGATTTTTGAGTTCGAGGCCAGCCTGGTCTACAAAGTGAGTTCCAGGACAGCCAAGGCTACACAGAGAAACCCTGTCTCAAAAAACCATAAAAAAATTCTTTATCAGCCTTTGCTGTCATAAAGTCATGGTTCCAAGTTCATAAAGTGTAGCAAATGCAAATTTCACCTGTCCCTTTGTTTCCTAAGGAGATAGACTGAGGTCCTGAGCAGGTCTTGGCAGACAGCAGTGTACTTGTTGATATTTCCACTGGGATTTTATTGAGAGTTCCGTTAACCTTCCATCAGCTAAGGAGATAGACCAGCTTTCTCCACTCAAATTGTCCTTTTCCCATTATTGTGTCTTCAAATTTTCTTTCAGATAACTACTAGGAAGTCGCAAATACCTCTGAGATTGTACATTTACATCTCTAGTACTTCTTAGAAGATCTTTCAAGGCACAAATAATGTCTTTTGGCTCTGACCCTTAGAAATGTGTTTAACTAAAGATGCATTGGCATTTTGTAGGCACCAACCCAGTGTGCTGGTCTGTAAGCATCCACCCTGTCAAAACTCATTATCACATGAATGTCTTCTCATTCTATCTCTGTGACACAGTAGTTGTCACTGCACACTTTTAATGTCACAGGAGACAAAACCAAGGCACTCGGAAACTGAGAGCTTAGCATAAGTCACTTAGCATAAGAGCATTAGTAAGAAATGGAGCTCAGCATTCAACCACAGGCTTGACTATCAGAGAGCCTGAACCTTATTCATCTTGCTATCTTGCCACTCAGAGACATGTGATGCTTCCAAATTCTTGATGTGCATCTGTGCTCTGAGGAGAAAGGATCAGGTCAAGGATTGAGCAAGCACCTTGGGCAAACACCTTCCTTCTAGATCAGTGGTTCTCTACCTTCCTAATGCTGTGACCCTTTAATGCAGTTCTTCATTTATGATAGTGACCCCCAACCATTAGATTATTTTCGTTGTTACCTCATAACTGTAATTTTGCTACTGTTACAAATTGTAATGTAAATATTTGGGCTCTCCTATGGTCTTAGGCAACCCTCAGAAAGGGTAGCAACCCATAGGTTGAGATCCTCCTCTGGCACAGATCTTGAGTGCTCCTTAATCCTAAATGAGAAAACTGAGTCTTAGGGGCAAATCCTCCTGCCCAGGATCACTTGCTTATGTTCCAAAACTTTAATTCACATCAGAGTTATACCAGAAGTTTCTGAAAGTGCATACATGTAGATCTTATGCCAGGTTTTCTTAGTATTTCTGGGGCTAATACATTCTTAGTAACTTCCAAGATGGTGTTATTTATAGTCTGAATACAACATTAAGAGGCAGAGCCTTGATCCAAAACTCATTTACAGTTCAGTGCTGGGCATCTTTCATCTGTAATCACCACATAAGGTAATGCAATGTTTCATTGTTCTGTATCCAAACAGCTTGGCATGGCAGACATCTGACCATAGTGTCCATTTGTAAATTTAAGAAATGTTGTTTACATCCTTAATCATCAGGGAAATGCAAATCAGAACAACCCTGAGATTCCACCTCACACCAGTCAGAATGGGTAAGATCAAAAATTCAGGTGACAGCAGATGCTGGCATGGATGTAGAGAAAGAGGAACACTACTCCATTGTTGGTGGAATTGCAAGCTTGTACAACCACTCTGGAAATCAGTCTGGCGGTTCCTCAGAAAATTGGACATAGTACTACCAGAGGATCCTGTAATACCTCTCCTGGGCATATATCCAGAAGATAGATGTTCCAACTGGTAATAAGGACACATGCTCCACTATGTTCATAGCAGCCTTATTTATAATAGCCAGAAGCTGGAAAGAACCCAGGTGTCCCTCAACAGAGGAATGGATACAGAAATTATGGTACATTTACACAATGGAGTACTACACAGCTATTAAAAACAATGAATTTATGAAATTCCTAGGTAAATGGATGGATCTGGAGGGTATCATACTGAGTGAGGTAACCCAATCACAAAAGAACTCACATAACATGTACTCACTGATAAGTGGATATTAGCCCAGAAACCTAGATTACCCAAGATACAATTTGCTAAACACATGAAACTCAAGAAGAATGAAGATCAAAGTGTGGACACTTCGCCCCTTCTTAGAATTAGGAACAAAACACACATTGAAGGAGTTACAGAGATCAAGTGTGGAGCTGAAACAAAAGGATCGACCAACCAGTGACTGCTGCAGCCGGGGATACATCCCATAATCTGCCACCAAACGCAAACACTATTGCATATGCCAGCAAGATATTGCTGAAAGGGCCCTGATATAGCTGTCTCGTGTGAGGCTATGCCAGTGCCTGGCAAACACAGAAGTGGATGCTCACAGTCAGCTATTAGATGGAACACAGGGTTCCCAAGGGAAGAGCTAGAGAAAGTACCCACGGAGCTGAAGGGGTCTCCAACCCTATAGGTGGAAGAACAATATGAACTAACTAGTACCCCCAGAGCTTGTGTCTCTAGCTGCATATGTAGCAGAAGATGGCCTAGTTGGCCATCATTGGGAAGAAAGACCCCTTGGTCATGCAAACTTTATATTCCCCAGTACAGAGGAATGACAGGGCCAAGATGTGGGAGTGGGTGAGTAGGGGAGCAGGGCGGGAGATGTGGGAGGGTTTAGGGGACTTTCGGGATAACATTTGAAATGTAAATGAAGAAAATATCTAATAAAAATTGGAAGAAAAAAAAAAAAGAAATGTTGTTTAAAGGTCAGTGAGATAGCTTACTAATGCTGAAGTCTAAATACCTGAGGTCTTTTTCCCAGAACCTACATGATGGTGGGGGTCAACTCCTACAAGCTGCCCTAACTTCCATGTATGGCCCTCACACACAAATAAATAATTGTAACAATTAGCTTAAGTAGGCTGGCTAGCTATAAGGCAAAGGTGACTGCAAAGTGTCCACCAACATTTAGAAAGAGCCATGTACTAGGAGGAGAAATTTTCCAAGTTAACACAGAGAATTGGCTATAATAGTGAAACCTGATCTTATGTGCTTGAATTTCTGGGTTTTATTGAAGAAAACGGACAAACATTTGTGCATTATATAAGTTGACACTAAATTGTTGAGCATTATTCAGAGTAAAAAGTAATTGGTCATGAAAGGCAGAATAATAGATTTGAAGTATAAATTACCCTCCTCCACTTTGAATCTCACCTTTCTTTCCCCTATCCAATCAGATAGTCAGGTCTGTGCTCAATTCACTGACCAGAAGAAAGAGAAAAGCAGGATAAAAAGAAACTGGCTAATTATACCACTATGGTGTCTTGAAGTCTATCCCCTTGGGAAAAAGCAAGGGGAAAGTCATGGAATGAGGAAGGCCTTTTTTTCCCAAGGCTTACAAAGGAGTCCCTCAGTGTGGGAGGCTGAAACCTCAGAAGAAGGTTATGGAAGCAAAGATCTGTGTTCATAGAGAGAGGTGCTGAGCCCTGTGTTCCTAGAGAGGTCTCCGAGGAGCCAGAAAGGAAATGCTACACCCTGTACATGGGAAGCTGGGCCACGGGCACCTTGGAAGCTTCCACATTAACGCCACTTAGAGGGACCATAAATACTTGCACACAGTAAAACTAACTAGAAAGCAAGGGAAGGGTCACTCATATGACAGGAGCCATGCATGAAGAGCTAGTAATTAGCCGATTCTAAGGGCAATGTGGATAATGCCGGCATCCACAAATGACACGTTGGTCAGATGTATTTCACTGAACTGCCTTAGATGATATGATCTTATCTAATTTAAGCACCTTCCCTGCAAGACAATAGGATCCTCAGATTAACTGAGAATGGTCCACAAAATTAAACGTACCACTGACCTTTTGGGGTATGTTCAATAATAACCTAAAGTAAGAGAGATCCCCAAGCTCATGCACTCAGTGAGAAGTCCTAAATAGTATTTATTACCTCAAGAGGATAAGACAAAGATTTCAGGAACTCCAGGATATTAAAAGATTAAAAGGAACCAATATGTGAGAATAGTAGATCTATAAGGTCTAGGTCATATAGAGTGTTACTTTGTACATCCCAAAGTCTTTTCCAGGGTGCTAGAGAGATGGCCCAGCATTTCAGAGAGCTTGCTGTACTTGCAGAGGACCCATGTCTGGCTCCCTGGTGGCTCACAATTGCTATAAGTCCAGCTCCAGGGAAATACATATTCTCTTCTGTAATCTATGGGAAGAGCATGTGTATGTGGTACACAAAGATATGCATGCCATCAAAAGACTCATTAACATTAAATAAAAAGAAGTAAGAACCTGTGGTATTCTGTATGTCTCAGTTGAGTGGATCCTCGTACCTCGGAGTGTCTCTGACTTAGCGGTTGGTTTGACGTACGTCCCCGACCTGGATCCGTGGGAAGTGTAAACATCTAGACGTCGACCTAGAAGCGTACCCAGGGGGTTGTTGACCTCGTCTCCAACAGAGACTGAGAGAAAGGACAGTAACCTAGAGCTTCCCCAAGCTGGGCTGCCTTGTCTGCCCTCAGTGGAAAAGGATACACTTAGTCCTGCTGGAACTTGATGACCCAGAACTGGTTGGTACCCAAGTAGGGGGAGGCTTCCCCTTCTCTAAGGAGAAGAGGAGGAAGTGGAGGGAGGGATTTTTTGTGGGTGGAACTGGGAGGAGACGATGGAGGATGCAACGAGGATGTAAAGTGAATGAATAAACAAATTAATGAAGAAAATAAAAGAAATGGTTTAAAAAGATTTTACAGTCTTTTCCAGCTAGACATGGTGGCTCGTTCCTATCTCAGTACTTCAGAGGTTGAGACCAGAGGATTACCATGAGTTTGAAACTACCTGTACTAGGCAGTGAGTTCCGGTCAAGCCTAGGCTACAGAGTGAGATCTTATCTAAAGAATACATTAAATAAAAATTTTAAAGCACCAAAAAATGGAGCTGGGCGTGGTGGCGCACACCTTTAATCCCAGCACTCGGGAGGCAGAGGTAGGCGGATTTCTGAGTTCGAGGCCAGCCTGGTCTACAAAGTGAGTTCCAGGACAGCCAAGGCTATACAGAGAAACCCTGTCTCGAAAAAGCAAAAAAAAAAAAAAAAGCACCAAAAAATGTCTTTTCAGTTTTATCACAATGTTAAAATCTTAGAAAACAACAGACATGACCACGTGATGTTGTTTCAAGGTTCTTTTACTTTGTATATTTTCCCCAGTACCATTAAAAATTCCATATCCCAAACTCGGGAATAAAATCTTGTCAAGTTTTTAAGATTTTTGTCATTAAGGACAGAGATCAAACTGTTTATTAAGAAACACACATACCAGTACATTTTATGTTTCAGTTGTGGAGACTGAAATTGAGCATAATCAAAAGGGTATTGAGGAAGCTCTCATTTGTCACTAGAGGCCATGAGCAGTGAGTATGTATTCTGGTTTGCAAACAGCACCCCCCCCCTTAGCCTTTCAGCTAATTATTTTCTACTCCCAACTGACCTCATGACTGTAAATACAGCCACTGTGGGCTCTCTGACATCCAGGGAGACATCTTGGGGACACCGATGAAACTGATAACAGATCATTTTATAGGATCTTAAAAGCTACTCCAGGCTCCATTAGACTTTCTGTCATGCATATGATGAGGGAAAAATATACCACCCTAAGAGCCAGGGATTGTGGCTCTGTGACAGCAGAAGCTATTGTGCACAGGGAGCTTTGGGACACTGGCTCCACCTTACTGTTTATGCTCGGCTGGCTGGTGGTAGTTTCAGGTGCAGTGTCATAACAGAAGGGGCTTTGTGATAGGCTCCCAGTGACAAGCAAGAGCTACAACTGGTGGCTGGACAAGAAGGAGAAACTCAACAAAGGCGAATGACCTGCTTCAGTCTCTCATTTCACTGTAACATTCCCTTGCTCCTATACAGCTCAGCTTAGCATGACAGAGTCCACATTCCTCTGAGACACAGGGTGAATAACGGGCACCAGGCAGAGAGGGTTGAATCTCCTTCCTTTCTGTGCCCACTTTGAACTGCCTTTAAACCTATAGATGCTTTGCAGAACTTTCCAGAGCAAACTGAGAAAGACACACTTAAAAAGAAATATGTTCCTAGACTAACATCTTACTATTAGCTGTGTGTCTGTGTAGACACATGTTAGCAGTGATGTGTGTGTGGGTCCTGTCTCTGTAGGTCCTGTCTGAATAACCAAGAATCTATTAAACAAGTTTCCCTGTTTTTTGTTTTGTTTTGTTTTGTTTTGTCTTGTTTTATAAAAAGAATGACTTTTCATCAAGAGCTATGTAACTCTCAATTCAAGAGCTGCTTTTTTTAAGTGCCCAGCACTCAAGGTTAGACTATATTCCAGGGGAAAAGACAGAGACAAAGATGGCAAACAAGCAGTATGGTCATTGAAATGCATATCCAAACAGCAAAACTGTGTGGATATATTCTTATCAAAGCTGTGTATGCTTCCCATTGAAAAACTTCCCGAGGGCTAGTGCATATTTAGCAGAAGATTGGCTAGTCAGCCATCATCGGGAGGAGAAGCTCTTGGTTTTGGGAAGATTATATGCCCCAGTACAAAGGAATACTAGGACCAGGAAGCAGGAGCAGGTGGGTTGGGGAGCAGGGCAGGGGGAGGGTATAGGAGACTTTCAGAATAGCATTTGAAATGTAAATGAAGAAATTATCTAATAAAAAAAGAATTATTTTTTGTTAGTCTATGGTTCTTTGTCAGCCTAAGTCGCTTAAGTTTCTTTAATCTCCTCTCTATCTACCATCTATCTTTCCTTCTATCTCTATCTCTCTATGTATGTATGTGTCTAATCTCTCTCTCTCTCTCTCTGTACATTTATATATTCTTTGCATAATTTTTCAATATATAATGACCTCTTGAGACTTTTTCAGACAATCTTGGTGCTATTTGTCCCTCTTCTTTCTACCTTGACCTCCTCACGCACTCTCAGTTGGAGCCCGGACCCCCTATTGTGTCCCACTTCAGGTCACCCGCCTCTGGCTATTCTCTTCCCATCCCCTCTGCTACCTCACTATGATTTCTTTAGACCATCTGGACTCTCTGTTTATGCTATGTCATATGCTCACATACGAGGATTTGGAGCTAGGAACTGAAGATGGAAAAGACCAAGTGACATTTGTCTTTCTGGATCTAGGTTAACTCACTTAATATGATCATTGTTAGGTCTATCCATTTACTTAAAAATTTCAGACACTGAAACTTATAGAGGAGAAAGTGGGGAAAAGCCTCGAAGATATGGGCACTGGGGAAAAATTCCTGAATAGATCAGCAAAGGCTTGTGCTGTAAGATCAAGAACTGACAAATGGGACCTCATAAAGTTGCAAAGCTTCTGTAAGGCAAAAGATACTGTCAACAAGACAAAAGGGCCACCAACAACATATTGGGAAAGGATCTTTACCAATCCTAAATCAGATAGGGGGCTGATATCCAATATATATAAAGAATTCAAGAAGCTGGACACCAGAAAATCAAATATCCCCATTAAAAAGTGGGGCACAGAGTTAAACAAAGAATTCTCAACTGAAGAATACCGAATGGCTGAGAAGCACATGAAAAAATGTTCAACATCCTTAATCATCAGGGAAATGCAGATCAAAACAACCCTGAGATTCCACCTCACACCAGTAAGAATGGCTAAGATCAAAAATTCAGGTGACAGCAGATGCTGGCGTGGATGTGGAGAAAGGGGAACACTCCTCCATTGTTGGTGGGAATACAAGCTGGTTCAACCACTCTGGAAATCAGTCTGGTGGTTCCTCAGAAAATTGGACATAGTACTACCGGAAGATCCTGCAATACCTCTCCTGGGCATATATCCAGAAGATGTTCCATCTGGTAATAAGGACACATGTTCCACCATGTTCATAGCAGCCTTATTCATAATAGCCAGAAGCTGGAAAGAGGAATGAATACAGAAAATGTAGTACATTTACACAATGGAATACTACTCAGCTATTAAAAATAATGAATTTATGAAATTCCTAGGCAAATGGATGAATCTGGAGGGTATCATCATGAGTGAGGTAACCCAATCACAAAAGAACTCACACAACATGTACTCACTGATAAGTGGATATTAGCCCAGAAACCTAGATTACCCAAGATACAACTTACTAAACACATGAAACTCAAGAAGAATGAAGATCAAAATGTGGACACTTCGCCCCTTCCTAGAATTAAGAACAAAGCACACATTGAAGGAGTTACAGAGATC
>LR749970.1:66787-77529 GCA_902729485.2 Mus minutoides | reverse complement strand
GTTGGTGGCCCTTTTGTCCTGTTGACAGTATCTTTTGTCTTACAGAAGCTTTGCAACTTCATGAGGTCCCATTTGTCAATTCTTGATCTTATAGCACAAGCCTTTGCTGTTTTGTTCAGGAATTTTTCCCCAGTGCCCATATCATTGAGGCTTTTCCCCACTTTCTCCTCTATTAGTTTCAGTGTCTCTGGTTTTATGTGGAGGTCCTTCAACCACTTAGACTTGACCTTAGTGCAAGGAGATAAGAATTAAAAATAATTTTTTTAAGTATGACAAAACCCAATGAGGTGTAAAGGTAGTGCACTTCAGATGACCATGTGACACTTCAGATGACCAGGCTTCCTAAATCTTTACCACAGCCCCAAAGCCAACATTATAATTCTCACATAGACAAGATCTCCAGGGTTCAGGCAGGATGCTCAGCCTAAAAAGCTTTAAACCCATGTGTGTGGATATAATAGTGTTCACCTAGCACAGTGACATTCTTCTTGAATCTGCCTGCCCCTCTTTCCCACTTTACAAGAAAGTAATCATGAAGAATGGTGGTTTCTCATGGATCCCATAACTGTTTTCTATCTGTATTAGTGACACATATCACAAACATTTTTTTTCATAAGAGATAGTCGATTGCCTGATTCCCACATTGAGCCTTATTTTTTGTTGTTTTGTTTTTGTTGTTTTTTTGTTTTGTTTTTTTGTTGTTGTTTTGTTTTGTTTTGTTTTTTTGAGACAGGGTTTCTCTGTAGAGCTATGGCTGTCCTGGAACTCACTTTGTAGACTAGGCTGGCCTCAATCTCAGAAATCTGCCTGCCTCTGCCTTCCAAGTGCTAAGATTAAAGGTATGTGTCACCGTGCATGGCGAGCCTTATTTTTAATAATAAATTTCATTCTTCTTTTAAAAAGTAAACCTTTTTGGCACAGGGTTGGATTGCAGAATAATTGTGCTAACAGCAGAGAACACTTCAGATAGCTGACCCCACAGCAGTAGCATCTACAGTGATTAGCACCTTGCATTCAAGTTGTGTGTTTGTTATAACTGATGAACTAATAGCAATAGTTTGTTCCTAGCTGTACTCTGAAGTGTATGTAAAGGCCCATACTTCAAGTTGCACATGTATTGATTGTGACAAGTACATCAATATTCTCAGTTACTGTTGGTGTCTGGGAATCACCACACAAGCCACTCAGTCACTGATCTCAGTCGACTAGGTATGGTATATTGACTGCCACACCCCAAGACTGATCACTAGGGGATATAATGCAGGCTCCAAAGCTGAACCATAACCTTGACTTAAGGCCCTACAGGGCTTTTTAGGCCTGAGATCTACAAACATCTGTGCCAAAATATTCCACCAATCAGGATTTAGGGATAGGAGGATTTCCTTAGGAACATGTCTTTGTTGTTCATTTATCCTGCTGCCATTGGTTGGGATATTCAAGTGTGGCAAAAAAATTGCTCGTCTAATATTCATATCTTAACTTGTCTAGCAGGATGTGACTTGTCTTGTGTAACATTCCTGTTTTAACTTGCCAACCAGGATGTCAGGTACCTGTGTAAATGTCTTTTTGCCAAGTAGGATGTCAGTTCCCAGGAAGGGCTTAGGAAACTTTACTCGACCACTACTCAAAATGGAAGTCTTATTCCTGTATTCATAGGGCTTTGTGGAAGAGTAACCAAAGATTCACAAATCTATTCAGTATTCCACATTTAATGTTTCTTTATTTCTCTGTATTGGAATACAGGAAAATGATTACTCAGCATTTTCCAAACAGTGCTAAATAATTCTACCAATCTCTAGAAACAATGCTATAATTTAAAGGAAACTTCTTTTTTCTAATAATGATACTGCAGGTCTGCTCCAACAAATGTTTGTCTTCCAAATTCCCAAGACTTTCTCTAAAAGGACATGATGTTAAAGAGCTTTCCTAGGAAAAAATCCAAGATCAACACCCAATTCTCTATTTTGATAGAACACATCTTTTAATCTTATAACCT
The DNA here is from genome assembly GCA_902729485.2 of Mus minutoides. Classification (NCBI taxonomy): domain Eukaryota; kingdom Metazoa; phylum Chordata; class Mammalia; order Rodentia; family Muridae; genus Mus; species Mus minutoides. Next base: position 75,533 of record LR749970.1, on the reverse strand, counting down.
TTATCATTTGAAGTTTTAAGATTACCATTCTTTACAGTTACACCTGATGGACTATTGCTGCTAAGGTTTTGCCTGAGACATTGAACCTAGAGGGATATATTATTAGGGGGACAATATGTTCTGCACCCTATTATGTATGCACTGTCCACAATTTCAGCAGAGTTCCTATTGCACTGGCTGTCAAGTAAGAATAACGGGGAGGGTGATGCAGTTCTGTGCCCAGATCAATGGCTCCTTTAATGGGCAGAGGTGGCCAGAACTCCATTTGCTCAGAGACAGTCTCATGGGGGAGGGGACATTGCTTTTCTTAATCTCTTATCTTCTCAATTGCCAGATCATTTTTCCAATCTTTGCTTCTATCTATCTTGCTCACCCATACCCGATACCATGAATACCTTGGCATTGCTAATGAGTCCACCACGCTAGAGGAAAAGCCACCAGAGCGAGGGCACAGACGTTTTCTCCCTGACACTTCTCCTCTAAGCCACCAGAGCGAGGGCACAGACGTTTTCTCCCTGACACTTCTCCTCTTGGCTTGCAGTGTTAGCAGTTCTTTAGTGGTGTAGAGAAAGAAAACTTCCAGTGCTCATCCTGGGCTTAGTTAGTCCATCTTGTCCTTCTGGAATCTGTGAAGTCATTACAACCAACTTTCCTTTAACTCCCACATCCCTCCTGTAAGTGTTACCTTAACTATTTAATTAAGATGTGGTCTTAATCTAACTCATCCACCCATCTACTCTGCACCTCTGCCCAAAAGCCAAGTGTTCCTCATGAGATGTCATCAGCCACATAGCTTGATCTCCGCCTCAATTTCTGACCACTAGTTTTCGACGAGCATTCAGAAGCAGCTGGGAAACTGATGACATTTCTTACGCTCAGACAAAAGTCAGTTTTTCATTCACTCTTCAACCCTTTGAAAAATCCCTCCTTTCCACAGCTCGGGATCCCACCTCTTCCTGCCCTGGGAAGAGAGTAGCAATCAGAAAGGAAATACGTCAACTTCCCAGCACCAGCCTAGTGAGATGTCTCATCTGCACATACATTCTCAGCCTTCCTCTTCTTACAATGGAAAAGCTTCCCTGTGCCTAAAAAATTCCAAGGCATCTCCTGACTTTCTAGATTTTATCTCCTTTTCCCATGTTCCAGAAATTTAGCCGGGCATGGTGGCGCACGCCTTTAATCCCAGCACTCGGGAGGCAGAGGCAGGTGGATTTCTGAGTTCGAGGCCAGCCTGGTCTACAAAGCGAGTTCCAGGACAGCCAGGGCTATACAGAGAAACCCTGTCTCGAAAAACCGAAAAAAAAAAAAAAAAAGAAATTTAAGCCAGCAATTACCATGTATCTCCCCTTGTCCCATTAGAGGCTGTCTACTGGATCACACAAACATACAAGCTATTCAGAACATCTTTGTTGACCATTTATACTACCCTCCAATTACTTCCTCCTTTTCCTAACCCCTCAGGGAAACCTCATCAGTACTTTCCGTCCATCTCAGCCTCTCCTGACTTAGTTGGGCTGTCCTCACTTCTTTATCTGTCTAGCTTGTCAGCTGGGGTCTCACCAGTCCATGGCTTTATTGTTTGTGTGATCCTGGTTCTCCATCTGCATCTCTTGTCTTGACCTCCTTATCCAAGATAATTTGTATTTCTCCTTGTCTTCCCTCAATAATTAAACCACCCCTCTTTTGAATTAACTGTTCAAACAAATGTCCCTGAGGTCTGCCTTGCTACCTCTATCCTGCATGTCACCTACACTGTCATCGCATACTAATGGAGCATAAAGTTGATAAACTCTGTCAAAGCAGTAGACCTGTGATCAGCCCACTTCTCAGTGGCATAGCTACCAGCGCTGATGGTGCCACTGGCATCTTTCATAAATGCCTCAAAACTTCCTGCTTCCCACATGGAGACCCAAATGTATTTCCCAGACAGCAATCCCAGGATACTTCCTGAAATATACAAAATACCATGTTTCTTGACGCTTGCTAATTGTTTCCTTTTGGACTTAGAAAAAATTGCAAATGTAGCCAGATGGCATAGGCCTATAATTCTAGTTACTTCAGAGACTGAAGCAAATGTTCACAAGCTCGAGGCCTGCCGGGACTCTAGGAATAGTCTGAGGCCTGGGCAATTTATTGAGATATTGTTTAAAAAGAAGAGAGCTAGAGATGTAGCTTGAAGGTAGACTGTTTGTCTAGAACAGTGTAATGCCCTAGGTTCAACCCACAGGGCCTGGGGGCCAGGGGGAGGAGGGGAAGGGAAGAGGGGAGAAGGAGAGAGAGAAAGAGAGAGAGAGAGAGAGAGAGAGAGAGAGAGAGAGAGAGAGAGAGCTTGCCTGGGTGTTCTTTTACTATCTGTTACAAACTGTCTCTGTGACTGCCACATGCCCCATTGTCCTTCATCCCCCTATGATCCATCATGCTGCCTGACATGTGTTGTTTTCCAGCCAACAACTACTCAACGCAGAGCTTTTGAAGTTGCTTTTCATCCTGCCTAGCATCTTCCAGTGACTATCCCCATAGCTGCATCCTAACCATTCAGGTCAACCATCATTCACAATTGCCCTAACAGAAATTTACCCTTCAGGCACTTTGATCCAATGGGTGTGTTTTATTTACATCACCACATTCATTATCTGAAATTGTCTTGTGGTTTGAACTTACTGCCTGTTCTCCCTCCAGACAATGAGCTCTGTAATTGTAAATGCTGTCTTATACACTCTGTTATTCAATGTAGTTGAATTATTGAACTCAATTATTTAATGTAACTCTTACTAAATATTAAGTGACCAGAATTATCAGTTCAGAGAATAAATGAATTTTGCATTTCAGTTACGGTTTAACAAGAGATAATACGAACTATCAAGATAACATCATGATGCTCTTACTGCCTGAGATTAATAATTGAAGCCTAGCGTTGGGCTGGAAGACTTTTACTTAAGGGGCTCCTGAGTGCCTTGGCTGCAATGAAACATACACCTCTGTAGATGATTTTTATATTGCAAAAGGACATACGCCAGTATTATATATAAAACGGACATGATTATAACTGTAAGTAATGACAAATAATGAAAGCTTTTTGATCAGCCCCAGCCCTTGTCCATCACTCTGTTGTAGCTTACATACCCGATGCAGTTTCTCCACAATGACAGCAGCCTGCAGATAGACTCTGACAGCATGAAATCACCAGAATTTTCTGAGGTGACAACATTAAAACTCATAAAATTCCTGCCAACATGAAGGTGAAGTAAAATAGTATTCTGTTTTGTTAGTGTAGGGGCAGGGGTTAGAACAAAGGCAAGGTCCAGTGTGACCCAGACTGACCACAAACACATTGTGCAGTGCGGGTGGCCTTAGAATCCTGATCTCCCTGCCTCCACCTTCCAAGTGTAGAATTCTAGACAAGGACAAGCATTTTGAAGAGTTTTTCACTGTAGGTTCAAAGCATTTGACCTTGTCGGTTCTACCCTGGAATTTTCTGGAAGTTCTGTTTTAGTGGCATAGGCCACCTTAACATCCTCTGCAGCCAGAGTCTGAAGTGTCCTAAAGAAACAGAAAGACATCACAACATCCTGAACATGTGAAATACAAAGGGAGTGGCTTAGAATCTACCATGGATTAGTTAAAAAAAAAAAACACTAAATGATCTTCCATTCCCTTTTAACTATTACTTTCTGTAGAAGAATAAAAGACTAACAGTAATTTATATGAAGTGAAAATAGACATCTATATCTTAATGTAAAACATAAGTTATTGGAATATTATTAAATAGAGATAGAAAGGTTATTATTGTTGATTCACAATAACATTTTACGCCTTATGGATGTACTTAAATGCACTGAATTGTACCTTTGAAATGGCTAACCATGCAAAGTAACAAATACTTCACCCTTCTTTTAATTTATTATATTTGTGTGTGTGTGTGTGTGTGTGTGTGTGTGTGTGTGTGTGTGTGTAAATCAGAGGACATACTGAGGGAAGTTCTCTCACAATGTGTGCCTGTGGAATGGAACACAGTCTATCGGGTTTGGCAGCAAGTGCCTTTGCCACCGATGCTAGCAGACCAGGTCAGCTGTTTCCAGGCTCTTGGTCTCTTCGGTAAAGAACTGAAAATGAGCATTCACACGAATTTGCAAAGAAAAAAATAAAAAGCAATGGGAGTTTACTTGGAGCAAAGAGCTAGTGTAGAATATAGGAAGATGGAGATATGCTGTCAAGCCCTACACACATACACAGGCCATGTGAGCAAGAGCACTCAAAGATCCCTTATTGTTCAGGGCTTCCTTTCATGAGCTCAAGAGAGCAACGTGTTACCAGGGGGACAGTTTGTGTGATTCTCTATTTTGATTGATGGGTTAGCTCATACATTCATTTTCTTTTTTTTTTCCAACTTTTATTAGATATTTTCTTCATTTACATTTCAAGTGTTATCCAGAAAGTTCCCTATACCCTCCCCCCTCCCGGCCCTGCTCCCCTACTCACCCGCTCCCACATCTTGGCCCTGGCGTTCCCCTGTATTGGGGCATATAAAGTCTGCATGATCAAGGGGCCTCTCTTCCCAATGGTGGCCAACTAAGCCATCCTCTTCTATATATGCAGCTAGAGACATGAGCTCAGGGGGTACTAGTTAGTTCATGGTTATTCTTCCACCTAGAGGGTTGAAGACCCCTTCAGCTCCTTGGGTACTTTCTTTAGTTTCTTCCTTGGAAACCCTGTGTTCCATCTAATAGCTGACTGTGAGCTTCCCCCTCCATGTTTGCCAGGCATTGGTATAGTCTCCCATGAGACAGCTATATCCGGGACCTTTCAGCACCATCTTGCTAGCATATGCTATAGTATCTATGTTTGGTGGCTGATTGTGGGATGGATCCCTGGCAGCCGCAGTTGTTGGGTCCATCCTTTGGATTCAGCTTCACACATGATCTCTGTAACTCTTTCAATGTGTGCTTTGTTCTTAATTCTAGGAAGGGGTGACGTGTCCACTTTTTGATCTTCCTTCTTCTTGAGTTTCATGTGTTTAGTAAATTGTATCTTGGGTAGTCTAGATTTCTGGGCTAATATCCACATATCAGTGAGTAAATGTTATGTGAGTTCTTTTGTGAATGGGTTACTTCACTCAGGATGATGGCCTCCAGATCCATCTATTTGCCTAGGAATTTCATATATTTATTGTTTTTAATAGCTGAGTAGTACTCCATTGTGTAAATATACCAAATTTTTTGTATCCATTCCTCTGTTGAGGGACATCTGGGTTCTTTCCAGTTTCTGGCTATTATGANTGCTATGAACATAGTGGAACATGTGTCCTTGTTACCAGATGGAATATCTTCTGGATATATGCCCAGGAGAGGTATTGCAGGATCTTCCGGTAGTACTATGTCCAATTTTCTGAGGAACCGCCAGACTGATTTCCAGAGTGGTTGAACCAGCTTGCATTCCCACCAACAATGGAGGAGTGTTCCCCTTTCTCCACATCCATGCCAGCATCTGTTGTCACCTGAATTTTTGATCTTAGCCATTCTTACTGATGTGAGGTGGAATCTCAGGGTCATACATTCATTTTCCACTGCACATGTCTCTTCCCCAAATGTATCTAATTTTAATTATATGCTTAACCAATTATGCATAGCTATAATATGGTAAATATGAGGTTCTCCCCCCAAAAAAAAAGAGTTACTAAAGGGGACAGGTTGGGAACAACCCAAACTAGTTTAGGTTGCAGGCGTAGTCTTTATTCTTCATACACAGAGGCCTTGAAAGCATATTTGAGTAGAAACTGTCTAAATTTGATTGTTACCAGGCACAGGGAATCATACCTTTGTTCAAAGATGGGAGTGTGTAGCCTAATGCAGGTAGGAAGTCAGGGATTTGCTAGGTGCATTGTTTGGAAACAAGTATGTGTGTGCACAAAATACGTCCAAGAGAAGGAACTAAGCTGCTGAGCCATTATTTCCAGGGGGATGTGCATAATCCCAAATCAAGTGGGAGTCCCAGGGTACTAAACTGCCCTCCTAGGCCTGCCTGCTTCACTTTTACCTGCTGAGCCATCTTGATAGCCATCACCACATTTTGAAGCACTTTACTATATAAAAAAAGTATATAGTGTAAATTATATTTAAAAATGTAAGGGCTATTTATTATTTATTTACATTTATATGTGCATGTGGTATTCATGTTTGTGATGTGTGCCAATGTGTTTGTAGGTATATGTGCCTGTACGCATGTGCAGAGCCCAGAGAATGTGTCCTGCTCTCTCACTTTCTACCTCACTCCCTGGAAAAAGGGTCTCTGACTGAACCTGGAGCAAGTCCAGGAGACAGGAAGACAAAGAGATCCTCTTGTCTCTGCTCCTCATAGTGGCAGAGTGATGGTCATGTTTCTGGTCATTCCTACCTTTTCACATGAGCAATAGGGACTTGAACTCAGGTCCCTGAAGTGGAAACTTCTAGTTTCTTTGGAATGTTAGTTATGTCCAATGATGTTTTGCTGAAGTACACAGGTGAAAGGATGTCTTGCTAAAGCAGACATGTGAAAGACTGTTTTCCTGAAGCAGACACAGGTGGAAGGATGTTTTGATATAACAAACACAGGAAAGGACACTTGATGAAGGACTATAAATATAACCCCACAGACAGTGTTGGGGACAAGCACTGAGCATTAGTTTGGTTTGCTTTGCCTCGCTATTCTTCTCTAAAGACACAACATGTATTGGTTTGCTTTACATAGCGTTGTTGAACTCAACTTGTGATAACACTGCCATTGAGAGAAACTCACTCAAGAACTGCTCGTGAGGTTCCTGCCACAGCTTGCCACTTCCTTCACCTTGCCTGAGGTCAGTTGGCAAGGCTGATGATTTCTTCAGGATTGATCTATGGCTACCTGGTTTCTGCTTGCTGAAAGGACTAGACTGTAGCTATTGGTTCTTGCCTGGTGTCTGTCTGTCTGTCTGCCTACAGGACTGGTCTCCTGCTGCTGAGTAGTATTTGGTGTTTGCTACAAGACTGAACTGCTGCCCAAAAAGATCAAGCTTGCCCTAAAGAATTATTGCTGAACAGGACCATTCCCCCATATCCTAATAACTTTTCTCTTCCTCTACCTCTGCTATATGGTGTGCTAGAGGAGGGATTAAACACTTATTAAAAGCAAGTTGCAAAAAATATATGCCTACAGGTCCCTATGCTTACACAGTAAGGATTCCTATCCCGTGAGCCTTATCAGCCTTCCCAAGCCCCACAAAAACAACCATTTTTTTTTAATACTGGGAAATAATTTCAGATGAAAACTTATATTGACTGATCTTTAAAATGTGATGTCAATGGCTGGGATGTGATACATGTCCAGAATTCAGGAGACAGGGGCCAGTAGATGTCTTTAAGTTTGATATGAACCTAATCTACATATCAAGTTCCATGTCAGAGGCAAATGAATTGATAAAAAATATATATTTTAAATGTCAAAATCCAAAAAAAAAAGAGAGAGACAAACCTCAACTTCCCCTTTAAAATACCAACATTGGTGAAAGTTAACTCAGTAAAACCCAAGTTCAGATTAAAGTATATGGTACAATCTAACATTTCAGCACAATAATTAAAGAATTAATTTACCTTACTTGTTTGTTTCAAAAGTATATACATTACAATTTTCTTGACATAGTGGCTTTTAATTAAATATAAAGGTAAACTTATGTTCTAACATTGGGCTCAAATCCAGGGGTCTTATATGGTTAAAAAAAAAGTTTCATTGCTAAACTACATCCATAACCAAAAATATTTAACCAAACCTGCATGCTATTTGTCCTCTCACAAAGACCATGAGGGACCACACCCACTTTTTCTCTAAACTTTTTCTTTTGCTATCAATACATTCTCAATACAGTACTGTAAAAACTGTTTCTAAAATGTAAAACATGTTATTTATTTATTTGTTTGTTTAGGGATTATTTATTTATTATTGCTGTTATTATTAGCACCATCATCATTGTCTTAGTTAGGGTTTCCATTGCTGTAAAGAGACACCAAGTCAAGACAACTCTTATAAAAGAACAGCATTTAATTGGGTGGGGCTGGCTTGCACTTTCAGAGGTTCAGTCCATTATCATCATGGCAAGAAGCATGGCACCCTGGAGGGAGACTTGGTGCTGGAGGAGCCAAATTTTCTGCACCTTGATCTAACTGCAGCCAGGAGAGACTGTCTCATGGGCATCTAGGAGGAGGGACTCTTCTTCACAGGGCACAGCTTGAGCATAGGATTTCAAAGCCTGCCTACATAATGACACACTTCCTCCAACAAAGCCAAACCTATCCCAACAAGCTGGACCTCTTAATAGAATCATTTCCCATGAGCCAAGCTAATTCAAACCACCACAATCACCATTTTATCTTATTTTTAGATAGACTCCCATTATGTAGTCCTGGCTGTCCTGGAACTCAGTCTTGCAGAGCAGACTGGCCTCAAATTCATAGAGACATCTGCCTGCTTCTTCTTCCCAGGGCCTGGGATTAAATGTGTGTGCCACCACAACTGGCCAGATCGTGTTATTTTATACTAACATTTTCTCTGCAAAGTCTTCTTTGCATAATAAATTCCAACCGTATTTGGACTTTTTATTTTTCTTCTACATTATAGTGGTTTAAATGATATTGGTCCCCAGTTGAATGCGTAGTCACCAGGGAGGTGGCACTTCTTGAGAAGGATTAGGAAGTGTGGCCTTGTTGGAGAAAGTGTGTCACTAAGGGTGGGCTTTTTTTTT
>LR749970.1:41773-63891 GCA_902729485.2 Mus minutoides | reverse complement strand
AACAGTGGAGGAGTGTTCCCCTTTCTCCACATCCACGCCAGCATCTGCTGTCACCTGATTTTTTGATCTTAGCCATTCTTACTGGTGTGAGGTGGAATCTCAGGGTTGTTTTGATTTGCATTTCCCTGATGATTAAGGATGTTGAACATTTTTTCAGGTGCTTCTCAGCCATTCGGTATTCCTCAGTTGAGAATTCTTTTTTTTTTTTTTTAAGATTTATTTATTTATTATATGTAAGTACACTGTAGCTGTCTTCAGACACTCCAGAAGAGGGCATCAGATTTCGTTACGGATGGTTGTGAGCCACCATGTGGTTGCTGGGATTTGAACTCATCACCTTCGGAAGAGCAGTCGGCGCTCTTAACCACTGAGCCATCTCGCCAGCCCGAGAATTCTTTGTTTAACTCAAGGGTGGGCTTTTTGAAAAAAGCCCAAGACAGGCCAGTGTCTCTCTGTCTTTCTCTCTCTCTCTCTCTCTCTCTCTCTCTCTCTCTCTCTCTCTGTCTCTCTCTTTTCCTCTCTCTCATTTCTCCTATTATACTTTTTGGAAGAAACAGTTATGAAACATTACACATAACAAAAGCCAATTTCTAGCAAAAGGACTCTGTGTCTCCCAGAGAGTCTGTATATTAAAACCTTGATCTACAGCAGTGATTCTCAACCTGTGGGTCCTGACGCCTTTGGAAACCTTTATCTCTAAAAACATTTACATTATATTTCATAAAAGTACAAAATTACAGTTAGGAAGTAGCAATGAAAATAATTTTATGGCTGAGGGTCACCACAACCTACGGAACTATTAAGGGTTGCACCATGGAAAAGGCTGAGAAATGCTCATCTCCAGGATGGCCTTATGGGAACTGATACACTTTGAAAAGGAAGAATTTATGTGATGTCCGTAAAACACAGGACATTCCTTTGAAGGGAATTCTGAAAACTTAGCCAGTATTTTTATTCTTGCAACTGGCAGGGGAGGAGAGGAAATGTTTTGTTTATTTATTCATTTTGTTTGGCTATTAATCTTGTTTTGTTGTAGACTGGGTCTCACTGTAGCCCAGGCCCGTCTCAAACTTACAATGGTCCTGCTTCAGCCTCCTGAATGCTGATAACATTGATGTCTGCCACTAGTAGACTGGGTCAGAGCAGTGCCTTTGTTCTGCCAGGGGCCCCAGTCAAGATGCTCACAACTGCCTCAAGGCAGTGGGGCAATTCATGAGCAAAATATACTTCTTCTAATCTTAAGCTCATTAGCTCAACATGGTCCTCACCAGGGAAAATCCTGGTGTCCTCACAGGATACAGGAACCAATAAAGAATAGTGTTGGAACTTCATTTGTTGGGAAGATGGAAAGGGGGAGGAACTCAAGAGAGCGATCACTTCATTATGAACTCCCAAGTGTAGCCCTTAATAGAATCCCAAAACCTTTAACAGTAGACCACAGTGGGTAACAGTCACCCACTGTTAGAACTTTTGCTTGTCTACTCTTTACAAAAATATAAAGGGTAGGGGGAAAGTATATGGCAGAATAAATTGTAAGAAAGATGGTTAAAGAACAATTATCTTCATGCAAAAATAATAAGAAAGTTGATTAAGTAGCAAAATACACTTATTCGATATATGTAAGACCCTGAATTCAATCCATATGTAACTACAGAAAGAGAGGGAAAGACAGAGAGCAATGAAACCAGTTAATTCTTTATCACATCAACAAAATTGTCAGACTTTCAACATGACTAATTTTTTTAAGGAAAGAGGGAAAGTTAGAATCAGAAACAGAAGGAGGAACAACAATATGGACTAACCAGTACCCCCAGAGCTCCCAGGGACTAAACCACAAACCAAAGAGTACACATGGTGGGACTCATGACTCCATCTACATATGCAGCAAAGGATGGCCTAGTCGGTCATCAATGGGAGGAAAGGCTCTTGGTCATGTGAAGGCTCTATGCCTCAGTGTGGGGGAATGCTAAGGCCAGAAAGTGGGAGTGGGTGGGTTAGTGAGCAGGGGGAGAGGGAAGGGGATAAGGGAAGGGGGTTTTCGGAAGGAGACCAGGAAAGGGGGTAACATTTGAGATATAAATAAAAAAAATATCTAATAAAATAAAAAAATTTAAAAATCAGAAACAGAAGTAGAGACATGACTGTTAACTGTACTAGGGGGTTAGTTAGGTGGGTGTGGCAGCACATACCTGTAACACCAACACTGAGGAGATCAAAGTAGGAATACTGAGGGTTCACAGTCAAAACTCTGACCCACAATTGTTCCTGTCTGAAAGAACTATAGGGATGGAAATGGAGAGGATCTTGAGGAAAAGAAGGTCCAGCAATAGGCCCAAAGTGGGATCCAGCTCAACAGGAAGTCTCAAGGCCTGACACTATTATTGAGGCTATGGACTGCTAATAAAAAGGGGACTATCATGACTGCCCTCCGAAAGATTCAACAAGCAGCTGAAAGAGTCAGATGCTGATATTTGTACCCAACCAATGGACAGAAACTGGTGACCACTGTGGTTGAATTAGGGAAAAAATGGAAGAAGCTGAGGAGGAGGGCGACCCTATAGGAGAATCAGCAGTCTCAATTAACCTAAACCCCCACTGCCCCCTCGTCCGAGATCTCTCAGACATTGGACCACCAACCAGGCAGCATACACAAGCTGATATGAGGTCTCCAACATATATATACAGCAGAGGAATGCCGAGTCTGAGTTCAATCAGAGAAGATGCAACTAACCCTCGAGAGAATAAAGGCCACAAGAAGTTTTGAAGTCTGGTGGGGTGGGGTGCAGGGTGGGAAAATTCTTGTGGATACAGGGGTGGGGAGGAGGTATGGGATGTGAAACAGTCAGGGGGTGGACCAGGAGGGGAATAAAATTTGGAGTGAAATAAATAAACAAATAAATAAATAACATTTATTTATTCATTCATTTATTTATTTATTTTTAGAAAAAAAATTTTTTTAAATGGTGGGGGACTAGGGGGGGGTTCAAGGTCACCATGGGTTATAGTCTCAAACAAACAAAAAAAGGTAAAAGAAACTACCCTGGAAAGCTGTATTTCTATAGCCTGGATGCTATTTAAAACTCCCAAAACATCCAAATTATCATCACTAACTCAAGAAGAAATAAAAAATGTGTGCAGACTTGTAATAAGTAAAGAGAATCTGTCCTTGAAAAAACACAACAAAGAAAAGCCCAGGCTCTCTTGGCAAATTCTATCAAATCAATTAACTTGATCTCTCTCGATTTTGTTAATAACGTGGTAGAGGACGAAGTACTTTCTAACTCATTCTATGAGGCTAGTGCAGCCTTTTACTACAAAGTCAAATAAAGGCACAAAGATGGAAAACATCCCTTACAAGTGTGAATCAGAAGTCCTCACAAAATGCTGCAAACCTAAACCAGCAGCACATAGAGTGGGCACCCAGATTGAGTCGGGTTTGTCCAAACTGCAGTCTTCTTTCCACATATCAAATCCATCAGCATAATGGGCTGGTCCTTCAGAAACAAAGAGAAAATGCATGCAGTGCTCTACTATGCACAGCAGAATGTGAAACCAATCCAGCTCCCTTTCACTGTTAAACCACTCAACAAACTAGACAGAGAAGGGAACTTTTTCTACCTGATAAATAAAGATCATGTACCATCAAACAAACAAAAAACCTACAGTTAACATCACACCTAATGGTGCAAAACTGAATGTGCCTTCCCCACTGAAAGCAGAAAGAAAAGGCAGTTCGCTCTTGTCATTTCTGATCAACATTCTGCTAGAAGGCCTAACCGAAGCTGCTGGACAATAAAAAGAAGTAAAAGATATCTAGGTTGAAAAGAAAAAAGAAAAAAATGAAGCCGTCTTTATTCAAGGATGATATGATCTTCCATATGAGAACTACATAAAAACAGTTTTGCTTTTGAGGAAGCTTCTCACTGTGCAGCCCTAACTGGCCTGGCACTCACCATGTAGGCCAAGCTTTCTGAAATTGCTTCAGTCACACTACCTCTGCCTCCCAAGTGCTAGAATTACAGGCATACGTCACTGTGCATGCCTGAAAATCCTTTTATAAAATCTGCAAAGGGGCCACAGTGCTATATACATGACTAGAAGCAGTTGCTGCATATATATAATATATATAATATAATAAAATATAATATATAATAAAAGTGGGACTTTTATTATTATATTATATATATATTATTATATATAATATAATAATATATAATATATAATAAAAGTGGGACTAGGTATGTGTTGAGTGATGGCCCAGGAAGTTTGATTATGGTCAAGATACATTTTATATTTGTATGAACTTGTCAAAGAATAAATAAAGTGTTCCTTAAAAATTATTGACCTCATATCAGAAATTTAGCAAACTAAGTTGCAAGATACAAGCTCGATATACAAAAATCAGCTGTTATGGGGCAAGTGAATTTCCCCTCTTCCCCACTGTGCCCCAGCTCATCTCAGACCAGCTGGCCTCATTCTCAACTCTTGGTGCCCAGCAGCATCTAGGTGCCCAGGAGCTTGAGAACCACAGCCTCTGTCCCAAGTCACACCATTTCTTCACCCAGAGAAACACAAGCTGGGACCCTTATCTTAGGCTAAGTTTCATCTCCCCTGAGTGGCGTTTCTGTGTTACAGAAGCCCAAAAAACGTTCGTATTATGTATCTCTTTATTGATCTCCGGAACTCTTGAGTTCACACACCCAAGTCACTTGCTCCTTCCTGGGTGACCCTGAAGTGTCTGGTGCTCAATTTGACTCAGTTTACCTCCCTTCTTCTTCATTAAACGCCATTGCATTCGTTCTTTGTTCATTTGATTGCTGAACGACAGCACTGTTGATTAAGCCAAAANAAAATTCACAGCAATCTATTAACTTGTTCATTGTGGGATCTAATGCACACACACAAGCCCCTTGAGGATTCAGTCACTGAACAGAAAAAGAACAGAGGCAACTACTCAGGCAAGACTTTGTTAACAGTAGGCAAGCCAGATCCAAATCTAAACTGACATCGCAGCTCTGCTGTCCTGTGTCACATAGCCCTACCTCCACTGCCTCCTTATTATGGGATAAGTTAGCTAATAAATTTACATCTGTGAAAATCTCTTAGCATAACAAAACTGCTAGAGAAAACATCTGACTGCTAATTTGCTTAACTTTCTTTCTTGATATAAAATATCAGTGCCTTAGTATGAAGCAAATGACGACCATGAAGAGATAGCTCAGTGGTTAAAAGCACTGGATCCTCCTGCAGAGGACTCACATTCAATTCCCAACACGAACAGCTTACAATCCTTTGTAACTCCAGTTCCAGGAGATTCCAGCCTGGTCTACATAGAGAGATCCAGGGACAGCCAGGCCACCTAATGAGACTCTTGTCTCAAACAACAACAAACTGAAGCAAATGGGATTCTTCATAGACTGATAGAATATATTTACATGCATCTTGGCATGTTTCTTGTGTTACAAATTCATGATAAAAAGTACATCTGAGATAAAAATCACTTGGCCTACAGAGAGGAGTCTTGCCTGAACCTTTAATCTTGAGCCAAAACATAATAGAAAGAAAAGACCTACTTTTTGTTAACGTTGAAACTTACCTCACAGATGACAGGTTTTTCTGTAGGCTGTCAGTGTTGATTTTAAACTGTCAGTTACTATTTTCTGACAAATTAACAGAGGAGACACTGTCTAAATTGTGCAAAGAGGGGGAAGATGGAGAAGAGAGATGAAAATCAGATACATTAGATCAAACAGAGGAAAGGTGACTTATCCCAGATTTCCAATAAACTATAACTTTCCCATTTTTTGTGCTTCTTTTCTTTCTTTCAGTCTTCAATAACATTTTCAATACAAATTATCGTATTATTTTGCAGAAACACTTTGTGTTCTTTGGTGGATTTACTCAGCTAATTAATGCCTTTTAAAAAGAAGGGCTGAAAGCAGTATCAAGAGAAATGATTTCCAAGCTGAAATTTATAGACTTGAAAGCTGATTCCTATGAAGATGACTTGGCTCTATAAAAAGAAGCAATCCATCAGCTGCCCAGACCCAGACATGGGCCTGCTAGGATTTCTTTGTCCTAGGAAATTGCTGCTCTGATGGATTCGTGTTAACCCTAGTGAGTTGGGGATGCAGTGGCCAGGTCTAAGCAGATTCTGAAACAGAATGGTTTGTTGTCTGAGACCGACATCTACATGAAGTAGTTGAAAGACAATGAAATGTGTCAGAGTTGAGGGAAAGACTCATTTCCCCTCTTACTTTACCAAGCTACTTCACTTTAGCCGTTGCGTCCCTCACACCCCAACAATTCCACAGTTAATCCCACATTCCATTTATTCTCACTGACAGGGGAAGGCTGCTGAAGATTTATCAGGACTGTCCCAGCATCCTTGCCTACTGCACACACCAGCTCTGCTATTTCTTCAAATATCACAATCCCCTATGGACCAATGCACTGACTGACAGACAAACAGAAGCCCTGCCAAGCTCCTTTTCTCTGTAACTCTTTTCCTGGACAGATGCTACTAGGACCAGCAAGCCCACCACCCCATGCAAGACAGTCAAAAGGATGGAAAAGTTACAGGACTCTATACACCCAGGAACCTTTTGTTTGATTTGTTTGTGTTTGGTTTGTTGATTACTGTTGTGTTATTTTATTACAGGGAGGATTGGGGGACACAGTGTCTTACTATGTAGTCCAGCCTGACAATCCTCTGTCTCAGCTCAGATCAGCTTCCCATGTTAATGTGCATAAGCTGCAATACTCTCTCTCTCTCTCTCTCTCTCTCTCTCTCTCTCTCTCTCTCTCTCTCTCTCTCTCTCTCTGTGTGTGTGTGTGTGTGTGTGTGTGTGTGTGTGGGGTGTGTGTGTGTGTGTGTGTGTGTGTGTGTGTGTGTGTGTGTGTGTTGTTTGTGACAGACTGTGCAGTCATAAGTGGCCTGGAACTCACTGTGTAGACCTAACTGACCTCTAACTTGTGGCAATCCTCCTGCTTCTACCTACCAAGCACTGGTAGGCAGGTGACACCATATCTAACTAAAATAGCAAATATTTGAGTAATCAATCAGGATCAAATAACTTCTCCAAAGTTCGAATAAAGCATGCATTTAACTGCAGTGTAGTGGCTAACGTGGGCTCTGTTTAATTGCTCTGTAGTGGGTAGCATAGGCTCTGGAGCCAGCTTGCTTGGGTTCAAAACCTGCCTTACCCTCTAGTAGCTCTATGAAACATGGAACATGCTAATTAAACCACCAATGCCTGGCTTCTCTCTACAAAATAGAACTGGATGCAGGGCCCACTTTCTAATGTTTTCTTTTTTTTAAGATTTATTTATTTATTTATTTATTTTTTGGTTTTTCGAGACAGGGTTTCTCTGTATAGCCCTGGCTGTCCTGGAACTTACTTTGTATTTATTTTATTATATGTAAGTACACTGTAGCTATCTTCAAACACTCCGGAAGATGGCGTCAGATCTCATTACAGATGGTTGTGAGCTACCATGTGGTTGCTGGGATTTGAACTCAGGACCTTCGGAAGAGCAGTCAGTGCTCTTAACCGCTGAGCCATCTCTCCAGCCCCTCTAATGCTTTCTAAAGCATTCTTAATTGTTCATTGAGGCTTCGATAAGGATGCAATCAATAAGGACACAAAATTTTAATTTTTTTCTCAACACATTATTTTTAGTTTGTGGATAAAGACATAGTTTCTAACATCTACTTGAAACTTTCTTATGGTATATATTCACTTCCAGTCAGCCCTCACATTTGTTTATTGACATTTTTCCCTTTGGCATCTGAGATCTTCAGAACATGCCTTGTTGGAAGAGCTAATTTGGAAGAACTAAGTTTAAGCCAATGAGAAAAGACTATGTATAGGAATATAAGCTGGCAGTCATTCCTCTGTAGGAGCGGCACTCCTTCCCTTTGTCATCCAATTAGCTTTATAAAGGGAATGTACTGTTGACAGGGACAAGACAGCAAGGCTGTGAAGGCGACTTTTAAAAAGATAATTCTGCTTAAGTCCTCTCCCTGACATCACTGTTCTCTTTATGTATTGTTTAAGAAAATAAGACAGCATGTTTCTGTTTGCCTAATGGACTTGACAAACATGTCTGTCTGGGAAACTTTACAGTCAGAACATTGACTAACATATTGGTTATTTGCCCACCTTTCCATGTTTTACATTTTCTTGTTCTTGTTTTTGACTATAGAGTTGAGAAGCCTTGGACTGCATGGGCTTCTCGTTTGTTCCACCGTTTTTGATTGATGAGGCTGTTGGGGTGGGTCAAAGAAGAGCATGCAGATGCTTCTCTGGTTTACTCATATCCTGAGCATTCATCTCTGCTCAAAATCCAGTTAGTGAGTTGTTGGTCTTCAGAAGACACACAGTGTGTGCAGGGCAGTGTGGCACTCGGGGATGCTCTTTTCAAAAGCATACTAGAGTCAGCCTTCCTGTACTGAGCCGCTAGTGATACAGCTCTCTCTTCATACTGGGGAAACCAATGTTGTCTCACATTACCTTCTGAAGACAACATGACTGAACTTTTGAAAGAAAGTTGCTTACAGAGTGAATTCATTTTTCTCTCCATCATAAGCTAGATCTTCCTGGGAATTTTGCTTTTATCCCCCTCACTCTAACTGCTTCTGTTCTTTATTTGCCATTTCAGAGAGACTTGGATTTAATAAGGTCCCTACCTGGTGATAGCTAATTTAAGATAGATAATTTAAGATAGATAGATGGATGGATAGATAGATAGATAGATAGATAGATAGATAGATAGATAGATAGTAGATAATTGATGGTAGATAGATAGATAGATAGATAGATAGATAGATAGATAGATAGATAGATAGATA
Organism: Mus minutoides; assembly: GCA_902729485.2. Lineage (NCBI taxonomy): Eukaryota > Metazoa > Chordata > Mammalia > Rodentia > Muridae > Mus > Mus minutoides. The sequence goes on along the minus strand of LR749970.1, from coordinate 55,037 downwards.
GATAGATAGATAGATAGAGATGATGGGTATATGGGTAGCTATAGATAATAAATTATATATAATAGATGATAGATAGGTAGATAGTTGATAGATAATAGATGATGGATATACAGATAGGTATAGGTAGACAGATAATAGACAGATTATAGGTGACAGATGATGGATAGATGATTGATGGATAGATAGATAGATAGATAGATAGATAGATAGATAGATAGATAATGGATATATTGATAGGTATAGATAAATAGACAGATAATAGACAGAATATAAATGATAGATGATGGAAAGATGATAGATAGATAGATAGATAGATAGATAGATAGATAGATAGATAATGAATATACAGAGAGGGATAGATAGATAGATAGATAGATAGATAGATAGATAGATAGATAGATAGACAGACATATAATAGGCAGAATATAAATGATAGATGATGGATAGATGATAGATAGATAGATAGATAGATAGATAGATAGATAGATAGATAGATAGATAATAGATGATGGATATACAGATAGGTATAGATAGACAGATAATAGACAGAATATAGATGATAGATGATGGATAGATGATAGATAGATAGATAGATAGATAGATAGATAGATAGATAGATAGATAGAGAGAGAGATTATAGACAGAATATAGATGATAGATGATGGATAGATGATAGATAGATAGATAGATAGATAGATAGATAGATAGATAGATGACCTGCACTTCTAATCAGAGCCTTTTGTGAACAGAATTTAAACCTACTGGGTACCGGCTAACATGAAGGGCGTTCTATGCTGATTCTTTTACCAAGATATAATTAACTTTTTTTTTAAGAATAAGAGCAATTATTTATTTACATTACTTTAGTTTAATCCATGAAAGGTTCAGGATCACATGAGTTCTGTACCCATGAGTTCTTTTCCTAGTCAAGTCACTTTGGAATTCAGCATGAACTGTGCACTGAGCTCTGTTTCCTGGAATTCAGCATGGACTGTGCCCTGAGCTCTGTTTCCTGGAATTCAGCATGGACTGTGCCCTGAGCTCTCTTTCCCCAGATTACTCCGGCTGTGTTCAGTTTACCTCCAGGAGTCGCTATGCTGTTTTACACACATAGGCTCATCTCTGGGCTGAGTGGAATTCAGTTTCACTTCCAGCATAATCACCGTCAGTTGAGAAGACCCATGTGTCTGTTCTCTTTGATTCTTGGGAACTCACTTATAGTCAAAAATGGCCTTACAGCACTGCTGTCCAGACAATATTTGCCTTGTAGAGGTCCTGTTCCCAGCAGGCCTCCACAGGAGCTAAAATGGTGAAAAAAGACTCTAACTTTTTTTTTTGACTTTGTATTTGTTTATTTATTAGGTGACATTTTTTGAGATCATAATTACAATTATTCTCCCTTACTTTTCCTTTCCTCAAGCCTGTCCATGTACCCCTCTCTACTATCCTTCAAATTCATGGCCTCTATTTTTCTCATTTACTTGCTATTGCATGCTTGTAAAAATATGTATAGACACATATTCTGCTCAGTATGTTTAACACTGCTTGGATGTATTTTTCAGGACTGATATTTTGGCACTGGATAGCCAGTTGGTATGTTCTTCCCTGGGGAGGACTCCCTCTCCCACTCCCAGCTTTCCTCAGTGACCCATAGCTCTTGGGTTCGTAGGACTGAGGCCTCATGGGCTTTTTTCTGTCCCGTTTGCCATGATCATTGGTGTCATCTTTGTTCGCTCACATTTGAGTGATCATGTTGGTGGGACTTTATGAGTATAGCTTCAGGTGTTATGTGGACACACAGTCTCATAGCAAACTCCCTGGTCTGGCTCTTACAATCTTCCCACCATCCTTCCCCAATGTTCCCTGAACCTTAGTTGCAGGAGTGTTTTGTAGGTGTATTCACTGGAACTGGGCTTTACATCTTAGCTTTTTGATTGGTTGGTTTTCTATACTGGTCTCTATCTGTTACAGAGAAGTTTCCTTGACAGGGGTGAAGACTACACTCACCTGTGTCACCTGTGGGTCAGGCTCATCTTTTTATTAGATATTTTCTTCATTTACATTTCAAATGCTATCCCCAAAGCCCCCTATACCCTCCCCCCCTACTCCCCAACCCACCCACTCCCACTTCCTGGCCCTGGCATTCCCCTGTACTGGTGCATATGATCTTCGCAAGACCAAGGGCCTCTCCTCCCATTGATGGCCGACTAGGCCATCCTCTGCTACATATGCAACTAGAGACACAGTTCTGCGGGGTATCGGTTAGTTCATATCGTTGTTCCTCTTATAAGGTTGCAGACCCTTTTAGCTCCTTGAATACTTTCTCTAGCTCCTTCCTTAGGGGTCCTGTGTTCCATCCAATAGATGACTGTGAGTATCCACTTCTGTATTTGCCAGGCATTGGAATCGGCTCACAAGAGACAGCTATGTCAGGGTCCTGTAAGCAAAATCTTTCTGACATATGCAATAGTGTCTGGGTTTGATGATTGTATATGGGATGGAAAAAACATATTGGCACTAAGCACAACCCATTTTCTTTTTATTCATGCTGAAGTGTACTGAGAAGAGCACACAAAAGTAAAAACAGAAGAACTAAATCTTTGTTCTTACTGGTCCACCTAAATCCCAATAAGAAAGAGACTGGAACTGATTTTGTATGCATGAACTATTGAAATAAGTGAAGGTGAAATTTTTCATCTAAGGCAAAATCTTTCTTCTGCTGCACAGGGCCATCAGGCACCAAGGTGCCTCTCCTCAAAGCCCCTGTTGCAGTTAAGTTTTCAGCTCCTTTCTCATATTTGTTCATGTCTTTTGTGAGCCACTAAGTGGCTCATCTGTGTGATGACAGAGCCTGGTAGAATCACCAGTTGGTACACATTTGAAGATACAGACTTCTCATGCCCCCAAATCAGTAAGTTCATAGTTCAGAGAGGAGGGGTGGGGCCCTATGAGCCCCTCTCACATCTTTGATGGACTGTTGACAGGTCCACTGAGATGCCATCTTGTGCTATGGAGCTCTGACTGTCCTGATCTTCACCATGTTGTCAAGGTTGGCGTCAATCTCACAGCAATTGTCTTATCTTGCCCCCTTTAGTATTGGAATCACAGGTGTAAGGCACCACAGCTGGGAATTTTTTTTTAAAGCTCCCTTCTGTTTTCGAGCTGCCAGTTCAGTATCCACAGCAGTGACCAAAACTACAACTCAGAGTTGGAGCACGGAAGCTTGTCCACTTCTGTGTGTTAAGTTCACACCACCTTTGTGTTAGGCCTTTGTTTTAACAAATCTCTTTCTTAGTCATGAATAACAGGCAGGGAACCTGCTTTCTAGAGCAAATTTCTCTCTCTATCCAGAAACAATAACAGTCATCACCAGATGGCCTCTTGCTATGTGCCCTGGCTCTAATGGCCCAGAAGACAGATACTTTCAGGAAAGCAGTGGGCAAAGGCTTTGCAATAACAATGACATGCTGCTAAAATCCTCGCCCCATGGAGAACAGAACTTAAGATAGTAGTAAAGGCTCTCCATACTCTTAAGCATACAAAAATATCCCTATGCAGGGATTCTTTAAGTTTAAAAACCTATATATTAAGTGTACTCATTTTTAAAAATTATGTACTGTACATAATCATGGTAATAAGGACATGGCACACAGGAGTAGGTAGAGAACAGCTATCAGGAATCTCTCCTTTCATCATGGGGGGTTCAAGATTCCTCAGAAGTTATCATGCTTGGCAGCAGGTGCCTTTGCTCACTTAACTATCTCATGAAGGTTAATAAGTTTATATCCCTGTGATAAAAAGTTGTGATAGTATCAGTATCATTCAAAAACAAAAACTTGTAAGATTTGTTTAAAAGAGTAACCATTCTCGGAAGGATATAATCTATGTTACCTGCAATATGAAAGGTATTGAGACCTTGTGTGACAATTCAGTCTGAAAAATAATAAGCCCACAGAGTTCTGAGCTTCTTTATTCTATTTGTTAATCATAGTAGTATTTTTAAGTGTAAAAATTAACCCAAGGTAAATGGATCAGATGTGTGGTCTAGTGTGGCTTTTACTGTTGAAACAGTTTGTAACTGCTCCTTCAGGAAGTCAGTAACCTTTTACACCAACACATTCATTTGTCTACTCTTAGTCTGAAAATAGAAACTGTCCCACTAGCCTGAGAGGAAGGTTGGATTCTTCACTTTTTCTTTTGTTCTCCATTCTTTGATAATAGACATTCATTCTCTGTGATTACGGAAGAGGAGGGAGGATGTTTGCAACAACAGCTTGCTTCAGATTTACCTTCCACCAACAAGTAAAAGACTCTGAAACAATTGTCAACATTTGCTGTGAAACACCGTAATGTGGTATCGTTAGTGTAACATCTGAAACTTTCATTGCTTATAAAATGTTCATCTTTGAAAGTGATGCCTTCAGGATCACCTGTCTCTGCCCGCCATCTCTGAAAACAAAAAGGCAGATTCTCCACTCAAAGGGTCCTTTTCTTCTTTTGAGTCTCTCAGAACAAAAATCTGACCCACGGTGTTAATACTCACTAGTACGTCTTTTAAAATGTACATTGAATTGCATACAGTCTGTGCTTTGAGTGGGGTTTTCCTTTATCACGTCTAATAGAGATCTCTGAGAAGAGTAACTTAGCCCGCACGGCATCGCCATTTTCCAGGATGCCTGCCAAGTGGGTACTTAGAAGGATGGCCTCTGGGCAGGTGAAGGGCCTTATCCTCTATCTGGGACCAGACACAATCCAGGAGGCTCCCAGGAGGACAGGATCTGCTAACTGATAGCACTTTCCCATTTCTGACTGGAGAGATAGCTGGTGTTTCCAAGACTTAATATTTAACTCACACCAATAAATCATGGTTTAGGCCGCATCCTGGAATTCCATTTATCATGTTTCTATTGCTTTTATGTTCTTGTTCTCAAAAGTGTGAATTCTTTAATAGATTTATAGTTAGAGAAGAATATGCAGGTTTCAGCCCTTTGTTGAGCCTAATGATTGCCCTCCTTAATGTCTCTCCATCTGGGCTCTTTTATTTGTGTGTGTGTGTGTGTCTGTGTCTGTGTGTGTGTGTGTGTGTGTGTGTGTGTGTGTAGTTGTTTTGTTCTCATTTTGGGGGTGGTTTTGTTTTGTTGTTTGTCTTCTTATTTTTGAGATAAGAACTCATACAGCTCAGGCGAGACTAGAACCTCATTTTCTTTCATGTTTGCCCAAAAAAATAGTGTCACACAGCAGATTGGCTCTGATATTTTGTAGCTGCAAGACATTGGATAAGTGTTATTCTCAGAGTTTTGTTTTTGTTTTTTAAGACTTCCATGATAAAGGCAATAATGTCTAACAAGACATTATGAAGATCGCTGCAGAGCAGCCCACAGCTGTTGAAGAAGGGCATCTTCTGGGGAAGCAGACTGCGAGGCTGCTTTCTGATAGATTAGAAGGTGGGATGAGGGGCTGGAGAGACAGCTCAGGAGTTACAAGCACTTGTTGCTCTTGCAGAGGACCTGAGTTCTATTCCCAGTATCCATATGGTGGCTAGCAACTGCCCCCCATACCCAGCCATCTGAAGACTCACTCACCTGTTGGCCTGTGAATTTTCTTGTCTCAGGAAGGTTTGTAAAGCTTGCATCATATTAAATCCTTGCCTTTCAGAATCTTACAGTAGAGGATTAGAAAGTGAAGCTGATTGAAAGTAAATGTGTACTTCCCCTCATTAGAGGCTGTCCATAGGCCCTCCATAAGAGTCATCTAGGGAGATACTGACTAAGGAGCCTGCCAGCTTTCCAGGGTTTATTTGAACTCTGTTAGAGCCTATCATTTGTACTCCTTTAACTTCTACCCATAAGAAGAATCTGCAACTCAGTTACCCCTCTATAAAGTCCTTAACTCCAGCTCCAGAAGATCTAATGCCCCTTCTGACCTAAGGCACTAAGAGCATGAATGGTACATATACATAAATAGAGAAAAGCGTTCATACATATAAAATATAGTAAGTGAATATTTTTAAATGTGAATGTGCTATTTAAAAGGTACAAGAGACTACCTAGGTGATAGAGAGAAAACACAGAAACTTTAAGGGGCTAACAATTCAACATTTCAAAATATTAACATATTTTACGAGTTAAGGTTTTCTAGAGGAACAGTGCCTATAGAACAAATACATATTACTAGCAGCAGTATTCAGTTAACTTATGCAATACAGTTGACCCTCATTAGAGGCTGAGAACCCAGGAGTTGCTTAGTCCATGAGGCTAGATACCTCAGGAGTCCTAATTCAATGTCAAAGACCTGGATGGTTACTGGAGAATTGCTGGTCGTTGGTCTACATTGGAAGCCTAGAAAAGCTGGTTCTAGTAGTAGTTAAGAAATAAGCAGCAGCAACAACAAGGTGAATTCTTTCAGCATCAAGGAGTAGGCCAAGCAAAAATGAGATGAGATGAGATGAGATGAGATGAGATGAGATGAGATGAGATGAGATGAGATGAGATGAGATGAGATGACACAGTCATCCTTCTGTGTCCTTACTTATCTGGGCTTCTACCAGAGGTGCTACCCATGTTTGCCCCGTGTCTTTCCACATCAATGAAGGCAATCAAGAGAATCCATTCCAGGCCAACCTAATATATACAGTTCCTTGGATGGTGCCTCCTGCTTGTCATCTGTGGCAAGTCGACATTTAAAAGCAACCATCATACATATGTCATATAAACTTTTGGGGGTAGATGTAAATAAATGTATATGTACCCCCAGATAGGGCATAAACAACAGACTGAATAGTCCATCAAAATTCAATTTGTTGTCTCTTAAAGGGATTCCAAAGACTGGGCCTGACCACTTATCTTCTTACGCAAGACAGCACACAAATAGGTCTCACTCTTCTCTGCTATGCTGCCCCCCTCCACACACCTTTCCTCCCCTCTTTCTTCTTTTCTCTTGTCTTTCTTCGCTTATTTCTCTCCTTTATTCTTTCCACTCCTCCCTTCTTTTCCTCTTCTCTCTCTGTCTCTCTTCTGTCTCTCTGTCTCTCTCTCTGTCTCTCTCTATGTCTCTTTGTCTCTCTCTCTCTCTTTTCTCTTCATGTCCTCTCCTCTTTCTTTTTTTGAAGAAAAATTCTTTCCTTTTTTAAAGGTTTGAATATAGATCTAAGGGCAGGTATTTAAAAAGGGGAAGATCCGGACAGTGGTGGCACACGCCTTTAATCCCCGCAATGGGAGACAAAGGCAGGCGGATTTCTGAGTTCTAGGCCAACCTGATCTACAGAGAGAGTTCCAGGGCAGCCAGGATTGCACCATGAAATCCTGTCTAGAGAAACCAGTAAAAAAAAAAGGGGGGGTGGGGGAGACAAGGCAGTGTACTCATACCCCAAAGCGGCGCAGGCTCCTCAAAAAAAGAGTTAATTTTTTATTAAGCTATTTTCTTTTAAAAATCAGCATGCCAGCTTATACAAAGTATTCAGTCAAGTACTTCTATAGACTTGTTCCTGGAACACAGGTATTAGCAACTTGTCAGAACAGGTGTGAGGCTGTCCCAAATATCTTGAGGTTACCATTGAGAAGGTCGTGGATGTACCACCACAGGAGGTGACAAAACCTTGCCTCTCTGTGAGCTGCCCCTCCTCCCTGTAAGCTAAACCCCACTGAGAATGAATAGCTTTGACCTCTACCAACAGAAGTAGAATTTCCTGACTATGGAAAGACAGAAGGAGTCTCCACCTCTCACAACTTCTGCAGAAGAAAGTGTTGCAGATGAGCCTGTTTAAATAATAAAAATATGGTGGGGAAATCATCTGAAGCCTGGAGCAACACACTGAGAGAAGAAAGTTTGCATCTTTTCAAAGGATGATTTTTTTATTAGCTATTTTCTTTATTTACATTTCAAATGCTATCCCAAAAGTTCCCTGTATTCTCCCACCCCACCCCCGCCCTGCTCTCCTACCTGCCCACACCCACTTCTTGGCCCTGGCATTGCCCTGTACTGGGGCATATAAAATTTGCAAGACCAAGGGGCCTCTCTTCCCAATGATGGCTGACTAGGCCATCTTCTGCTACATATGCAGCTAGAGACACAAGCTCTGGGGGTACTGGTTGGTTCATATTGTTGTTCTACCTAAAGGGTTATAGACTCCTTCAACTCCTTGGGTACTTTCTCTAGCTCCTGCATAGGGGGGGCCCTGTGTTCCATATTATAGATGACTATGAGCATCCACTTCTATATTTGCCAGGCAGTGGTATAGCCTCAAAAGAGACAACTATATCGGGGTCCTTTCAGAAAAATCTTGCTGGCATATGCAATAGTGTCTGGGTTTGGTGGCTGATTATGGGATGGATCCCCAGGTGGAGTAGTCTCTAGATAGTCCATCCTTTCATCTTAGCTCCAAACTTTGTCTCTGTAACTCCTTTCATGGGTGTTTTATTCTCTATTCTAAGGAGGAATGAAGTATCCACACTTTGGTCTTTGTTCTTGATTTTCTTGTCTTTTGCAAATTGTATCTTGGGTATTCTAAGTTTTGGGCTAATATCCACTTATCAGTGAGTGCATATCATGTGATTTCTTTTGTGATTGGGTTACCTCACTAAGGATGATATCCTCCAGATGCATCCATTTGCCCAGGAATTTCATAAATTCATTGTTTTTAATAGCTGAGTAGTACTCCATTGTGTAGGTGTACCACATTTTCTGTATCCATTCCTCTGTGGAGCGACATCTGGGTTCTTTCCAGCTTCTGGCTATTATAAATAAGGCTGCTATGAACATAGTGGAGCATGTGTTCTTATTACCAGTTGGAACATCTTCTGGGTATATGCCCAGGAGAGGTATTGCTGGACTTTCCAGTAATACTATGTCCAATTTTCTGAGGAACCTTCAGACTGATTTTCAGAGTGGTTGTAGTAGCTTTCAATCCCACCAACTATGGAGGAGTGTTCCTCTTTCTCCACATCCTTGCCAGCATCTGCTGTCATCTGAGTTTTTGATCTTAGCCATTCTGACTGGAGTGAGGTGGAATTTCCCTCATGATTAAGGATGTTGAACATTTTTTCAGGTGTTTCTCTGCCATTTGGTATTCCTCACATGAGAATTCTTTGTTTAGCTCTGTACCCCATTTTAATGGGATTATTTGAATCTCTGGAGTCCAGCTTCTTGATCTCTTTGTATTGCTTAGGAGACAATGAGTAACTGTCACACAAATATATCCACAGAGAGTGTCCCCAGCCTCTTTGATCTGTAACTGATCATGAAGTACTGACAGGACCGACCATGTAGGTCCTGAGAAGTACTAAGAAGAAGAGCATCCACTATAGAGTTACAGTACAGACAGCTACCCAGGCTCACCAATTCTGATGTTATGCCTCTCCTCAGAATCAAGATAGCATCTTCTTCAGCTGTGGGGTAGCATGCACCCTCATCTAAATGTCTTCTCCATGTCCTTCTTGTTCAAAGCTAGCTCACTTGGTCATCCGCATCACCAGACGTGCTGAGCCTCCAACGCACTACAACCCATGCTCTGTCCCAACTTAGATTTGGACACTTCATAGCAACCAATCATTATGCATGCGTTAAAGACTAGTTTTTCAAAAACTGTGGTTTAGGCTGGCAATCTCAGCAGTTAGAAAGCTTAGTCAAGTCCAGTTCAACTTATCCTGGGCTATATAAAGTAGAGCAAGTTTAATATGCATAACACTAGCACACACACACACACACACACACACACACACACACACACACACACACACACTGGGTTTTGACCTTCCAGTATGGCTACTGTACTTTCACCTTTGCTTTTTCCCATAACCCCTCCTACTATGTACAAAAAAAAAAAAAAAAAAGTCTAATGAGCCGATTGGTTTCCTATGTACACTCTGGTGGAATTACACCTCAGTTTGTCTGTGGGACCTTAGTGGAAGGGATGTTAATGTCTCTTAAAGAAGGGATTTTAGCAGCATCTTCTATTAAGATCTTGTCTCAAAAAGGTTCACAGCCATGATAAAATAAAAAGGAAGTAGGTGGCCTCCACCTGTCTGTAACCCTAGCTCCACACAGGGCTGAGGCAGGAGGATGTTCTATCTTGCTGTCCAACAGCCTAGAGAGTATTGGCTCCAGGTTCAGGGAGAGACTTTGGCTCAAAAGAATAGGTAGAGGTAGGTAGAGAATATTCTGGCCTCTGGCCTCTATGTGCCCAAGTTTGTGCACACATGTGTGCATATATTCACACAGGCACACAGAAAATATATTTTTAAGATTTATTGATTTTTTGTTTGTTTGTTTGGTTTCGTTTCGTTTCGTTTGGTTGGGTTTGGTTTGGTTTTTTGAGACAGGGTTTCTCTGTATAGCCCTGGCTGTCCTGTAACTCACTTTGTAGACCAGGCTGGCCTCAAACTCAGAAATCCGCCTGCCTCTGCCTACCGAGTGCTGGAATTAAAGGCGTGTGCCACCACACCCGGCTTGACTTGTTGTTTTTTTTTTTTAAAGAATCCAAATAACAGTGTAGTGCATGTGCCTTTGTGTCAAGCATGAATTTTTGTCCTCTCACTATGTGCTGTTCCTGTCTCTCAGCAGACTGTGCACTACCATGTGTTCAACTGTGTGATTCTGCTCTGTCACCCACAATCTGAGCATGAAGGAACTAAATTGGTTTATGTTGAGTGGTTTATTACTAGCCGTGTTGTGACACAAAGATCAGTGAGGTTTTAATCAGTGTAGAGAGTAATTTTGCCTTTAGACTCAAATTTCACCAAGATCCTGGTTCACTGAGTGTCTGCATTTGCCTTGCCATTTTTGTCCATTCCACCTGACTGTTGTCTGCTTAAAACTGATTTCCCAGATGTATATAACACTCTTCCAAAATATAATGGTCTCCTAAACATGGCTTTCCATCCTAACAAATCAATTTATACTGATGTCCCTCCTGCAGCTCATAATGATCTTAAAATGCCAAAACTTCAGAGACCATTACCTTCCTGCAATGTGTGTTACAGGCACAGTGTGCAAACCATTAGGGGAGGTATTTGCTACTACATTCCATGTGTGTGTGTTTTTTTGTTTGTTGGTTGGTTTGGTTTGGTTTGGTTTGGTTTGTAGCGCTATAGATTTTATTCTTTTTTATTACATATTTTCTTCATTTACATTTCAAATGTTATTCCCCAAAGTCCCTTATATCCTCCCCACGCCCTGCTCCCCAATACACCCACTCTCGCTTCCTGGTCATGGCATTCCCCTGTACTGGGGCATATGAACTTTGCAAGACCAAGGTCCTTTCCTCCCATTGATGACCAACTAGGTGAAACTCTGATACATTGTCAACTAGAGGCACAAGCTCTGGTGGGTACTAGTTAGTTCATATTGTTATTTCTCCTATAGAGTTGCAGACCCCTTTAGCTCCTTGGGTAATTTCTCTAGCTGCTTCATTGGGGGCCCTGTGCTCCATCTAATAGATGACTGTGAGCATCCAGTTCTGTATTTGCCAGACACTGGCATATCCTCACAAGAGACAACTATATCAGAGTCCTGTCAGCAAAATCTTGCTGTCATATGCAATAGTGTCTGGGATTGGTGGTTGTTTATGGGATGGATCCCCAGGTGGGACAGTCTCTGGATGGTCTTTCCTTCCATCTCAGCTCTGAACTCTGTCTCTGTAACTCCTTCCATGGGTATTTTGTTCCCCATTCTAAGAAGGAATGAAGTATCCACACTTTGGTCTTTCTTCTTCTTGAGTTTCATGTGTTTTGCAAATTGTATCTTGGGTATTGTAAGTTTCTGGGCTAATATCTACTTCTCAGTGAGTGCATATCATGTGACTTCTTTTGTGATTGGGTTACCTTACTTGCTACATCCACTCCAGTAGCAACCCTCGTGACAGGCTGGGAAGTCTGAACACAGTCCCAAGGCAAAAAGCTCATGGAAACTTTGTCTCCTGGAATTGTGGCATCCTGTATAAAGAATGCTCCAATGTCCTGGCTTTAGTTGGTAAACAGATCTGTGTGCTTTCCTTTAATATTGCTTCATTATAAGTGTTCCTAAGGTTTCATATTTTGAGTTAGATTCTAGGCAGCCCTTGATCCAACCTTGAGCATGTACAGCTAAGTCACTGCCCTACACAGGAATTCACCACTACCTAGGAATAAGGAAGTTTGCGACCTGAGAAGGAACCAGACTAGATACTTAGAACTATAGCTAGCTGAGTTACACCAAGATACAAGTATTTACAATGGCCTAGGGGGAAGGTGGACTATGACAAGGGCATGAAGCCCTTGCCCCTGGCTTCTAAGTTTAAGCTGACCTCAGGTGGAATTGTTTTTGATCCCAGTTGTTAACCTTGAATCTTATCCCAGTTAGCTCTTGACAGTCCTTCCCCACTTGCATTACTGTTTTGTTATCTTGCTGGTGTGTCACCTAACTTCCCCATTTTCTTCTGTATAAAAGTCTGATGCTCAATTTGACACATTACATTCAGATCCACACTCCCTTGTGTCGTGTCTGTTTGTCACCCCACTTCCACCAACTCTATGCCCATCTGTCCGAACCCCTGATCCCCACGGATTGAGGGGGGCCAACTAGGCCCGGGCCGTGGCACTCACTAAGGATGATATCCACCAGATACATTCATTTGCCCAAGAATTTCATAAATTCATTGTTTTTAATAGCTGAGTAGTACTCCATTGTGTAAATGTACCACATTTTCTGTATCCATTCTTCTGTTTAGGGACATCTGGGTTCTTTCCAGCTTCTGGCTATTATAAATAAGGCTGCTATGAACATAGTGGAGCATGTGTTCTTATTACCAGTTGGAACATTTTCTGGGTATATGCCCAGGAGAGGTATTGCTGGATCTTCCAGTAGTACTATGTCCAATTTTCTGAGGAACTTCCAGACTGATTTCCAGAGTGGTTGTGCCAGCTTGCAATCCCACCAGCAATGGAGGAGTGTTCCTCTTTCTCCACATGCTTACCAGCATCTGCTGTCACCTGAAGTTTTGATCTTAGCCATTCTGACTGGTGTGAGGTGGAATTTCAGGGTTGTTTTGATTTGCATTTCCCTAATGATGAAGGATGTTGAAGATTTTTATTTTTATTTTTTTTTCAACTTTTATTAGATATGTTCTTCATTTACATTTCAAGTGTTATCCAGAAAGTTCCCTATATCCTCCCCCCTCCCGGCCCTGCTACCCTACCCACCCGCTCCCACCCCCTGGCCCCGGCGTTCCCCTGTATTGGGGCATATAAAGTCTGCATAACCAAGGGGCCTCTCTTCCCACTGATGGCCAACT
>LR749970.1:0-41673 GCA_902729485.2 Mus minutoides | reverse complement strand
TTTTTCAGGTGTTTCTCTGCCATTTGGTATTCCTCAGTTGAGAATTCTTTGTTTAGCTCTGTACTCATTCTTAAGTTTCCTTACTGCCATATCCTTCCTTGTCTTTTCAACAAGACTTGAGGAAAACAAAGGTGGGTACTTTTCCTACTGTTTCATCTGTGCTCTGTGTCTCCCTTTCTGCTCACAGCTGATGATTTCCATGCAGAAATAAAGCATCTTAAGCCACTGATTCTTTAGTGATAAGTAGTCAGACAACTTACCGGAAGATTGAAACTGTAGATGAGTCTCCTTCTATACCTCTCTCCCCTTCTCTCCCTCCTCTTTGCTTTCTCTTTGTCTTTATGCTTTCTCGTTGCTCACCTGTTGCATGCTTCTACAACAGGTTGTTACTTCTATGTCTTATTTCTCTTTCTTACTTAATTTTCCTTAGATTCATGTTTATTGGGCTCTAAGTATCTTTCCCATCAAAGTGGAAAATGATTTTATATGTATGATCAAGCTACTAGTATATTCAAGCTGTGTATGAATGCATTGACAGCCTAGAAAAAATCTGATGTGAGCCCTCACTTACCAGATATAGTTGATAAGCTTGGAAATGTTATCCCCAGTGTCTGTAGACTTCAACAGTTACTAAGCAACTTTCATATGAAGCATCATTTCATGTATACACTACACACTCTTTACTTGGACCAACAAACTCTCATTGCGTGTTTTTGTTACTCTTTAGGAATGAGTCTTTATTTATACAGTATATAAATTTTTTTAGAATGCTCACAGGACTGAGTTTGCCATGCGTTGGAAGAGCAAGGTCATCAAGGTTATACTAAATTACTCGATGATGGATTATCCTAGACAGCATTTCCCCAAATCTTTATACAGTATGTCACAAACAGGTCAAAGATCATGTTATTCTTCTGCTAACCTCTTGTTCCATAGCTGCTCATTCCCAGTCTGGGATGTTGACCAGAGGGCAAAAGAGAAACAGAGCTTTAATATAAGTCTGGTACATGAAAACAAAGTTCTGAGTTGCATTGTTATGTTGTCTAAGTACATAATATTATAGAGCAAGTAAAAGACAACCAAGCCACAAATAGCAGAAAGGTATAAGTAGGACAGTGTGGGTCTCCTTAATGAGGTAATAATCAGATTTCCATGTAGTTGATTCATTATCAGTAGAAAGCAATGCAATTATTAGCCAAATAAGGAAGCAATACTAACAACAAGTTTCTCTCTCTCTCTCTCTCTCTCTCTCTCTCTCTCTCTCTCTCTCTCTCTCTCTCTCTCGCTCCTGGAATGCTATTTTATTGTGAGTCTACATGATAGCTCCCTTTCAGCCTTTCAACAATCTTATATGAATTAGGCCAAAAATCTCATGCCTTGATATTATTTAGAAATGAATATTGCTATTAAAAATGAAGAATTTGCTGGTAGCATACGCCTTTATTCCTAGCACTTGGGAGACAGAGGCAGGTGGATTTCTGAGTTCGAGGCCAGCCTGGTCTACAAAGTTACTTCCAGGCCAGCCAGGGCTATACAGAGAAACCCTGTCTCGAAGGGGGGAAAAAAAAAGATGATTTGGCATTTGTTAATGTCATTCTACTCCACAGGTAGAAAAATATATTGATTTTAAACTATTTGCGTAATCCGCTTTCATTATATTTCCAAATAATAGTGACTCTTGTCCCCAGCATCGAGAAAAGCTCTCTTGAAGTTTTCATGTCTACTGAATGTCTCACAGCACTTGTTGAAATCTGAAAAGTACTTAATCCACTTCTCCAGTGGCATTCATATCTAGGGGGCAAAATTGCTTTCTTCCTTGGGGGTAGAAGGTTTTCTAATATACACTTTTAAAGAGCCAATGTTAACTAAGGTACTAATAAGAGTGTCCTGAAGCCCCTTCTGTATTGGTATCCCTCCAGATATTCTGGATTTTGCCATCTAAGTGAAACACAGCATTCTAAAATTATTTAATCTTCCTCATTTTTTATGCAAAAACTAAAACTATATTTTTATAAATACTTTTCCGATACTGAAATGTTACCTGTATTTCTATATTACAAACACATTAAGTATCATCTATAATTTTAATGCCTTCAGCCTATAAAGACACTTAGTTGTTTTTATTTTTATGCAATGTCACACTCTATTTTATACTTTAAAAAAACTTACAGGAGCCGGACGTGGTGGCGCAAGCCTTTAATCCCAGCACTCAGGAGGCAGAGGCAGGCAGATTTCTGAGTTCGAGGCCAGCCTGGTCTTCAAAGTGAGTTCCAGGACAGCCAGGGCTATACAGAGAAACCCTGTCTCAAAAAAAAAAAAAAGAAAGAAAGAAAAGAAAGAAAAGAAAAAAAAAGAAAAAAAAGAAAAGAAAAAAAAGAAAAGAAAAACACTTACAAGACTGGTGATATAACTCAGGATAACCTGAATTCAAAAGCCAGACTCCACAATGGAAGGAGAGAAACAACTCCCAGACTTTATTTTTTGACCTCCACATGCATATTATGGCATCTACATGCCCAACACATGGGTACATGTCTTATACACACACACACACACACACACACACACACACACACACACACACACCAATAATAATAAATGCAGTTTATAGACTTAACAATGGCACTTCAAAATGTAAAAGAAATCCCTTGGATGTTGCATTTACCTCATTATATTTCAATAAAAAGTTGAAGGTGTTTATCTAGTATGTGCACTTTCATTTTCAAAGAACCTTTAGGAAGACAACTCTAAGCATAAAATCAACCTCGTTGAACCTTATATGTGCATTGGATTGGCCAAAACTATGTATTATCTAGAAGTATCTAGCATTTATGTGCACTGAGGGATGCAGATATTGCAGTCAGAAGCCTGACATAAAATAATCACCACCCAGTTGTTGCCTGGTTGAGTACCTGCTATGTGTATTATCTAGCTTAGAGCAAGCCCCCTACCATCTCTAACAATCAGCATGCACATCCATTGGTTAGAGGGGAGAATCTTGTACTCCTTCAGCTTATGATGGAGATTCCGTGAGTTAGTCCTGGGACCATATGCATTATGTAGTGCTCATCACAAGTTATGATAACAACTAGGAGAGATGCTACCCAAGTGAGAGCTAAGAAGGAAGGGTCTAAGGTCCTTTCTATCTCTGAAGTTCTAGAAACTACTCCTTTTTTATCTCTCTGGAGACAACTCCATCAGCAGAAAATGAGTAGCATTTGCTCTCTGTAGTGCTGCGTCTGTAGTGTATAGGGACAGAAACATGTTCCGGTTGTGCCTTCTGGACCAAGTGAAGAGATGAAGAAGTTAGTCTAATCCCAGAGCAGGTTATGTGGCAGGTTGCTCAACCTAGAATTATTTACTTTACCCTTGTCCAGAAACACATTGTTGGCATGGAGGATCACTGCATCTACCATCAATTTATTTCATCCTTGTCCAAAAATGCAAGTGCGAGTTAAAGACAGAACAAACAAAAACAAACTAAGATTCCCTAGTGGAAATGGAACAGCTTTAATCTTCAATGGGACAAACGTTGTCCTGTTGCTGGGAATCAAGATAACACAGCAGGGCATAAGGCCACCCATGCTGCCAGCTGTAGCCAATTCACAGAGGGTATCTTAAAGCATTTGCTGATTTCTAACATTGAAAACCAGAGCATTAAGGAAGAAAAGACTCATCTTCATTTCCATCAAAAACATTGGAAATTTAGTTAATACCAGAAAATTAGCCTCTCTCTTTGTTGTTACCTGAACTGTGATGAGAGAAACCAGCAGTCCCATTTAGGAGCTCAGGCTGTTCTCTCCACCCCTCTCCTTTAATTTTTGATTCTGATCATCCACATGGAAACAGCTAATAATATCTCTTTATCCTGAGGACTCCGAAGAAGGGCTCTTCTGGTGACTCACACGTATTGAGGAGGAAATGTCAAGTGTCTGGGTTTCTATCCCATGTTTATCCTGCTCAGTGCTGGTCTTTAAAATTCGGATTAAAGGAACTAAGTGGCTGGTGCTTGCTTCTCTCCACCCACTGACGCATGCTCAGGTACTGCTCTGCCCACCATTATAAGCGGTCTCAGGTCAGTCTACAGGAACCCTTTTCATGGAAGTGTCAGCTCACAGAATCTATAGAGTATTAACCTCCCAGATGTACTTCTCAAGGTACCCTGGTTATTTGAATCTGTGTAGGACTGCAACCTGTAGGTAGTAGTTAAAATATTCTAATGAGAGCTGAGGTGCAGTTCACAATGAGGTACTTGCTTAGTCTGCACAGGGCCCCAGGTTCAATCCTTTCTGTTGCAAAAACAGACAATAAATAAAACATCATACTGGGATCGAGCTATTTGTGTGTTTGCTACCCTTTTAAATAAAAACATAAAGCTCTGTGCTACTGTAACTAATTGTCCAAGGCAGCTATGTGCTCCTGAATGTGTATATGGAGGTTATGAAGGGTATACAGCAGGAAAATAACTTCTTATTGCTTTCCCCTTGCCACTTACTTAACACACACTTATTTACCTTCACTGCTAGACAAGTGCATTTGGCCTTAAAGATAGATGTCAATGCAGGGTTATCTGTGCATTCCTACTGACCTCCTAAATAAATGGAAAAGAGTGTTACAATTAAATTCTCTTGTCATGCACAAGATATAAAAAGTGAAAAGTATAGTGGTATTGTTGATGTGAATTCAGTAGCTCCAGAAACCTGGAGATAAAAATTCAATGGATCATCATGCTACTGGATTTTCACTCATATAACAAAGCTTAATCGATTTTTTTAATTTTCTAGTAGCCAGCACGTCAAATGCAGTTTACATTTCTCAGCCAGTAACTATATTTCTTACAAGTGGCTATTACATTTTTAGAGACAGACACAACAAGTAATAAGGGTTTTATTTGAGAGGAGAAACGATCATGCAGCTTTTTTTTAGATGAAAGGAGTATAATAAATTTATGAGACCTTACATACAGCTCAAATATAATAAATTAGAAGGATTAATAGAATTGCGAGCTACAGTAACCTGCACTAGTAGAATGCTATTTTATGGAGCTCGATAATACAGTTTATCATCGACTCCATGGAATTCCCACAATATATTAGCTTTGGTGTGACAATAAAGCATGCCCAGTGAGGGGCATGTCCCTTTTGACACACATTCTCTTCCCACACTTATTTTACCAGGGAAACAACTCCGGTGCAGTTTAATTAAACCGCACTGCAATGAATTAGTCCAGGTCTTCGCCTTCTGACAGAGAGGGGCCTGGCAGTACCACAGGGGTTTGTCCCCTTCTGACACCAAAGAGGCTTCAGAAAACCTGGGAAAGAAAGTGCAGGACTCCTCAGATGACAATGTCACTAGGCAAGTCCAGAGCTGTCAATCAGAGAACCCAAGGAACCCCTTAAAGGATGTGTTTGGATTTCTCTGATTGTTGACTCTGTGTCGATTTTTTTGGGAAGAGTGTCTAAATGTCTTAGAAAGGCTGTGCTGTGTTCCTGAGCTGGGGACAAAAGCATCATTTCCGCCTTCCAGCAAGAACAGCCTTGCTCACTGGGAGTCCACTGTGTATTCATAGCTAGCTTTGGGAAGGTGAGCCAAAAAGTAATAACATGAAATAAACTTAGGATGATGATGAGTTCAAGTTAACTCTATTGCAAAGAACGAATTAATAAAAACATTGTTGCTCAAAGTACAAATTCTAGAGCTGAACAGGAGCTACAGCATAAAGAGGGGAGATTCCTTATTTCCCCAGAGCCCCTGGCCAACAATGTCGGATTTACACCCCCAAGAGCACAGAAAAACCTTGCATTATTCATGTATATTCATATCCTGTCTCAATGCTGTTTATTAATGCATGAGAGTGTTTTGGAATTGAAAATAAAAATGTACAAGATGATTATATTTTAATAACTTCTCCTAGCTAGATACATTGAATATTTAAGTGAACCAATACACAAAGACCTCAAAAGAATTTACGAGACATTGGCAATTAGACTCTAATGACGCGGCTCCTCCGGAACTACTGGGTTCTATTTAGATGCCAGACGTGGCATCTTAGCGATGAGCACACCCTGTCGCCACCCTGACTTTGACTGGGAACCCTGAAAAATGACAGTTCCATTAGGTGTTGTGTAAAGATGCTGACCCCATGCTCCCAGCACTTGATCTTGGTACTGTGAGCAACCATTTGTCACTGTTACTCAGGGCAGGGAGTCAGGTAACCCAGTGCAATTATCACTGCTTATTTAAAAGAATAGGATAATTATGTTTTTGCCAAGCCTCACAGAGATGATACAAATTTTCTTAGAAAAAAATGGGTTGGAAAACTGAGAAGGATGAACTGGTTCCCCACACACACACACACTGGGAGTATGCTATACTCACTCTGAAATTTTTAATGAAGGGAAAGAAAGGAGATTTATGGCAGCATAAAATTTTTTTTCTAATATATTCCTTTTCTTGAGATAAGACTATTTCTGCCAGTAAGTTCATTTCTTACAGCCAGCACATTAACACACAGCAGAGAGAGGTTGATTCTCTAACGGAGGGACACTTAGGCAATGCTATCATGCTGTAAGCTCAGAACCATGGAGCATGAAAGGTCCCCACACTGTGTAAGCTCTAAGGATAACTTCATTCTTTCTCTTTTAGTTCCCCTTAGTTAGTTCCTCATCTTCTGGATCCTTTCCACTTTGCAGATTCTGGAGGTTTCTATATTAGCTGTATAACTGTAGCTACCATGTGTCAGGAATGGCAGCTCACTCTTGTGATTTTACCAACAAGCTGAGGGTAAGACACAACATGATCTGCTCAGATACATCACAGCTAAGTAGGTAGCTGAATTGATGTTCAATCTGAATGACTACTGGGTGAAAGTACAATCCTTTTTTGCTTATTTTCTTATTTTAGTGACGTATGTGGGATAGGGTATATGCACATGAATGCAGTGCCCACAGAGGTCACAGGTGTCAGGACCCCTGGAGCTAGTGTTACAAATAACCCTGTACGCTGCCTGATCCTGGTGCTGGGAGTTGGACTCCAGAAGAGCTGTATGTGCTCCTAACCACTGAGCCATCTCCCCAGCACCTGAAAGTGAACTCTTGCTGTTCAACTTGAGTTGCTATAATGTGGTTTTGTACATTTGATGTTCTATTTCAGTGACTATAATGTGAAAACACATGCTGAATTGTTTGTATCTACATGGCTGCTCTTTTAAAATCCAATGCTTGAAGATTTTCTCTTACTAGTATTTTTATGCTGTTTTTTTTTTAAATAATCTAATTTCTTTCATGTGGTTATTCATCTCATTTTTTCTAGAACATCTTATTATATAGCTGCTTTAGACAAAATGTCGAGTTTGATAAAGCAATCTTTTTATCTGGTTTTTCTTTCTCGTAGAAATGAAGCCAATCTCATATACTGTACACCTCGTTTACCTGTTCCTCTCCAGAGGGCAAGTGAAACATTTTCTTGCCAGGGGATATGCATGCATCTCCAAGACTGAACATTGAGTGCTGTGATTGCTGTCATGGCTGTCAAGGGAACAGAGGTAACAAACTCCACAATTGCATCAGCAACCACCTGCTTTCTTATGACTGTGAGTCTTACCACGGGTCTGCATTGGGAAGACAGAGATGACAATTTAACTGCTTTTCCATTTACTAGAATTAAAGTATAAAGAACCACACTTCTAGCCCAATATAATGGCTCACGGCATTTGAGAGGTAGGAACAGATTACCATGAGTTTAGAACCAATGTGGGCTCCAAGATGAGTGCTGCATCGTCTTGGGCTGCAGAGTAAATCCCTATCTGAAAACACATAAAAGCACCACCTACACTTCCCTAACTCCAAAAGACACAGCCATGGTTTTCAGTGTTCATTTCATGTTTCAGTATTTATGAAACAAAAGGCCATGTCACCCCTTGTCAAGCCATATGTGTGTGACATGTATCTGTAATTGTAGCACTTGGGAATCTGAGGGAAATGGATTATAAGGCTAGTTCAGAGTATATAGCAAGACTTGCTCAGAAAAGAAAGAAAAGAGGGAGGGAGGGAGGGAGGGAGGGAGGGAGGGAAGGAGGGAAGGAAGGAAGGAGGGAAGGAGAAAGGAGAAAGGGAGGGGTAAAGAGAGAAAGGGGAAAACACTGACTCTAGATGCTACTTATGAAGTAGGTAACATCTATGTATATGAAAATAATCTCAAAAATATACTGAGTGCTGGAGCTCAGCCATTAAAGGCTAAAGCTCATGTGTCTAAAGGACTGGAGCTTGAGGTCCCATCATCCATGCCATCAAATTCCACCTCTGTAGCTTCTCTTTTGATCCTACAGTCCAGAGGCAGAGATAGGCAGATCTCTATATGTTCTAGTCTAAACACGGCTACATAGGGAAGCTGTACCTCAAAGCTCGTGTGTGTGTGTGTGTGTGTGTGTGTGTGTGTGTGTGTGTGTGTGTGTGTGCGTGCGTGTGTCCCTGAATTTCCTAAGAGTTACAAAGCGATTAAAAAAAGTAGCATGATATATTTAACATAAACTTTTCGTACACAGGCAAACTAACCCTAAACACGAGATACCATCAGCAAACGAAGAAGCAGTTTCTAATCATTTTTGAAAAGACAAAACCACAGATCACCAGTTGCCAGGGGTGCGGTGTGGAAGGGTATAGGTGAAACTAGAAAGAAAGCAGGAGGTGGAGCCCCGTGGTGGGGACCTAGTGCTGCACCTTGATCTCAGCAGTGATCTCATCCATCTCCACATGTTATCATGACCCAGCATGGCCAGGGAGATCCCATGTGGGGTACTGCTGCCTCCCAGCAAGCCTGGAGTTCTTCCCTGGGACTCCTCCAGGTTCTCTGAGCTGCACACATGCACCAGCGTGTGCATACACACAAACCTTTAACTGAGTGACTATAATTTAGAATGTTTGTGACTAAATGACACGTGTACATGGTAGCAGTGCACTTGCATAGTTTTTCTATTGTACATGTTACTCGGGCGGTAAAGACTGAGAAGAAAGAATGGAAAGGCATGACCTCCTACACAATGTCAGTCTATAATTATCTCAGAACAAAAGGTTTCAATTTTTTAATGCTAGTCTTGGTTTAGCTAAAGGTATAAGTGGAATAGTTAGGGCTGGAAAGAAGGTCTCAGGGGTTAGTTAAGAGCACTACTTGCTCTTCCAGAGGACCGAAGTTCAGTTCCCTGCACTAGCAAGTGTCTGTAAAATACAGAGACACAGTAACTGGTGCATCTTCTTGCCTCCATGGGCACTGTACTCACAGTGTGCACAGATACACCTATATTTGCATAATTAAAAATAAAAATAAAATATTTTAAAAGGAAAACATAGGCTCTTTTAGTATTATTGGAATATCTCCCAATGTTATCTGTTTGATACTTAATTCACAGAACTATCATAGCAGTGAACCATACAAACTGTTAATAGCATACAAACCAAGACATTTGACTCTGATATCACATCAGAAAAATAATATTCACAAGCTGAACATAGTGGATTATGCCAGGAATTATATCACAGAGACTGAGGCAGGACGATTTCTACAAATTAAAGATTAACCATCCTCTGTTTCAGAGTGAGACACTGGCTGTAGAAACACACACACACACATATACACATACACACACACATATACACACACACACATGGGAGCATACATGTCCCAGAGAGAATAAATTCATTGACTACTTCACATAGAGGGAATCCTCAGAGAGATTTGGGAACGCTGTAAGTATATAAGATAGATAACCTGTTGGAAGTTAACTCAAGTTTTAAAAACTGTCCACATAGCCTAAAAAGAATGTTTGTCCCTTACTGGAAGTCACTGAGAAATACAATATGGCATAAGCTTCACTTGGTAAGTCTGGGAATGAGATGGAGGTTAGTCGTGGATGTGATGTGATGTGTGTGAAAGTCTATACATCTGTGCACATAGGGAGGACAAAGTAGAACACTGAGTGGCCTGCTCTGTCATTTTCTGACTCATTCCCCTATGACAGATCTCTCAATGAACGTGAAGCAAGGCTGACATCCAGCAAGCCTCAGTGATCCTCCTGCCTCTGCCTCCCACAGTGCTGGGATTACAAGCATGTGTGGCTATGCTCAGCTTTTACATGGATGTTGAGGATTTGAACACAGATCCTCACCTTAGATGGTAAGTACTCTTATCTACTGAGCCATTCCCTACACTCAGCCCCAACACTTGGGATTTTTTTTTGTTCTCAGTATTTCCAATGTATGAAGCATTTTTATGTACCTATCCATGTATATGTACAGCCTGACACCTTAACATATGTGTAGTACATGTTCCAATAGTGATCCAGTCATTGAAGACTGGGTGAAATGCCAATAGATCTCAGCACAGTCACTGTTATTGAACTTTATGGTCGTATTGCACATTTATCTTTGCTATCTCACTATAATACAGTGCCAGAACCGCCTTATACAAATGAGATGACCAGAGGCTAGAGCATGGCTCAGTGATTAAGAGCACTGGCTACTCTTCCAGCTTCAATTCCCAGAACACACATTGCTGCTCACAACCCCTTATAACTTCAGATTAAGGGGATCTGATGCTCTTCTCTGGCTTCTAAGGGCACCAGGCATGAGCATGGTACACAGACATACATGCAAGTAAAAATCCATACATGTGAAATTAAGTCAAATTAAATTTTTAAAGATTTTTTTGCGGGGGGGGGGGGTGAGACAGGGTTTCTCTGTATAGCCCAGGCTGTTCTGGAACTCACTTTGAAGACCAGGCTGGCCTTGAACTCAGAAACCCGCCTGCCTCTGCCTACCAAGTGTTGGGAATAAAGGCGTGCGCCACCACCTCCCACCTAGTTTTATAGATTTTAATTTTAACCAACTTGTATAGAAACTGATAAGTACTCACTTCCCTCCTTTATTCAATTTCATTGGTTTATTTTGACATGGAATCTTCCTAGGTAGCCCAGGTTGACCTAGAATTTCATAATCATGACAGTCTCCTGAGTGCTAGATCATATGTATGTACTACCATGGCCAGATTCCCCTTTAAAACTGTTTTTCTTTGTGACTTGTTAGGTAAACACAAATAACGAGTCAGAAATGATTGTTTTTCTTAAAACCCCTAAATGGTGTTATTTCACAGTTGAATTACATTTAAATGGTTCTTCACAAAGCTTTAAACAGTCAAAACGTTATATTAATAAAACCTGAAGGACAACAACTTATAACATTTAATAAGAATTATATTTAAAGTTCCTTTGCTTTTAAGTGTGTGACTGGTGAGATATTTAAGACTTTGTGCATGAGAATATGCTCTCCTCACCTTCAGTGTCTAGGTCATCTTCTGTCTTACAGTCATCAGGCAAATCAGAAAAATCACCACAAATGCTGTCAGTTGAAATGACCTTGGGAATTTCTGAAACATTGTCAATTAAACTGAGATGTCTAGTCAACCTAGTTGGGTACACATATGATAACCTTCAAAGTAAGAATTTTTAGGTCTCACCTGGAAGCTTTAGCCCATCTTTCACACACACACACACACACACACACACACACATACACACACACACACGTACACACACAAGTAATTGGGCCTCAAACTCAGTGCTAATGCTAAGTGTAGGAACTGGTTCACTCAGGACTTGTTAACACTTTATTAAGAGATGTGTTCTTATGCACTGGAAGGTGGTTGTACTGGCTAGTTTTGTGTCAACTTGACACAGCTGGAGTTATCACAGAGAAAGGAGCTTCAGTTGAGGAAATGCCTCCATGAGATCCAACTGTAAGGCATTTTTCTCAATTAGTGATCAAGGGGGAAAGGTCCCTTGTGGGTGGGACCATCTCTGGGCTGGCAGTCTTGGGTTCTATAAGAGAGCAGGCTGAGCAAGCCAATGGAAGCAAGCCAGTAAGGAACATCCCTCGATGGCCTCTGCATCAGCTCCTGCTTCCTGACCTGCTTGAGTTCTAGTCTTGACTTCCTTGGTGATGAACAGCAGTATGGAAGTGTAAGCCAAATAAACCCTTTCCTCCCCAACTTGCTTCTTGGTCATGATGTTTTGTCCAGGAATAGAAACCCTGACTAAGACAGTGGTCAACAACATATCTGGCTCCATCCGCTAGGTGAGAGCAGCAGTTATCACTCTAGAGTCATTACAACCAAAAGTGATCTAAGGAAATAGGTATGCAGTTCAAGAAGAGAAAGACAACATAATTCATGCCAGGTCCTAGGTTTGATATCAGCTTTGAAAAGAAGGAAGAAAAAAAGAAGGAAGAAAGAAAAGGAGAGAGAAAGGGAGGAAGGAAGGGGAATGGAGGGAGGGATTCTTACAAGCCTTTAGTGGGTAGGAAGGAAAGAGACTAGAGATGGCTCCTAGTTAAGAACAACTGGTAGACGCCTCATCTCTGAACATGCACGTTATTATAAATGCTCATGCACTGTAACCCCAGTCACTCTAGAGTGGCCAAATACAATTCTAAAATTAAAAAGATAAAAAAAAAAAAAAAAGCGTGGTGGGTTTGGGGCTCACATGTGGAGACGGGGTGGGGTGGGGAGGAGGTGTGGGTTATGGAAAAGTCAGAGGGTAGATGGGGGGCCAAGGAATGGAATATAGAATGTAAAAAAAAACAAATTAAAAAAAATAAAAGTTTTAAAAATATTTTTAAAAATATGAAAAATACAATGAGAATAATGATAAGAAAAAATAACAAAAAGATGAATAAAATAATAATACTGTAATTAAGAACTGTTAAGACAAGAGTTATTGTAGCATTCATTATAATAAATATAAACAGGCTAGCCTGTTTTGAACAGAACTGACTCAATTCTGTTACCCAAATGTAAATAATCATTACAGAAATCATATCATGCTTGGACTCCCTCTTCAGAGGATAAGTACAATAAGAAAAGAGAGACTCTAATCCCACCTTCAACACCCCCAAGACAGCAATTAGCATCCTGCAGCAAACCCATCTTCTCTCCAGCAGCCTGTAGTAAGCCCACCCACTCTCCAGCATCCTGAAGTAAGCCCACCCACTCCCCAGCATCCTGCAGTAAGCCCACCCACCCTCCAGCACCCTGTAGTAAACCCATCCACCCTCCAGCACCCTGTAGTAAGCCCACCCACTCTCCAGCATCCTGTAGTAATCCCATCATCCATTCTCCATCTCACTGCACGGACAATGAAGACCAATCCAAGGTTAAACTTGATGATTCGTCTTTTTCTCACTTATTATTTTTCAACAACTTAACATAATGAAAAGGCACTAAATCAACTCTTCTAAATTTGATTGTAACATATAAGGTTTTTTTAGTAAAGCACTTATTTTATAACAAAACAAATTAAATAACTACTTTCTTCAGGAAGCAAAGGTAAGTAATAAGATCAAGCTGAGTTAAAGGATCCCAGATTTGGAAAGAAAATTTTCAGATTTCAGTTGCCCTGCCTCATTGCTAAGGTCACAAGTTCAAATAACATATTAATAAATTTGTGTGTCTATGTTACTCCTCAGTCCTTTCATCATTGTGGAAGATAAAAGTGGCTCAATGTTATATTTGTTTATTTAAAGAAGTAACAAGTATCTTTTTATTACATTTATTTATTTATTTATTTAGCTTTTTCTGAGACAGAGTCTTACTTTGTAGCTCTGGTTATCCAGCATTCGCTATGTAGACCAAGCAGGCCTCTGCCATCAGAATGCTAGGATTAAACATGTGTGTCATCATGCCCAATAAAGTATAATTTTCAAAATAAACTCAGATAAAATGAAGGTAGTAAAATAGAAGAAAATAGCCATCTCTATACTTCAACTTTCAACCTCACACCCTGAATTGAATCTCGTCACAAAAAATTTGGGAAAGATTTACAAAATACCAACACAGAGACATACAGACACTCATGAAGAAATTTATTTTGCCATACGAAAACATACTGCGCTCACAACTGAGTTATTGCTCCACCCTTAAAATATACAAGGTGGAAAACTTCAGCTGCCACAGATAGCTGAATTTCAATCTTTGACAGTGCAGTTATTACATGCATGACTGTACCATACTCTTTTTTTTTTTAGCAGTTCTCTATTGATGCATGGATAAGTTGCTTCCTGCTTTCACAGTGTAACTTGCTGCATCTGGGCATATACTTCCTTGACCATTCGCTCATGTCAGATAAAATTACAGCATTGGCATAGCTGAGCCAAAGGCAAGTGAATGTTAATTCTTGAAAGCTATTGCCAAGTCACTCCATATGTAAGTTTGCGCCAGTTGGAATGTCCGTGAATAGTGAGTAGCAATAATTCCAGCACAACCTCGCCATGACGGATGCAAACAAATCCAAGCGTCCTTTCTCCGACAGTTCTGCTGTCACGCAGCTTAACCGTGAGCCTGCTCCTGCTATCCTCCCAACCAAAACTGTTTCCTTTGCTCAATCATTGATATTTAAGTACTAAATATTGGAAGTATCAACCCTGGGCTATCATGTACATCTTGGGTATTAATTATGGAATCTAGAACAACTGGTCTTTTGTCACCCTGCTAGAGTGGACAAGATGGCTGTAAACTCTAATTTTCATACATGGGGGTAACTTGTTAGACTAGCTTATTTTAGAAAATCGGTGGCTGTTGGTTTTAATGATAGTCATTGATTTCCATTCTTATTCTTTTTTTTCTAAATACAGAATCAAGAAGGCTTTAGCAACTCCTCATGCCCTTTAATTTAACTTCAAGATATTTATCAGAGCTTTGGTCAGTATCTCTCCAAAATACAAATCTCCAAACCGCAATAATGAAACTTACCAAATCATTAGCAATGTAAAAATCAATCAATCAATGATTTCTTACCTGTAGCTGAATGTCAGACCGCTCTTAAAAGCTCTACAAAGAAGCTGGGAGTGAAGCACCCGCTGCAGCCGAGAAGGAGTCTTTACACTTTAGACACAAGCACAAAGTGTGGCTCATTGAGAGAGAATTTTCCCTCTGCAAAGCAGCTAAAGGCACAGGGCAGTTACACCCACACCAGAGCTCTGCTGGGATATATTAATTTACACCTACTGTGCCACTAAATTAGAAGTCAAAGGCCGGGGACTGGGCTCATAACTTCACTGTAACCTGAACTGGATTTTGCACTTGCTAGTCAAAAATGGAAAGCACAATGAATGGGGATTTGCAACACAACAAATGAAAGCCAGAGAATGTTTTTAATATATATATAGTATAGTTGATTAGCTGGTGTATGAGGCCAGAATGCCTGACAGTGAACTGGTCCCCAGACCTTGAAAATGGCAGGCCAACAAATAAAAGAACAGCTGTGAATTACTAAGACTATAATTCCCACAAGTTAAAGGCTTTTACACAAGACTTTTAACGTGTGGCTGTCATCAACAAATAAGACTTTAAGGCTAAGGAATACTGTATAATGATTATCCTTTCTATGAAGCAGTATTTTGAAGCTGTTTGTGTTTTATAGAAAGGAACCCTATTTGTCGGTATCAAAACAGCAAAGAGTGACAACTTCTTTAGTAATCTGGTGACTTTTGCTTGAAAAAAATATGCTGGTTAGTATAATACCAGTGGCTCCATGGGTTAAAAGTGCACCGCTCTTGCAGAAGACTGGATTTCAGTTTGCAACACTACCTATAATTCCAGCTCGAGGAGATCTGAAGTCCTCTTCTGGTTTCCCTGAGTACACATGGCATACACTCACAGCATACACACACCTGCAAACAAATACAAATAAAAGATAATCGGATTGTATCACAAAGACTTCATGGCTGCCACACTACATCCCAGAATTCTTTACATATATAAACAAGACGAAATAATCGAATAACTCCCAGAACATTAACAAGAAGCCCTACGATATTTTCCAAGCTACCAGGAAACCTGAGACAAGATATCGCAAGTTTGAAGCCCACCTGGGATAACAGAATGAAGTCAAGGCTGGCTTGAAAAGCTTAAGAAGACACAGCCTCAAAATAAAACAAGACCAAAAGGGAGGGGACTTGGAAATGAAACTCAGTGCACAGAGTACTTACTTGCCTTGCATTCGTGCAGCCATGGGTTTGATCTTCAGTACTAAAAAAGAGAGAGAGAGAGAGACAGAGAGAGAGAGAGACAGAGAGAGAGAGATGGGGAGAAGAGGGAGGGAGAGAAGAAAACTCATCCAACAGTAAGAAAGTCAACTGACACATATCTTAGCATCCTTGCCAACTGCTTGGGATCTTATACCTTGGGCCATTGAAACTACCACAGTTACTGGTAAGGCTGGCGTAAGCTGCCGCTTCCATCCTGACTTTCTATTTGTCCCATCTACCCTCGGTGCTCTTCTCCTCTGTCTCTGACTGCTTTCAGGTTACTTTTCTGTCCCACCTCTCTCGGTGGTGGGAGCTTGTTTTGGTGTGGAGCAGTGGCGTAAGGGCTTACAGCATTTGCCTTTAATATTCCACAGTCAGCTTTCAGCATGCAACAAAGATAGTGCCAATTTACTCATAGATCCCAGGACTTTCATGTCTTCTCCTCTGACATTTTTGCTGTCCTTCTCCATGTAAGTGAACTTCCACATACATTGCTATTTCCTGATTAACTGATTACCTTTTCAAAGCTTTACATAACAACAGTAGATCATGTATTATCTGTGCACTGGGCACTCCATTTCTAGGATCTGAAGGGACTCTGGCCAACTTGAGTGTGGCAAGCATGGCTTTGGCAGGCCTTACCCTTCTCCCCAATTCCCTCTACCTTGCTAAAGACCTTTAGACTACATCCCTGAAGCTTGCCCCAAGCTGGCCAGTCTCTCCTCCTGAAGCTGACTACCAAGGTCCAGCTATCAAAGTATTGAAGTCCAGTCATCAAAAGTTTCCTTGAGCCGGTGGTGATGCACGCCTTTAGTCCTAGCACTTGGGAGGCAGAGGCAGGTGGATTACTGAGTTCGAGGCCAGCCTGGTCTACAGAGTGAGTTCCAGGACAGCCAGGGCTACACAGAGAAACGCTGTCTCAAAAAAAGAAAAAAATAGTTTCAATTGGTTCACCTAATTAACATTCCCATTTAAATTAAACACCTCACCCTAATATGAGAGTTCCCTTGTACCTTTATAAACTGCCATTTTCCTGTATGCCATGTCTCCTCTCTATCTGGAGACAATCCTTTGTCCCATGTCCCCCTGAGACAAATACCTCTCATCCCCGTCCCTTGCCTTCTTTCTCCCCGCTCCTTTGGTCCCTTCTCCTTCTTCCTGTCTCCTGTCTTTGTCCCTCATCCCTGCCCTCTGCTCCTCTGGTGCAAATAAATCTCCTATGCACTGATAACTTGGTCTTGGGAGTCCTGAGCTAATACTTTTCCTCTCAGGATCTACTTCTTATGCGATATCATTTCCATACATCATAGAGTTCTACCCATAGCATTTCATGTCCTGGAGATCTGTGAGTAATTCTTCTAATTGGTACATCACTGGAACAAACATTTACCTCTTTTCCATTTTTTAAAAAAATGTAGGGCTGGAGAGGTCACTCCGTGGTTTAGAGCACTGACTGTTCTTCCAGAGGTCCTAAGTTCAATTCCTAGTGACCAAGCCGGGCGTGGTGGCACACGCCTTTAATCCCAGCACTCAGGAGGCAGAGGCAGGCGGATTTCTGAGTTCAAGGCCAACCTGGTCTACAAAGTGAGTTCCAGGACAGCCAGGGCTACACAGAGAAACCCTGTCTTGAAAAATCAAAATAATAATAATAATAATAATAATAATAATAATAATAACCTAGTGACCAGATGGCTCACAACCATCTGTAATAAGATCTGATGCCCTTTTCTGGTGTGTCTGAAGACAGCTACAGTGTACTGAAGTACATTAAATAAATAAATAAATAAATAAATAAGCAAATAAATAAATAAATCTTTTTAAAAATGTATTTTGTTTGTGGAGGTCATTCCTAATTTTTATTATTTTATTCAAATATTTTCATACAATATATTTTGGTCATGTTTTCCCCTCCCCCAGTGCCTCCCAACAGATATCCCCCACACACTTCCTCCGTATCTCAACTTTATGTTCTCTCTCTCTCTCTCTCTCTCTCTCTCTCTCTCTCTCTCTCTCTCTCTCTCTCATACACACACACACACACACACACACACACACACACACACACACACCAAAACAAAAAAACTGACTTTTATAGATACAATTCCTGGTTCCCAGAGAGGCCAGAAGGGGGCAGCAGAGCCTCCCAAGCTGGAGTTTCTGATGCTTGTGACCCACAGGGAGAACACTGGGTTCAGAACCCAGGTCCTCTGCAGGAACAGCAAGCGTTCTTTCATTGTTTTTGTTGTTGTTGCTGCTGCTGCTGCTGCTCCTGCTGCCACTTCTACTGCTGCTGTGACTACTGATGATGGTGAGTGGGATAGTGATGATGATGATGGTGATGATGATGATGATTTTTGTTTGTTAAGACCAAGTCTCACTGTGTAGCTTTTTTTTGTTTGTTTGTTTTTGTTGTTTTTATTTTTTCGAGACAGGGTTTCTCTGTGTAGCCCTGGCTGTTCTGGAACTCACTTTGTAGACCAGACTGGCCTCAAACTCAGAAATCCGCCTGCCTCTGCCTCCCGAGTGCTGGGATTTAAGGCGTGTGCCACCATGCCCGGCTTTTTTTTTTTTTTTTTTTTTTTTTTTTTTTTTTTTTTTTTTTTTTTTTTTTTTTTTTTTTTTTTTTTTTTTTTTTTTTTTTTTTTTTTTACTGTGTAGTTCTTGATGAACTCATTATGAAGACCAGGCTGGCTTCAAGACCACAAAGTATTAGTATAAGTATTAGTATTAAGGCATGCACCACCACATTGAATACTCTTATTTCCTCTCTCTAACCAGCTCTCCAACCTCCTCTATTCAATTTTGGAAATACATTTTTACTAGGTATAGAATCCTAATTTTGTTCTTTCTTTACCTACCTTCATGATGTCACCTTGTTGCAGTCTTGCCTGCACTGGATTTTGAAAAGAACGTACCATGGTTTTGTTGCTGCCATGGCTGGTTTCCAAGTTTTCCTCTTTCTTATTATGGGTTTTGAGCAACTTGAGCACTCTGTGCCTAAGTGTCCTTTTCTTCCTCTTTGTTTCTTTCTTTGTTTTTCTCTTCCTTTCTTTCTCTCTTTCTTTCTTTCTTTCTTTCTTTGTTTGTTTTGTTGTTTTGTTTGTGTTTTGTTTGTTTTGTTTTTCGAGGCAGGGTTTCTCTGTATAGCCCTGGCTGTCCTAGAACTCACTCTGTAGACCAGGCTGGCCTAGAACTTAGGCTTGGACCATGAGGCACAACCTGTACACCAGCTGAGTCTCCTTTGTCCACGTCCCACCCAAGTCTCTAAGGCCCAACAAGCCTTCACATCTTCTCATCTTCCCCAACCCGATCAAGTCAGTATCTTATCTCTAAAACCTACCAGTCCATAGAAAGGTTTACCAATAAAAATTACCTAGATGAATCCCAGGACACAGATTAAAAGAACAATCATAAACTTCAACAAATAATTCAAGGAGTTTAAAGAAGAGTCAAAGAAACAACTGGATGAAATTAAGGAGAAAGATGTAAGGAGAGCAAACAGCTCAATGGTGTGCAAGAAAACGCAAAGAAAAAGCTGAGGGCCATGACAGAGACAACCCAGAAGGTGAGAAGAGGAGCTAGAAACACTGAAGAGGACTCAGATGAAATGAGTCCGGAACCGAGAAAGCCCAATAACTTAGCTAGGAAATCCAAAGAAAGCTTTACAAGTAGAAACTCAAGCAGAAGATAGAATATCAGGACGTGAAGCTATGGTAGAAGATCTAGACCAAATATGCGAGAAATATGAACAAGACATGAATATTCAGCAAATGTGAAACACAATTTAAAAAAAAAAAACAACCTTCAAACTATAGGCACAGATGAGGAGAGAAAGTCCCAATTCATTGCCAAAGACCAGATCTTCAATAAGATCATAGGAAAATTTCCCTAAACAAAGGAAAGGCACACCCATGCAGATACAAGAACAGCAGATAGACAAGACCAGAAAATCTCCACAGGACGTATACTTAATACAGTAACAATACAGAAGAAAAGAAAGTGTACTGAAATGTGGAAGAGGAAAAAAACACATATGTAGTCACATACAAAGGATAATCCAGGACAGTAGCAACTGACTTCTCACCAGAAGAACCTGGAGCTATGCACTGCAAATCCTAAAAGATTCTAATGACCAGCCTAGACTAATATGGACAGCAAAACTCTCTGCCACAATTAAAGAAGAAAGAAAAAGTGTTTTCAGTAGACAAAGCCTAAAAAGTGAGTATCTAAACAAAACTTTAGAAAACACAGGAAGCATTCTTTCCAGCCAAAGAGAGGAATGGGCATAACAGAGAGACTGGAAATAAACACAAACCCATCATTATTAAAACACACACACGGGCTGGTGAGATGGCTCAGCCGGTTAGAGCACCCGACTGCTCTTCCGAAGGTGATGAGTTCAAATCCCAGCAACCACATGGTGGCTTACAACCACCCATAACAAGATCTGACGCCCTCCTCTGGTGCGTCTGAAGTCAGCTACAGCGTACTTATGAAGAATAATAAGAAATGAATCCTTGGACCGGAGAGACCAACCGGAGCAAGCCAGGCTGTCCGGAGNAAAAAAAAAAAAAAAAAAAAAAAAAGAATCAAAATCCGGACTGGTGAGATGGCTCAGCGGGTAAGAGCACTGACTGCTCTTCCGAAGGTCCTGAATTCAAATCCCAGCAAGCACATGGTGGCTCACAACCTCCCATAACGAGATCTGACACCCTCTTCTGGTATGCTTGAAGTCAGCTACAGTGTACTTATGTATAATAATAAATAAATCTTTAAAAAAAATCAAAATCCTACCCAGAAGATGCTCCAACATGTAATAAGGACACATCCTCCACTATGTTCATAGCAGCCTTATTTATAATAACCAGGAGTTGGAAAGAACCCAGATGTCCCTCAACAGAGGAATGGAAACAGAAAATGTACGTTTACACAATGGAGTGCTACTCAGCTATTAAAAATGATGAATTCATGAAATTCTTAGGTAAATGGATAGAGCTAGAAAATATTATCCTGAGTGAGGTAACCCAATCACAAATAGCACATATGGTATGTGCTCACTGATAAGTGGATATTAGGCCAAAAACTCCAAATAACCAGGATACAATTCATAGATCACATGAAGCTCAATAAGAAGAAAGACCAAAGTGTGGGTGCAGGCTGGGCATGGTGGCACACGCCTTTAATCCCAGCACTCGGGAGACAGAGGCAGGCAGATTTCTGAGTTCGAGGCCAGCCTGGTCTACAAAGTGAGTTCCAGGACAGCCAGGGCTATACAGAGAAACCCTGTCTCGAAAACCCAAAAGAGAAAAAAAAATTATAACCTTCTCTTAGCCGGGCGTGGTGGTGCACGCCTTTAATCCCAGCACTAGGGAGGCAGAGGCAGGTGGATTTCTGAATTCGAGGCCAGCCTGGTCTACAGAGTGAGTTCCAGGACAGCCGGGGCTATACAGAGAAACCCTGTCTCGAAAAAAAAAAAAAAAAAAAAAAAAAAGAATTCTACATCCTAATCCACAAGCAGCAGAGAGGAAAAAGACACTGGAGCTGTCTTCAGCATTTGACATATCAAAGCCCACCCACAATGACACATTTCCACCAAGGCCACACCTTCTAAACCTTCTCAAGTAGTGGCAACAGCTTGTGACTAAGCAAGCATTCAAACACATAAGCTTATGGAGTCATTCTTATTGAAACCATGACATATTTCCCCATATATATATTTGGTTTTTTTCCAAGACAGGGTTTCTCTGTATAGCCCTGACTGTCCTGGAACTCACTCTGTAGACTAGTCTGGCCTGGAACTCAGAAATGTGCCTACCTCTGCCTCCCAAGTGCTAGGATTAAAGGCGTGCACCACCACTGCCAGGCTTCCCCATATTGTAATAACATTAAAAATGTGTATCCTAACATGCCTATCTTCAGTTGAATGGAAGGAAATTTTCAAGTGTTCTTTCCATTATACCTACTGTAGAAATTGCCAGTGTTCACTGGAAGACCGATAGTCATAATCACTGAGAATGTTTATGAAGAAGGTCCAAGTACTTTGGTTTTGAACAGGATAGAAGTGGTCTTCAGGTGCAGCGGTCAAAGCACCAGTGTTTGGGGACAATGGAACCGGCTTAAAGATATGACTATTGCTACTGGTGGTTCTGTATTTAAAGAAGAGTTGAATCTAAATTTTGGAGGTTTTCAAACTCATGACTTCAGGAAATCTAGAAAGATCATTGCCATAAAAGATACCCTGTTTCTGGAAGGAAAAGGTGGCAACACTCAAATTGAAATAAACGTATTAAAGAAATTCCTGAGCAGTGACACCACATAGTGACTGAGAAAAGGGAAGGTTGACTGAACAACTGGAATACCCCATGCTGAAGGCTGCAGCGACATGTGGTATTGACCTGAATGAGGAGAAAGACAGTTCCAGATGCCTGCAACACCACACTAGCAGCTCTAGGACGGGGCTGCACTCTGCTTTGACATCCTGCTAATGAAGAGCAGAAAGTTGGCGGGCAAAGGTCGCAGTGCCTGTTGCAAAGAATCCAGATATTGGCAGTTCTTTGATAGTTGAGAAAATTCTGTAGAGTTTCTCAGAATTGGTTATAATAACATACTTGGAAATTTTGTGAGCATGGTAGGAATGGGGGGATCTCTGATGTGACAGATGCTGTCTGTGCTGCTTCACTGGCTGCTGTGGGGTGCCCCTTCGTCAACTATAGCAGAACCAGTAGTGACAGAAATGTCTAAAGAAAGGGCACCTGGGATGGGTACAGTAGGAGGGAGGTGTGGGCATTCTCATTACAGTGCTCGGTCATTCCCCGTAACTGCGGCAGGAAGCTCAAGGCAGATTCCTCACTGATGACTTCAGAGAATTAAGTTGGAAATATCCCTGAAGGAAAGACTGGTCCATCCTTTATTTACTGCTTTCGGTTGACAATATCTAATGGCTTCTTGCTGTCATTGAACATGCCTACAAAAATTTTATTTTGTGTTTTTGAATAAGTGCATCTGCACTGTCCTGATTTTAGGGACAAGAGCCATACCCCAGTGTCCTACTTCCAACATAAATCATTGAGACATTTCTACAGCTTTTCTGTCACAATCGAGATTGTGGTGCCTGCTTTCACCAGATGAGAACTTCAGAAGCAGTTTTTCATGGAGAGAAGAACAAGTGTGTACAAAGTAGAGGCGTGTCCAACTATGTGACAACCCCTCTGTAACAAAATTTTGTTTCGAGTTTCTAAAAAGGAAAAATAAATAAACCGGGATAACAGGATAATGCTACAAAAACCAAAGTATTATCCCTGAGCAAGATGGATTTATCAAACCCCCCCAAAAAAATTAATAGAATAGAACACTGGGGACTGGACTGTTCTAGATTAAAGAAAATTAGATATTTCTTTTTTAATCTAATCTTCACTTGAAAGATGACTACAAGGGAAAAGACACCACTGAGCCTGGCAATCTGAATTCCATCCCAGGACCCATGTGATTGAAGGAAAGAAGCAATTCCTGCAAGCTGTCCTCTGTCTCCACACATATACCATGGTACAGGTACACCCACACATGGACATACAAAAGAAATAAAGTCATTTTAAAATAATCTAATAAAGCCAGGCAGTGGACTCGATTATACACTAAATGTTTATCAGCTGTGTCCTATGTCCAAAATGCACCAGAGTGAAGAATAATCAGAAAGAGGCACAAAATTAGATAAAGACAAATGTTTGCCATGCAGTGCGGGTGGCACATGCCGGCAGTGTAGCATTTGGGAAGCAGAGACAAGAGGATCAGGAGTTCAAGGCCAGCTGGGCTGCTGGAGAAAATGTCCAAAATAAATCAAACAATGGAACAAAAATTAAAACACAACTAGGTATGGTGGTACAAGGAAGATCTCTATGAATATGAGGCCAGCCTGGTCTACATAGGAAATTACAAGCTAGCCAGAGCTACACAATGAGATTCTGTCTCTAAACATAAAAAGACAGAAAGAAACACACACACACACACACACACACACACACACACACACACACACACACAAAGAATAAACTTTCCCTACTAATCTTTTTTTTTTCTAGGTTTGCCGAAACTCACTGGGCTCTTTCTATTCACCTCTAAATAATGACTTTATGTCACCCCTGTATATTTGCATGAGTTACTGGTTCACTCCAACGTCCTGCCAGCAAACAATAGAAAATATGGAATGAGCTGAGCAGCTCTGCCTAGAGTCCACAAATAAGACTCTCTGGAAGGGCATTTCTCCTGGGGAACCTGCCTCCTCTGACTGAAACCTATTCAGTAAGACTGTTTGTTCCTGACCTCCTGACCTTTGACACTGATCTGTCCTAAAGAGGATGCCAATATATTGTGTGTCAAGTTTATGTTGGAAAGCCATAGCACAGGGTCCCCATTTCTATATTATAAACAATGCCTTATGTCAAAGTTTGATAAACATGAAATCACATTTTCAAAGGTTAAAAAAACAAGTGTCAGTCAGTCAAAAATAGTTGACCACTGTGAGCAACTCGCTGGTTGACCTTGAACTCCTCCATGACTCTGAGGTCACTGAGATGTCATTAGCAAAAGATTTTCTGATCCCTTCATGAGTCACTTACTTCTTTGATTATGATCTTGACATTAAAAACAATTTCAAGTTGTCCATATTCAAGCACCTGACTTGTGAATTAAAACATAACTCTATAAGAGAATCTGCAATGAACTAATACCTCTCATGTCTTCAAATTGATATTAGTAGAAATTAAGCATGCTTATTGATTGAGACATAGAGCTGGATTTCAATGCAAGCTAACGCTCAGCAAAAAATATAAGAAATAAAAGAGAAACAAAGAAACATTTCATTTACCACATATTCCATTTCTACCTCGATTATGTATTTTGTTATATAAATATATACATACACATATATATTTAATATAATATTTAATAATTATATATACATATATATTTGTAGAAAGTAATATCTAAGAATCTTATTACATTATAACTGTATGACATTTAAACACTGTATTTAGTTATACAATATGATGCCCAAATATATTAACACTATTCAAAACTTTTCTGGACAGGATTTAGTATTAAACATAGCCCAAAATGGGCTTACTCTGTCTGCATAGCAGAAAGTATCATGTGCAATTCTTAATTCTTTCCTAGAAATATAGAATTGTGTTTACTGGTTTTTGTTTCTAATGGTTGATTGGTTTTATACTCCTGGGGGGGGAAAAAAGAAAGAGAAGATAGAACTTAATTTGCATATTCCTTTCTTCTGTTTTTCAAAGTACCAAAGTAATGAGCACCAGGGATATTTTAGATGAATGCCACATACGGATGTGGACATTTTCCTAAGACTGCAGTCATGATCCTTCTGGTGCTTTTCATCCTTTAAAAAATTAGCATTCAGCTTATAATCCTTCTACACACTGACAATGGCTATAAAATATTTTTGTATTTTACATAAAATATATAATTCTGTTTATAATTTAAAGGAAAGTGATCTCTACTTTCTGTAGTGTTCTGCAGAAGTGCAGGGTCATAGATGTGAGTTCTGTTCTTAAATATGGGCTTAGTTTGTTTTTTGGTGACTTTTCAACCATGAGAGCTTCAGTATCGGGCCCCTCACCTCTGTGAGGTGAGGCTGGAAACCTGGACAGCTCATTTAGCCACCAGGGCTCTTTTCCCCAGGACACTAAGTGCCTGTGTACATTTCCTTACTGATGTTTGTTGCGAGTTAAGATGCTCCCTGGATTAAAGCCCAGCCCTTAAACCTTGTGTTCAGCACTGCTAGCTAGCCTTGCCCCCAGTTGCAAGGGCACTATGTGGCAGATCTATTGTTCTGCAGTAGCAGGACATTGTCCCAGTACACGCACACATGCATACTACTCAGGAAGGCCTTTGAATATTTAAGGCAGGACACTAGTGGCTCATCCCAGTGGGAACCACAGAAAAGGGAAACCTGATTAAATTTAATGTCATTGTCACTTTTTTTTCCCATTGGGAAGAATTATATAGGTAGCCATAGCTACCACACTATGCAGACAGCATGACCACAATATTCCCCCTCTGAGGTTGGCGTCAGGACTGAATTATTCACTCGAAGAATGTGATTCATTGCTGGATGTGGTTCTTACAAGATTAAAAGAGTCATCAATACGTAAAATGCACACATGCACTTCAGGAGCAAAAGTTAAACCAGCCACTAATCAGACTTTGTTAAAACAAACAAACAAAATGTGTTTAAATTACTGATTTATTTTAGCATAATTCAGACTATGAACCAGATTTCTTTCTTGGCTGTTTAAAAAAAATCAATATAAAAAATCAATTTGAGGTTAAAAGAATTTTAGTATAAACTGCTGGAGAAACTTAAAGACAAAAATCTTATTATTCTATTCCCTTTAAAGAGAGACTGTAGCTGAATGTCGAATTATGCCTCTCCATGGTGCACAGCACCTCTGAAGATACTTTCTAATTAATAAAGGTTTTTAGTAACAAGTAAGCCTGTGATAACTACTAAAACCAATGTCACTGGGCTTTACTGAAACCAACTCTCTTATGTATCCAAACTCATAACTACTTTTAATCTAGTTAGATATAATGTGTGTGTGTGTGTGTGTGTGTGTGTGTGTGTTAAACAAGATTATAAAAACTTAAAATTTCAAAAAGTTTCCACTTGTTCATTAACTCATACAGAAAACATGCTCCTCTTTAGCCACATGGGCTGAAGGTCTTAGATATCATCAAACTGTTCAGGTGTGTGTGTGTGTGTGTGTGTGTGTGTGTGTGTGTGTGTGTGTGTGTGTTTGGTTTTAGTTTTTTGTTTCTGTTTGGTTGTTGTTGTTGTTGTTGTTTAGTTTTTACAAAAACTAGTCCCTCTTAAAAGGCCACAGAATTGAAGGTAAGGCTGCTGCTACGCCTCTTCCACCAAGAAACAAATTTGTGGCTTCCGAACAAATCAGAAAACTGGTAGAAGTTCAGCTAGCCACTGAAAGCCTTGTCACTTGAGTGTCCCTTGCTGGAAGACATAATATGAAAGGGACTAGAACCCAGCTGTGTTCATTGTAATCCTAAGTCTGTAACTCAGCACCCCCGTCAGAAACAGCTCCCAACTGAAGTCTCAGTAGACTCACTGGGCAATGGAATTCGAACTGCCACCTCCTTCTGGTCTCTCTCATCAGGCATAGATGGCTCCTCTCTGAAAGAGCTCTGGAGAGAAGCCATTCTTTCTTACACCTGCATTATAGAGCTACAGAGAACTTTCGTCTTTTCACCACACACTTGGGCAGCTTGACAACACCAAGTCATTTGTATCACAAGTATCGTGGTAAAGCAATTCTCCTCTGTAGTCACCTTGGGGGTCGGGGAGAGTGTACATGAGCGTCTTTGTTTATTTTTATCATCTTGGTAGTGATTACACAGAGAGAAAAAGACAGACAGACAAAGACAGGAAGAGAAAAAGGAAAAGACAGAGGAAGTATGTCACAGTGGCTCGTGCCTGCACATCCAGTTCTTGGGGGGATAATTCAGAAAAATTAAAGTGAGTTTGAGGCCTGTCTAGGAATCATAACAAGATCCCAATCAGCCAGAGGTGCAAAACCCTGTTATATATATATATCAAGAGATGGCTCAGCAGCTAATAGCACTGCTACTTCTGCAGAGAACCTGGGTTCATTTCCCCGGTGTTTCATGGCAGTTCACAACCATTTGTAACTCCAGTTTCAGACCATCTGATGCCCTCTTC
This sequence comes from Mus minutoides, assembly GCA_902729485.2. Classification (NCBI taxonomy): domain Eukaryota; kingdom Metazoa; phylum Chordata; class Mammalia; order Rodentia; family Muridae; genus Mus; species Mus minutoides. The sequence continues at coordinate 13,851 of LR749970.1, read as the reverse complement.
TGGTCTCTGTGAGCACCAGACAAATAAATGGTACACAGACATACAGTCAAAACACTTATATACCAAGAAATAAAATATTTTAATTAAATATAAATATATTAACTAGATTTGAAAGAAGTTAATTTACATTAACTTCTGATACAATTTCATTTGACTCATGAGCTGAAGATACACAAGTCAGTTTGCAGAGCGTTTGCCTAGTATGCACAAAACTCTGGCTTCTGCAGAGACCAAGCACAATGCTACACACCTGTAAACCTAGCAGTCAGGAGGTATTGACAGAAGAGTCAGAAGTCCATGGTCATCCTTGGCTATGTAGAGTATCTGAGGCTATCCAGGGCACCATGAGGCTATCTGTCTTGGGGGATAGGGGAGGAGGGTATTGAGAGATCTCAAATGAAATTCTGTCTACATTTTCTAAACAGTGTCTTTTTGCGCCATCCGAAAAGTGCTAATATTCAATGCACACAACATAATTTTTCACTTTAAGAAACTTCTATGCACAGATCCTAGATGCTAATCACTTAAAGCAGATGTCCAGGGAGGTGCCATCTTTTGAAAGTTGAGCTGATAACCATATGATTCATACGCAGACAACTGTAAGCACAGTGAGCTTCAGAGATGCAGCTTGGCCCCTGAAATGCCAAGGGATATTTTCCTCGGTGAAACATTGAACAATGTGCCTCCAACAAGAAACAGACAATGGCTTTCCTGAGGCTTGCGGTGTGGTCACGGTGATGATCTCTTCCTTTCTTCTTAATGTGGTCCCATACCAGAGACATGACAATGGTCATTCACAAAAACTACAGTACGGAGAAGTTGGAGATGCCTCTTCTGCAATGTTTCTTTCTTCCATCTGCAGCTGGGGGGTTACAGCTGCTGGCTTTTTCTTTTCTCAGTTACCTGAATAGCTTTCCGCTTCTTAACTGTACCAGCTAGCTTTCTATTGTGGCCAAAGGACCAGTCAGAATATTTTAGTGTCTTTGGGCTTCTATGCTACCTTTCTTCTTTGAAACAGTTTGAAAGCTGGTTTTGTTATTTTCTCATTGAAGCCCTTGATAGTGAACTGAGACCCATGTGATATATATAGTGATAAGTAAAATAGTTATAAACAAAAATGAAAGTTTTTAACTGAGGTCTATGTTTAAGATTTCCCATTTGGCTACCAACACCTGGAACTCCAGGACTTGGCAAGTGAAGGATCAAGATTTCAAGGCCAGCCACAGCTACAGGAGACCTGTCTTGAAAGGAATAAAAGTTGTTGAAAATGAAATTAGTAGCTAACAATATTTTCTAGATATTGTAGCTACAAATGTTCATTACATTTTTTTAAAAATTCAAAAAGATGTGGCAAACTAGACTTGGGCTCCCTGATTCCAGATCAGTACTGGAAGCTGGAGAAGAGGCATCTCTGACTTCTCTGAACTGTAGTTGTTGTTAATGACCATAGATATTAAAATGTCATTAACTTGAGCATTCTACATAAACCTATGACATATATGTTTATAATATCAATGACAACCATTTATGAAAACTTTACTAAAGGCGAGGCACCATACATAATACTTCACTCATCATATTAATGTTTTTTATTATACCAATGAGGCATGTACAAACATGCATACTGTACAGATGAAGCAACTGGTGATTGGTTGGCTACACAGATGAGATGGCAGCCAAGTCGGACTGGAACTTACATCCTCTTGACAGAAACCATCTTGCTTTTAGGTGCTGTGTTGTTCAGCCTTCCCATGCTTATAAGCACGACAGAACATTCATGGGCTGTAGGTATCTTTATATACTAGAATTGAAACATTGCTTTTTAGACAATATCTCCTGACATTTCTTCATATTATCTTTTATTTTTGTCATCAAACAACACTTACTGGATACTTGATGTTGAGTAGATCTTTTAACCTCTCAAATTTTCAACGGTCATCTCCAAAATGAGATAAATGAACTAAGTCCCCTAAAGTCTGTATCATATGGTCTCTGCTGCATAACAAACTATGTCAAAACTCTATTACCTACAAACAAGGTAACCATGATTTTGTACATGAGAAATCTGGCCAGACTTCTCACAATAACTACTCTACATGTTATATTGGACTTAATCATGGGTCTAACATAATCAGCCATCTCAGTTTTCCATGGAGATAGAAAGTTCTTGGCACCTAGAAACTTTAGTGAGTACTGGGCATGCTCACTGAAAAGTAGCTGAGCCCTCATGTTTCTATGGTCAGATGGACCTCTGCTAAGCAACAAAGAAACTGGACCACAGATCTGATCACCCCACTGGGCTTGCCCAGGTTTATTCAAATGATGGTAAGTGTACAGCTTTGAAGAGTAAATAGAGAAATAACTCCCAGTGAGCCAATTGTCTATTTCCAGTCATATATACTCTTAGTTCAAATTATCTGGACTAGGTTCAGTAAAAAAGAAGTAGACCCCCCTCTCTCTAACAGAAAGATGTAAGAAACATGTATCACCTGATTAAAAAGAGAGAGAGAGAGAGAGAGAGAGAGAGAGAGAGAGAGAGAGAGAGAGATTTGTAACTACTTTGCAATCTACTTCAAGAGCATTACCTGTCTGAAAATCAATGTTCTTCTGTTCATCTACCCACTCCATCTACAGTGATTTGGGAGAGCAATATCCCCCATAGTCATGAACATTTGAATGCTTGGTCCCCAGTTGATGTTGCTGTATGAGGAGGTTTGTACATCATTAGTGAAGAGCTCTGACCATTTCCAAATTGTTCTCTTTGCTTTGTGATTGCAGTTAAAGGTGTGAACTCTCAGCTTCCTGCTCCTGCCACTATACTATGGCTATCACTTGTCACATTATCTCCCCTTCCTGGTGAACTCTTACCCCTCTGGAATCATAAACCCAACCTTCTGTAAGTTGTCTTGGTCTTAGTGTTTTTATCACAGCAACAAAATTAACTAACACACTACCCAAAAGGCACCATGGTAGTGATGCCAGTATGTCTTAGTCATGGCTGCTATAATAAAATGTCATAAACTGTATAGTTGAAAGAACAGAAATGTCTGTAAGCTAAAATCTCACAATTGTAGTGCCAGTGTTAAGCTGGGTTCTGGTAAGTCCTTTGCTCTGGTTTGAAAATCGCATTCTCATTTGAGCCTCACATGATAGAGGACGCAGAGATGAATGTTGTGTCTCTTCTTGTGAAACTTCCAATCAATTCATAAGGACTTCAATATCATGACATAATCACCTCCTAAAATCTTGTCCCTGATACCATCACACTGGAGGGTCAGAAGCTCAAAATTCAAATCTGTGGAGAGAGGAAAGAATCAACCTTCAGGCTCAGACCCAGCCCATGTGTGACTGCGGTACCCTTAACAAGTGAAGAATATGGCCGGTTAACTTGTGCCAGATGTGATTATTCCAACGTAGTATTTGCTTAGACCTCATGGAGAAATGGACAAGGATTGTATTTGGCATAATGGTCTTTGTATTGCTTTATTCACTTAGCTTTGGATGAAGTGAAGCATAAAAATACATTCAAGGGTCAGCAGTATTGCTTAGCCAGCGGATAAAGGCACTTGCCACCCAATGATGTAATTATGGTCACCTATATCTGATCCCCAGAATCCTCTCAAAGTGGAAGAGAGAAAATGCACTCCACAAAACTATCCTCTGACCTCCATAGGTGTGCTTTGACATGTTCTCGGCTTCATGCTTGAAGTATGCCCCCCAATATTATCTACATGCAAATATAATAATAAAATATTTTAAAGGTATTCAACACTTGGATTCTGTTCAGTGAGAAACAATATTAAACCCATGAACTCATACATACATTTTTCTTCAGTGTTGTAAGACTTCAGTGAAGTCACTAAATCCCCGGAGCTTTGTTTTATGATTTTGAAAAAGAGCTTTTGATAAAGGATCATTTTTTTATAGCAAAACACAAAGTTTTCATTCTTCAACTCTCAGGACTAAAATGCTTTGTCTTCTTAAGAAATTACGAGGGGGTGGAGAAATGGCTCAGTGGTTAAGAGCACTGACTGTCCTTCCAGAAGTCCTGAGTTCACTTCCCAGCAACCACATGGTGGTAGCTCTGGAATGGAATCTGATGCCCTCTTCTTGTATGTTTGAAGACAGCTATAGTGTGTGTACTCATATAAATAAAATAATTTTTAAAAAAAAATTTTTTTTAAAGAAACAAATTTTTATAGTTCAATAAAAATTTAAAGTAGTTTTCCTCTAACCAGGTGAGATAACTCGTGTATGTAATTCCAGAACTCAGGAGGCTAAGGCAGGAGGATCATCAAGAGTTCAAAGCCAACCTATGAGTTCTATGGCAGCCTGGACTACATAGCAAGGCCTTGTCTCAGGAGAAAAACAAACAACAACCACCAACAAAAGAGAACAAAGAGAACATGAGATGACCACAGAAGGAACGTGAATGGGTCACATGGAACCCACATTCATCTACACATTTCTTTAAAAAAATAACTGAAGAAATCACCCTTCATAACAAGGCACTGCTTGAAATAAATTTGTCACTGTCCTAGGGAGCAACAGAGATAAATTACCTTCTTGCCCTCTTGCCCTTGCTGATGACCAGTGGTGATTTTAAAAGGTAAAAGTAAATTTGAGTCAAACCAAAGTGTGAGCTTCTAGACTCTTAGTTTCTCTTTGAGTATCATTCCCTGTGGAGTATTTGGCTGATGCCGTTGCCGGGTGGGAAGCAAGCATAGGGTGCACAGGGAAGGCAGAAGACAGGCAAAGCGATTCCTTAACCCGGGCAAAGCAGAAAGTCATCTGAGCAAGCACAATCCATCCCCTTTTTCATGATCAAGGAAGACAGAAAGACATTTATGAATGTCCTTTCTTTTGTTACCAAAGGCCTGGGCAGAGATATGTGCACAAGATGATGTCTAGTAAAATGGCAATAATTATGATAATTACAATTTTTTCTAATCTTCTATAATTTAAGTAACACTATTGACATCCAACTGGAGTCTATTATTTATTTAACTATCCCACTGATGGCACAGGAGAGAAGGATCACCAGTGAGGAGTTTATACTGTTTGTTCAGAAAGCCCAAGTCCAGTTCTCAGGGTCCATGTAAGGCAGCTCATTAGTTTTTATAACTCTATCTCCAGGTATCTGATGCCCTCTTCTGGCCTCGTTGGACATGTGTGAACTCATGTGCACACTTGTGCATGTACACTTATGCACACACATACATACCAACACACACAAATAAACAAACAAACAACATTCTATTGTTACTTCTAAATTCTAGGAAGATTGAATGTATTTTTTTATGATTTTTGATAGCTTAAGAATAACAGTACACACCAAGGCATAAAACATGGCTCCCAAACAGCCATTTCACTTTCACCAGAATCCAGATGCAAACCTTTCCTGACACCATGCATTTACCTCTTGGGTCTAAGTTATCAGAAGAGGACGTAGCGCGTCCTCCTCCACAGTGCAGAGAGAACGCAAGCTGTATTCCTGATGATCAGTGCACATTCTGGATACACAACTCTGTTGACTGTTAGGTTTTCTCCAGCGAATTTCTAGGTAGTTTTTCTGATGACTTTTTCTTAAAAATAAGTCTTTAGCATCTTTAAAATCAGTCAGCTCATTTTTCAAATCTAATGGAAATAAGTTTCAGTAGATTTTATTGTCTTTTTTTTTTTTTTTTTTTTTTTTTTTTTTTTTTTTTTTTTTTTTTTTTTTTTTTTTTTTTTGGTTTTTCGAGACAGGGTTTCTCTGTATAGCCCTGGCTGTCCTGGAACTCACTTTGTAGACCAGGCTTGCCTCGAACTCAGAAATCCACCTGCCTCTGTCTCCCAAGTGCTGGGATTAAAGGCGTGCGCCACCTCGCTCGGCTTTTAGTATTAACTTTTAAAGGCACACACAAAAACGCTAGGTTCTACCAATGTAGTCTGTCCTCTAGCCAGTGTACAGGAGGCCACAGGCACACTCTTGCTTTGTTGGTCTTAGAACATCTCACCAGCCACACAATAGTTGATCTGTGTCTTTGAGTTTTCTTCAAAAAGTTACTGGAAGCTGATTATGGTTCTCAGACAAGAGTCCTTAACAATATTTCATATTAGGAAAGCTATAATAACAGATTTTGACAGCCAGTATGATCGTGGTGATTTGAGAAAAGGTCTCACTGTGCAGCCCTGACTGGCCTGGGACTGACTATAAGGTGATTCCGCTCCTGAATGGTGGCATTATTGAGTTCTTGAGCATCTGGGTCCAAGACCCCAAGATTCAGAAGGAAGACTTTTGGCATTCTTGGGTTTTTTTTTTTTTCATTTTTTTATTAGATATTTTCTTTATTTACATTTCAAATGCTATCCCGAAAGTTCCCTTACTTTTGGCATTCTTACATCAACTATGAGATATGTATTCACAGGAATAGCATGTGTTTTACAATGAAAACATTTTGTATACAAAGAAGGTATAGAGAGCTCGTGTGGCTGAGGCAGACTCCAAAGCAATTGCTAGTACTTCCATCTAAAAACCTATTTTTCAACATTAACAATCGCCAGCTTGTCGACCACCACCGCCAGGGCTTGGAAGATTTCTTCAGAAAAGTCCTGCAGAATGCACTCTTGCTTTCTGACAACAGCCTCTACCTCTTCCTGTAGGGCCATCTGAACTCTGAGGACTTTGAAGCATGTGTTTCTGTGCAGACCACGTACTCGATGGAAGAAGCCATTCACAAGTTTGCCTTGATGAATGGACAGTTCCCCAAAGAAGGCAAAGAAGGGAAGAAAGACACCGACGTAGAGTGTGATTCAGAAAGTTCATCCTCTGAGCTTGGACACAGGAGTGATGACAGCAGTTCTCATGGATGTAAAAGGAGCCCAGCTCTGCAGGAGTCCCGAGAAGGAATTCTAGCACAGTAGGAAGGAAATTGGGTCCGGCCAGAAAGAATGCTGCTTCATCATAGATTCTCACCCAATGCCACTGTCAGTATCCCAGGTAGTGAAATTCTTTTTTTTTCTTTAAAGATTTTTTTATTTTATGTGTATGAGTACGCACTGTAGCTGTACAGGTGGTTGTGAGCCTTCATGTGATTGTTGGGAATTGAATTTTTAGGACCTCTGCTCGCTCCTGTCAAACCCACTCGCTCTGGCCCAAAGATTTATTATAATTCTTTAAATGTTCCAGGAGAGGGTGTCAGATCTCATTACAGATGGTTGTAAGCCACCATGTGGTTGCTGGGATTTGAACTCAGGACCTTCAAGGAGAGCAGTCAGTGCTCTTACCTGCTGAGCCATCTTGCCAGCCCAGTAGTGAAATTCTTAAAGTGGTGGGTTATTAGTAGTAGTAGTTTTATGTTGTCTAATTCTAGCCAAGCTTCTGTGTGAAGCTATAAGGTCTGCGAATGCCATATGGCCCTCCCTTTATTGCTATCCCATACTTGTAAATACAATTCTGCTCTCAAGTGAAATGAGTTATATGATATATATATATATATATATATATATATATATATTTGGTCTTAACTGACTTTTAAAGAGTTAGGTGTATTAGTAGCATTTAAAGCCAGACAGGGCCTACTAAGAAAATGTCAAAGAAAGCCAGTCACAGTGTGGCATTACTATATCTCAACACAGAAAAGTAGGAAAGTCAGAAGTTCAAGATCTCCCTGGCCATGCTGTAATCCAATTGTGGATTACATGCCTCAAAAAAAGAAAAGCAATAGGTTGTGAAGGCTTGTTGGACAAACATTTGCCACGTAAGCATGAGGACCAGGGCTTAGATCTCCAGTTCTCACATAGATGCTCGGTGGATAAGGTGGTCTGCTCGTAATCCTCACATACTGGAGGGTACCTGGGACCCTCAGTCAGGGAAATGCCCTGATCCCAGCAATCTGGCTAGCTAGACTAGTTAATTGAGAGACCCTGTCTTATATAGAGAGTGGGGTGGGACCAAGAATGTCACCCCACATCAACTTCTAGCCTGCTCATGCATGCAACAGAACCACACATAGAAAAGAACATGCATACATAAATGTATTCACATACCAAACACATACATAGATATGCAAAGAAGAAAGGAAGGAAGGAAGGAAGGAAGGAAGGAAGGAAGGAAGGAAGGAAGGAAGGAAGGAAACATGAAAGGCCGTTTTTCAGTTTTAGTGACTTCTGAAAATTCAATGCCAGGTTTAGGAAGTAACTAGGCTGGTAGAGTGCATATGTAGCAAAATAACTTGGTTCTGTCCTCAATACCACATAAAACCCAGCAGCGATGCTATATGGCTGCGAGCCCAGAACTTAGGAGGTAGAGACAGGAAGATCAGGAGTTCAAGATCCTCCTCAGCTGCCTAGCAAGGCCAAGGTCTGACTATAAAGACGATCTCAAAAAAGGAGAACAAAGCCAGGCGTGGTGGCACACGCCTTTAATCCCAGCACTCGGGAGGCAGAGGCAGGAGGATTTCTAAATTCGAGCCTTGCCTGGTCTACAGAGTGAGTTCCAGGACAGCCAGGGCTACACAGAGAAACCCTGTCTCGAATAACCAAAAAGGAAAACGAAAAAAAAGAAAAGAAAAGAAAAGAAAAGAAAAGAAAAGAAAAGAAAAGAAAAGAAAAGAAAAGAAAAGAAAAGAAAAGAAAAGAACACTGAGGGCTGGAGAGATGGCTCAGTGGTTAAGAGCACTGACTGCTGAGGTCCTGAGTTCAAATTCCAGCAACCACATGGTGGCTCACAGCCATCTGTAATGAGATCTGACACCCTCTTCTGGAGTGTCTGAAGACAGAAACAGTGTATTTACATATAATAAACAAATAAATCTTTTTTTAAAAAAAAGAACACTGAATTATTAAAAATTAAATGAAGAAATAAAGCAAAATTCTTTTTAATTTTTGCCAGGAAAAGGAAAGGCCTTCCAAGATGGGCACTGTGAACTTTTTAAAGAATATGAGTTCCCTTAACTTAGACACGACATTCAAAGTCAGCAAACAGCTTCCTAGGCTTGTACCTATGGATGTCAGCAACTTCACCAGCCTGGACTCTGTAACTCATGTAGTGATTAGGCCTACCACTGCAGGATGGGGCAGGAGGACACAGGCAAAGGGCAGCTGTGGGAAACTCTTACCATGTTCAATCCCTCCAGCTGCAAGCAGGCCCCACCACTGCACACAGCAAAGGAAGTGTGGCATCTAGTGGACAGTCAGTTGCTGCACTGCCTTCCTGAGTCGGAGAAAAGCCCTGAGAGAGCAGATGCGTCCTGCTGCTATTATTCTAAACAAAGCACGCGGCATCACGATGTTAAGCTGAATTTTTTAAAACAAGTCGGCACTTAAATGAAAGCTGTCTTTTTTAGAAAAAAAATTAGAATCTCTACTTGTACGAAGTTATCTATCTGATGGAGAAGACTCTGAGAGAGATAGCGCAGCGTGAGATTCCTAAACTGTATTCACATAAAATAAAACCCTGTTTTGCTCTATCTGTTGTTTCACAAAATGTGAAAAATCCTTTAAGTTAGAAAAAATAAAACACGTATATAAAATGTGTTGCTTCACATCATAAAGTTCTTTTCAGGTTTCAAGTCAAATCAGAAATACTGAAGACCTGTGACTCAGATTCCTAACACATGCATTGACTCTATTTTGAAAGACAATATTTTCAAACTGTATAATTTTAAATACTGCAAGTAAATTCAAGGCTTTGTTGAACATGAGCTAGTCACCAATATTCATATTCTGCACAATCCATTGTACATTCACTTGCCACACAAAGTCGGATTTCAAAGGTCGCCTTTGCCTTGTTTAATGAGTGTTTCAGCAAACTTGTAAAAATGTGACTTGGCATGTACTGAAGTACTTGGTGTGAAGTGGGACAACTATTCTATGCACTGAGAAGTTCTCAAGCCGCCAGATTATAGCCCAGCTTTTGCTCTTCTCTAAACTCTCCGTGTGAGACTGTGTATTCAATGTTTTTATAGCTGTGTTCATATGTGTTGATAAAGTAGGCCTTTTGAAGGTAAGAGACGCTAGTGAACGCTCTGTAAACTTCAGCCTGTTGTCTGAAATGGCTTTACGCAATGTGGAGAGTGACAGAAACCTGTATTCTTTGTGGTCTGGTCCCTCTAGTGGACAGCAAGTAACACTGTAAGTTAAAACTCTTACCCAAAAATCCAGCGGTCAGCCAAAGCAGAGTAAAGATACAGTCGTAAGGCATGTGTTAACCTCAAATTCATACTTAGCTCAGTATTTGCTATGTAAAATGTGGGTAGACTAATTATCACTCAGTACATAAAACTGCATACATCCAAAGTCAATATCCCATTGATTAGAAAATATATAAAATAGAAAATTATCTGGAAACTTTCACTTTGTTTTGTTTTTTATGTGAGACATTATTACCCAGGCCATCCTCAGACTTGCGACATACCAAAGGATGTCCTGCACTTACTTTATGCCCCCAACATAAAGGGATAGGAATTGCCGGTCAGTTCCTCTCTCTCTCTCTCTCTCTCTCTCTCTCTCTCTCTCTCTCTCTGTGTGTGTGTGTGTGTGTGTGTGTGTATGTGTGTGTGCGCGTATCTGTCTCTTTCTCCCTCCTCCCGCTCTCCCTCCTCTCTGTTCTCTCTCTCTCTCTCTCTCTCTCTCTCTCTCTCTCTCTCTCTCTCTCTCTCTCTCTGCATGTGTGTGTGTGTCTGTCTGTCTGTCTGTCTCTTTCTCCCTCCCGCTCTCCCTCCTCACTGTTTGCTTGTTTGTTTGTTTGTTTTGGACAGGCCAACTAGCCACCAAGTTAATGTGTACTCGAAAATGATCTTGATCTTCTGAACCTCATACATCTACCTCTGAAGTGTGAAGTGGTCGGCATGTGCCACCCATGTACTGCGCAAGTGCACTGCAAACGGTGCTGTGCACTGCAAACGGTGCTGTGCTGTCTTGATTCCTGCTAACTTCAAGGGAGATTGTTTACACTTTGTTCCATAAAACCTTTATAAATTTACACCCTTCTACTTTCTTTTTTTTCAATTTTTTATTAGATATTTTCTTAATTTATATTTCAAATGCTATCCAGAAAGTTTCCTCTACCCTTCCACCGACCTGCTCCCCTACCCACCCACTTCCACTTCTTGGCCCTGGCTTTCCCCTGTATTGGGGTATATAAAGATTGCAATACCAAGGGGCCTCTCTTCCCGATGATGGCCAACTAGGCCATCTTCTGCTACATATGCAGCTAGAGACACAAGCTCTGGGGGTTCTGGTTAGTTCATATTGTTGTTCCTCTTATAGGGTTGCAGACCACTTCAGCTCCTGGGGTTCTATCTCTAGCTTCTCCATTGGGGGCCCTGTGTTCCATCCTATAGATGACTGTGAGCATCCACTTCTGTGTTTGCCAGGCACTGGCATAGCCTCAGCTATATCAGGGGCCCTTCAGCAAACTCTTGCTTTCCTATGCAATAGTGTCTGTGTTTGGTGACTGATTATAGGGTGGATTCCCCTGATGGGGTAGTTAGTGGGGAAAACCCTTGAAGATATGGGCACAGGGGAAAAAATTCCTATACAGAACAACAATGGCTTGTGCTATAAGATCAAAAATTGACAAATGGGACCTTATAAAATTGTGAAGCTTCTGTAAGGCAAAAGACACTGTCAGCAAGACAAAAAGGCCACCAACAGATTGGGAAAGGATTTTTACCAATCCTAAATCTGATAGGGGACTAATATCCAACATCTACAAAGAGCTCAAGAAGCTGGACTCCAGAAACACGAATAACCCCATTAAAAAATGGGGTACAGAGCTAAACAAAGAATTCTCGGCCGGGTGTGGTGGCGCACACCTTTAATCCCAGCACTTGGGAGGCAGAGGCAGGTGGATTTCTGAGTTCGAGGCCAGCCTGGTCTACAAAGTGAGTTCCAGGACAGCCAGGGCTATAAAGAGAAACCCTGTCTCGAAAAACCAAAAAAAAAAAAAAAAAAAAAAAAAAAAAAAAAAAAAAAAAAAAAAAAAAAAAAAAAAAAAAAGAATTCTCAACTGAGGAATACCGAATGGCTGAGAAATACTTTCTAAAAGATACCTTAGTTACACATCTTAAATTTTTTTTTAATTTTATCTATTATGATTGTGTGTTTGTGCATGGTGTGCCACAGTGCACACATATGGACATCAGAGGACAACTACCTGCTATCTGTTCCCTCCTTTTACCTTTATAAAGCTTTCCAAAATAAAATTCAGGAACTTGGACTTGGGCATGCTTTTACCAGCTAAATCATTTTACTGGTTCTTGATCTTGAATTTTTGTAGATGCTTGCCTAAAGCACATGCAAGGGTGTTTCTTTTCTTTCCTTTTCTTTCTTTCTTTTTTTTTTTTTTTTTTTTTTTTTTTTTTTTTTTTTTTTTTTTTTTTTTTTTTTGGTTTTTCGATATAGCCCTGGCTGTCCTAGAACTCACTCTGTAGACCAGGCTGGCCTCGAACTCAGAAATCCTCCTGCCTCTGCCTCCCGAGTGCTGGGATTAAAGGCCTGCACCACCACGCCTGGCAGATATTTCTTTTCATTCTTTTCTTTCTTTTTCTTTTAAGATTTACTTTATATATGTGAGTACACTATCACTGTCTTCAGACACACTAGAAGAGGGCATCACATCCCATGACTGATGGTTGTGAGCCACCGTGTAGTTGCTGAGAATTGAACTCGGGACCTCTGGCAGAGAAGTCAGTGCTCTTAACCAATGAGCCATCTCTCAAGCCCAGAAAGGTTATTTCTTAAAGAAAAACCCTTTCTCACACATTGAAAAGGCACTACTCTTGTGCATTGTCTTCCCCTGTGCCTTCCTGGGGTAAGTAAAAGAATGAGAAAATGGAACAAATAATTAATAGATTTAAATTTTTTTTTTCTTTTCTTTTCTTTTTCCCCCCCAGCAGGGTTTCTCTGTGTATCCCTGGCTATCCTGGAACTCACTGGGATTAAAAGCATGTGTCACCATGCCCGGCTTAAAATATTTTTTACATTTATTTACTTGTGCCACAGCACACACATGGACGTCAGAGAAGAACTCTAGGTTCTCTCCTTCCATCCTATGAGTCCCAGGGATCAAACACACGTTGTCAGTCCTGGTACCAAGTGCCTTCCTTACCTGCTGAACAATCCCTCTTGATCCATTAGTGGATTTTTATTTTTTTATTTAATAATTGAGTGTAATAAAATGTTCTGGGTGTCTGTTGTAATTTTGGTTTCTCTTCTTTTTTTTTTTGTTTTTTTTTTTTTTTTTTTTTTTGTTTTTTTGGAGACAGGGTTTCTCTGTTTAGCCCTGGCTGTCCTGGAACTCACTCTGTAGACCAGGCTGGCCTCGAACTCAGAAATCCGCCTGTCTCTGCCTCCCAAGTGCTGGGATTAAAGGCGTGTGCCACCATGCCCGGCTTTGGTTTCTCTTCTTGAGAACAGGTCTTATAACCCAAGCTGGCCTAGATTGATCCTGTTGGCTCCACCACCCAAAGGCTGGGAAATTACATGTATGCTTCACAATGCCCTGTATTAAAATTTGCTCATAATCTACAATGTATAGTTTGTATTTTATTTCTATCCATAAGGATATAAAATGAAGTAATTGGATAGGAATGTCATTTACTATAAAGTTTAGAAATATTTAGAGCTACATCAGATCTTATCAGAGATATTTTTGGCTAATCTTTCCCACGATTCATTATCAAAAGTGAAAGAAAGAAAAAAGTAAACATAACATAAGAATTTCTGATGGCGCCGGGCGTGGTGGCGCACGCCTTTAATCCCAGCACTCGGGAGGCAGAGGCAGGTGGATTTCTGAGTTCGAGGCCAGCCTGGTCTACCAAGTGAGTTCCAGGACAGCCAGGGCTATACAGATAAACCCTGTCT
>LR749971.1:1171275-1215561 GCA_902729485.2 Mus minutoides | reverse complement strand
TGTCTATATTTTTTCTAACATGATACAATAAGAATCTCTGAGACCCTGGGTGGTGCCATTCACTGCTGCCTCCAGCTTTTGTTATTAGAATCTGATGTATGTCGAGTTCTTCCCAGACTCCAGACCACGAATGTTGACATAGGAGATGTGTGACAATATCTGCTCTCCTGGACCTACTATGTTCTGTACTTCTTACATATTTTTAATTTTTCTTTTATTATCTTATATGTGTGGGTGTTTTGTCTTTATGTGTACATGTGCAGTGCTCTCAAGGCTGAAAGATGGTTTGGGATCCCCTGGAACTCTTCCCGCACAGATTTTTTATTTAATTGTTGTATAGAGCACCATTATGTCAGATTGGAACTCCCACATCTATGTCTGGTAACTTTGGTTCCCTCAAGGTACCAAGAACCTCTTCCTCAACTGCAGTTACCAAAATCAGCGCAGGGGGTATCTTTCATATGTAGTGAGAGGACTGAAACTACCCAACTCATGTCTGCAAGTCGCTCTCCAAGCCAAGGTGACTTCTTGATCTGCAGTCTCCTGGTTGCCTCCTAAGCATCCTAACATCAGCCATAAAATCTCCTCATTTGATGATTCTTGATACAGCCCGGAAATGCTAACTTATAACATATGCTTAGAGTTTTGCATTTGGCTTGGTACTTTGTTGTTTGTTTCCTGTAATTATGAAGGATTCCAGTGAGCAGTCTATTTGTTTTCTCTCCTGGAACTCTGGCGCACTGTTCCAAACGGGGACAGTTGAGGAGTGCATGTGGAGTGCAGGTCTCCAAATTGTAAAGGATTCTAAGTGCTTCACAAGGATGTTACCTGGATTTTAGCACCCATCAGAGAGGCCCTGTAACTGCAGACGTTGGCACTCATCTTCAAGGTTACAGGAGCTGTATGGCTCATTTCTTCTCTTTCTATCATCTCTTCCATTGTTGATTTGCAAACTAATAAAACTAGATGAGTGGGAAAATAAATTTAATTTGACTAGTTCCGTGCCAATGTGGCTCGAAACAAATTTTCAAATGTTGTACTGACACATTCTGTCCCACGAAATAATCACTGTCTCTATTCAAACTGGGAGAAGAGAAAATCTGCCATAGCCGTCAATTATGAAAATTAATATCTCAATTTCTTTGAATTAAACATCAAAAGACTAGATGCTAAAAAAGCCAACAATTCCTTCCATATCATCTTTATAAAACTGCAACTCTGGATAATACATTTCTGTGTGTTTGCTGATTGCTAAAGTCACTGTCATCAAGTTTTGACATAAAATACTTCAGGCACCCAATTTAGAAAACAAATAGCCATTAACTGTCCAGAATGTCTCTTGCTATCGATGTCTTAATAACAGAATAATGTTAATGTGTTTCTCTCTGCCTCCTTCTCAAAAAAATTAGACAGCTCAAGGTGTTTTTATTCATTTTTGCAAATATATTTCTCCATTCTGTCAAAAAGAGAAACATAATTCAACTGAAGTGTATCATAACTGAGCTTCCTTATGATACATTATGTGACAAGCAGTAAATAAAATGAACTTTTTATGAATACATTATGCGTGGGATATGTTCACAGGGTTGCATATAAAGAGTATTTTAATAACGTACATTTTTCTAGGTAACCAAAAGCACGTTGCTATTTTGGTAATGCCTGAACTGAATATAAAACAATTTTAAAGTGTCCTAGTACAAATTCAGTAGGCCCAGCACCTGAAATATTGACATGCCAACACAGTAAACAGGGTTTGGAAAATTATTCCTTCAGGAAATTATATCAGCCACTACAGACATTTTTTTCAAAACTACTTGATATATTTAATACTCTATGAATTGAATTTCTGCTTTAATGTCAGTTACTTTAAATGATGTCGATCACTTCATACTCTTTAGATAATTAACACACAATTATTATTTTACTAAGCTATATAAAATAACGTATTTTGTACAATCAACTTATTAATCATATGAGTGGCTTGGAAACAACAGAGCAGCAAATGTTATAATTTAGCAAAGGAAGTGTCAAAACAAAAAGTATCCATCATGTTAAATTGCTTCCAGCATAATGCCATATCTTAAGGCTGTCTATAAATTTTATGTGAAGAATAAGTTTAATTTTACCAAAAGATAAAATACACTATTATAGAGACCTGAAATAAAACCACCTAATTGCTAATAGTAGCTATATTTTGGAAAACAGATGCTCTTTCTAACGTTTCTTTTTTTCTATGTAATGTTTTTTTATAATTTCTAAATAATGTTTACTACTATATAGATATAGTGTCACATCATTAGGACTAATCATAAAACTACACCTGTTTAACAGAATAATAGTAGGAGATTCCCTCTTAGGACTACAGCCTACTTAGCAATCTATTCTTGGTCCCAGTAACACGGTTAGAAACAAATGCCTCTAGGAGAGTGGACCTTATGTCCAAGAGAGGGGGGTTGGCAGTTCCCATGTCATTTGTGCTGCTGTCAAACCAGAGGGCACGTCTTGTCAGACCAGTCCTTTTGTGGCTCTCGGGTTTCACATCCGGGAAAGTCTGGTGAGTGCTTTTCTCTTCCAGCAACATGCTTAGTACCTCCCAGAACTGTGGAAGCTCACAGGTAAGGAAGAAGCTCCCAAGTTAGTTCCAGCTTCATATATATCCATAGCCTTTGGCTCAAATCTGTGATATTTCCAGCAATCGGCTCTTACTGTCAAGTTCTAGAGAGTAACCAAGGGGGTTGGCAATACCTTGTCATGCTTTGGGGTTTATGGAACCGCACTGACCAACAATTCTAAAAGAGTTGACACGTCCCTAACAGTGGGCTTTTATTTGTCAAGAAAACAATTATCTTCAGAAAAATAATGTATCAAATAAATATCGCTTGAGTGCCTCCTGGGTGCCTGGCATTATCATAAGCATATGGTAAACAGTAGGAAATAAAATTCAGTGGAGTTAGTGCGTCTGGGAAGTTATGGCCTGGAGCTTGGAGAGCCACAGGAAGAGGTTTCCAAGATGACCTCAGAGAAGGAGCCTCAAATCTAGGCTTGAGGCTTTGATGGAACAAGAACATGAACTTGGGGGGTGGGGGAGCAGCTACAGGACTTTAAGAAAAGGAGTGTTGTGATCAAATTAACTTTAAAGAGGCATCCTGTCTGCTGTGAGCAGAATAGACAGGACAGATGGTGGGAGATGTGGGAGAAAGCCAGAAGATAGTTAGAGATTTGAGGAGAAATAAAGGTCATTTAAATCATAATGGCATCAGCAGGGCAGTAAGACAGAGTCAGATAAACATGGGAAGGACTGGAGACTGTTCAAAATAAAGCTGAGTCCTTGCACATTTAATCTATGAAAGGTCAGATGTCTAAACACTAAATGTCCAAATTTCCTATGTTAATGGTCTTAGTTTTAAAAGGGTTTTTTTTTTTGCAGAAAAATAATTATAGGTTAAATTTTTATTTTCTTAGGACAGAACTAAGAAAATTGCTCTTGGATTCTGCATACTTCAATTTAGGCCACTTATTTTATTTCCAACACTGCAATTCCTTTTTCCCAATCCTTGAAGAATTATTTTCATGCATCCAGTAAATACACACATTTTCTGAAAGACGATAGAGTCATCCTTCAAACATTCTAGTTTTTTAAAATGAGGAAGTAGATTTATTACATCTGAATTAAAGTACTTTTCTTGTTTTTAAAAAGGTAGGCTGAGCACATGGCCACATGATGGCTATATGGGAAGTCCATCTCAAAAGTAGCTTAAGTCCCTACTCCTTCAGAAACCAGTTCTAAAGGTTTTTTTTTTAAGTCATATTTGTAAAAGTCCATGGTTTTAACTCCATTTCCAAAATGTAGAATACTGGTTCCAAAGTTATTCAGGCTTTAAAGCAGATCTGAAGCCCGTGGAGTCTCTGTTCACCTCCAGTTAATGTGTGACCTTGAACCAGTGACCTACATGCTGCAGCCTACTTTCTCAAGTGTAATGTAGCACAACCATCAGAAATCAGTGTAAGCCGGGCGTGGTGGCTCACGCCTTTAATCCCCAGCACTTGCAAGGCAGAGGCAGGCGGATTTCTGAGTTCAAGGCCAGCCTGGTCTACAGAGTGAGTTCCAGGACAGCCAGGGCTACACAGAGAAACCCTGTCTCGAAAAAACAAACAAACAAACAAACAAACAAACAAAGAAATCAGTGTCATTGTCGAAGAATTTATTTGATACAGAGAGCACACATTAAAATAAGCATTTGATGATTATTAACTACTACCAATATCCCAATATCCCTCATATTTCCTGAAAAGCTTTGACTCCTATCTATATTTTCTTCTATAATCTATATTTTCTTCTATAATCTATATTTTCTTCTATAATCTCCTGAGACTCATTACATTTTCATAAATTCTCATTTTTTTAAACAGGCACCTTATATGAACGCTGTTGTTGTCATAAGAGGCATAAAAATAGCCTCCAAAGATGGTCCACTTAGTGCAATTAAGTTACTACAATAAAAATCCATAGAGGCTGCATAGCTTATGAATGGTGTGAGTGTGGTACAGACACTTACAGAGGCTGGGAAGCTCTCAGTCAGGTCACCATTGGGCTCTGAGTCTGCTGACAGCCTCCTCCTTACAGACAGGGGCTTCTGTGTTGTCTTAGTTAGGGTTGTACTGCTGTGAACATATACCATGACAAGATTTAATTGGGCCTGGCTGACAGGTTCAGAGGTTCGGTTCATTATCAAGGCAGGGAGCATGGCAGTGTCCAGGCAGACTTGGGACAAGAAGAGCTGAGAGTTCAACATCTTCATCTGAAGGCCACTAAAAGACCAGCTTATAGGCGACTAGGATGAGGGTCTTAAAACCCATGCCCATAGTGACACACCTACTCCAATAGGGCCACACTCCTAATAGTGCCACCCCCTGGTATATTCAAACCACCACATGTGTCTTCTCACAGCAAAAAGAACTTAGAGCCTTCTTCAAGTCTACTTAATAAAGACACTTATCTCCCCACTGAGGGCAGACCGTTATGATCTGACCATATCTCCAAACTGACTATATCTCGTAATACCATCACCTGGACTTTGACATCTGAATTTAGGGAGACACCAACATTCAGACCAGAGCAACCACAGTACTGTGAACCCCCAGGTCTTGATGATTACATACTTGCAAGGCCAAAGGACCTTGCAGAGATGATTAAGGTGCAGGACCTCCCTACAGTGGGGACATGGACTAGTTATGCAACAGTTTGGTCTAATCACTGAACGGTCTTATAAAGAAGAGAGACTTTTTAGCTGCTATCAGAAAACCAGTGAAGGCACACTGTAAAAGGGTCTTCTTGGGTTCTGTTGTTGTTGTTGTTGTTGTTTACCTCTTTGCTCTCTTTGATCACAGACAAAGGAGGCCACAAGTCAGGAGAAAAGGCATTTCCAGAGAGGATCAACTAAGATGGCAAAAGCCACTCTAAAGTTGACAGCAGCATCCTCTAGACTGGGGACCCAGATGGAACAAACAGGAGGGAGGCATATTTAAGTACCACATCACAAGCATCCTCTTTCTCACTCTCTCTCTCACTCTCCTCCCATCATGAGGGACTGAAACCAGGGACCCAAATGAACCCTTCCCACTTTGTCTGAGCCACAGGAAAGCTAACACGCCAAGCAATCCCACCCCACAAGGATTTTTCTCTTCAATAATTAAAACATCTGCCTAGGCAATGCTTCGTTTGTATAGCCACAGCATCTTCACTAATAATAGCCTCAGATAGAAAATACCTAAATGTTCCTTGACAAATGAACACACGGTGTTCACAATACGTCTACACTGTGGCATGCTGCTCGCCCATGGGAAGGAATGACTCAACTGGGGGGCTCTTGAAATCATACCGCTGAGCAAAGGAAGCCAGATGAAGAGGATGTCAGGCAGCATGAAACGTGCACAAAGGCAGTCTACGTGGAGGGGAAGCAGACCAGCAAGTGGAGATGAGCTGTAACCAGAAAGGGACACAAGGAAGGGCTTTAGAGATGGGAGTGTGCTGTATCTTCCTTGTGTGGGTGTCCCCTGGAGTACACTTCTGTCAAAATTCATTGAACTGCACAGTTTAGCATGCTTTTAAATTATACAAAGGGGAACAAAAGGAGAAGTACTAAAGTTGAGTAAATGGCTGTGAATAAATTAGAGAGTGGGACTGGGAAAGAGGGACATTTTCATTAACGCATCTCACACCATTTGCACCTTCGCTTTCCATAAAAACATCACTCATCTCCTCCATCTGAAAACTTCATTTTAATGACAGGGTTTCAGGTCAGGAAGCAGAAGCTGATGCAGAGGCCATGGAGGGATGTTTCTTACTGGTTTGCTTCCCTTGGCTTGCTCAGTTTGCTTTCTTATAGAACCCAGGATTACCAGCCCAGGGATGGCACCACCCACAATGGGTCCTCCCCACCTTGATCACTAATTGAAAAAATGCCCACAGCTGGATCTCATGGAGGCATTTCCTCAAGGGAGGCTCCTTTCTCTGTGATAACTCCAGCTTGTGTCAAGTTGATACACAATACCAGCCAGTGCAATGACCCTCACTCCCTCGGGCACCATATCATTTCCCTTGTCTGAGACTCTTATTTTGTTGTTGTTGTTGTTGTTGTTGTTGTTGTCGGTGGTGGTGGTGGTGGTGGTGGTGGTGGTGGTGGTGGTGGTGGTTGGGGCAGGGAGTGGGTTATGGTTTTGTGGATTTATTTTTTCCAAAAGTTATTTTTTATGCACATCTTCTCCCAGTCCTGCCCTTACAAACTCTCCCCACCACTACCTCATCCCCTTCTCCTCAGAGAAGGGGAAGCCCCCTTGGATCATCTAATCCCTGGGACATCTAGTCCCAGCAGGACTAGGCACCTCCACTTCCATTGAGGTCCAACCAGGCAGTCGAGGTAGAGAAAGAAGAGCCAATGGCAAACAGGAAAGTCAGAGACCACTCCTGCTAAAACAATGCTGTGCACGAAAAGAATTTCTGGAGGTATCACTATCCCTAACTTCAAACTATACTACAGAGCAATCGTGATTTTAAAAAAAAAAGCTGCATGTTATTTGGTATTTGCATTGAAACAGACAGGTTGATCAATGGAATAGAATTGAAGGCCCAGAAATAAAACCACACACCTACAGACCCCCGTACTCTAGTTAAGGGAGGTGACTGCATGACATTTGTTCCTGACTGCTTAGGTCTTATTAGTATAGGAACTCTGCAAATTTTATACAAAGCATAAGAAAGTGTTTAAGTGGTTTTTTTTTTTCTGATTTGTACTAAACTGGAACTTAAAAATATCTGCCTGTATTGTTAAGCACCTTCCTTCTGTGAGCTCTTGATCCTTCCCATCGGATGAGTGACATGGGATCACATACTCACAACACCAGGGTATCTGACTTTAGTCTGCCCTCTTCATTTCCACCCTCCCTACCCGAGATGATTTTTTTGTAATGGAAAGAAAATCCTGTCCTTCTCAATTTTAGGCTTCTTCATTGTGTTTCTGGCTATTGAGGCACTTCGGATGATCCTCTTATGAAGCATGTGATATTTAATGTGTGCATGGTTTTCCTACCTGCCGAATACATTCTTCTGTGATATAGAGAATATGAAACTAACCCCTATGTTCCAGGATTAGAGTGAAGGTTAAAAATAATAAAGAAAAATAACTGCTGGAAACATATTCAACTATCAAAAGTGAGCAAATATTAAATTTGTCAGAATGTCTCTTTTTAAAACTTTTATTAAGGCTGGAGAGATGGCTCAGTGGGAAAGAGCACCTGCTGCTCTTCCAAAGAACATGAGTTCAGCCCTCAGAACCTACATGTAGTTGTTTAGAACCTCCTAGAGCTCCAGCTGAGGGGGATCCAAGGCCTTCATGGGCAACCTCACACCAGCACACACACACACACACACACACACACACACACACACACACTTTAAAACTGTCTAGCTCCTATGAGAAATAGGTGTTGAATAACATAGGAAACAGTGAGAAGATGTTTCTCAGTGGTCATCACAATCATTAAAAATGAGAGTCATCAGATGGAAAGAAATAAGTGAATTAGAGATAAAGTCCGCTGCTCTCAAGTACTGTGCTACATTACTTCCAAATAAATAAATAAATAAATAAATAAATAAATAAATGCCCTACATTTTTCACTGACCCCAAATCTTAATGTCTACTTGGGTTATTAAAGTCAGGCTAAATGTATTAACATTCTAACAAAGAAAGTTCCCTTAATATAATCAGGGACATGATGGAAAGATGGAACAAAGATAAATATTACTCCCCAAAACTTAAAATGTAAACTAAGCCCCACGTGGTCAAAATTATTGGTCTAAGTTCCTGCACCAGTAAACAGTGTCGCTGAACCTCTCATGCACTATAAAAGTATCTCAATGATGATATCTGCATGGCAGCAACCTACTGGTTGGAGCTGATTTGGGGAAATAGAGAACTAAATCTATGCATCCTATTCTCAGAACTCTTCAGTGAGCAAGCTATAAGACAAGGAGCCGTAATTCCCAGACTGCGACACCGCTGAGAAGAACAAGCTGTTAGGTCTGGCTGCAGCTCAGAAGGGTCAAGCTGGACTTGATCATGCCCTATCACAGAAAGACCTAGTTGAGTGACACGTGATGTCTGGTGAGTGGGATTCCAGATTCAGGTAGGATCTTTGTTAGGATTTTCATTGCTTTTAAGAGACACTATGATCAAGGCAACTCTTGTAAAGGCTAACATTTGATTGGGACTGGTTTACAGTTTCAGAGGTTTAGTCCATTATCGTCATGGTGAGAAGCATGGCAACATCCTGGCAGGCTGGAGGAGCAAAGAGTTCAACATCAGCGGGGCGTGGTGGCCCATGCCTTTAATCCCAGCACTCGGGAGGCAAAGGCAGGCGGATTTCTGAGTTCGAGGCCATCCTGGTCTACAAACTGAGTTCCAGGGCAGCCAGGGCTATACAGAGAAACACTGTCTCGAAAAACAAAAAAAGCCGGGCGTGGTGGCGCACGCCTTTAATCCCAGCACTTGGGAGGCAGAGGCAGGAGGATTTCTGAGTTCGAGGCCAGCCTGGTCTACAAAGTGAGTTCCAGGACAGAAAGGGCTATAAAGAGAAACCCTGTCTCCAAAAACCAAAAAAAAAACAAAAACAAAAACAAAAAAAACAACAACAACAAAAAAAGAGTTCAACATCTTGACCTGATGGCAGCCAAGAGAGGACTCTCTTCTGCACTGAGCGGAACCTAGAAGACATCAAAGCCCACCTACATAGTGATATACTTCCTCCAATAAGGTCTCATCTCCTCCTCCAAGGCCACACCTCCTCCAGTAAAGCCACACCTCCTCCGATAAAGCCACACCTCCTCCGATAAAGCCACACCTCCTCCAATAAAGCCACATTTCCTCCAATAAGGCCACACTTCCTAATAGTGACACTCCCTATGACCAAGAACTGAAACACAGGAATCTATGTGGGACAAACCTATTCAAACCACCACAGGTACCATTATTTTTAGTCTCCTGTCGTATTTCAGCTAGAGAAAGATAAGAATATCAAGTAAATCCGTGGTGTGGTAATAGGGATGGATTTCTTGGCCTGGGGAGATCATGGCATTAGGTTTGTACCATGAAGAGGGAAAGTGGCTTCTGTCAGTATTCTGATTTCATACTCTGTTTACTGAGAGGATTCTGAACTTCTAAGTGAAATTCTGATGGGTGGAGTCAATTAACACCCCTGCAAGGTCTACAGAAGAAGAAGCCATACTCAGTGCCAGCACCAGCGCCAGAAAACAAAGTATCTGCCCTATTTAAAGCCAAACAAAAATCAGAAGCCATTGGCACTGGCTACTTTTCATCCTAGTTATAGAAAAAAAAATGGAAATCTAACAAGGCCACCAAGAAGTGAGTAACACTGAACTTAGGACATAGGCAACCTGGCAGTGACCTGAGAGGCAATATTTTACACAAAGAAACAAAGTTGTTCTTACTGAGAACACTTACATCCTAGTATACATTTCCTGCAAATTTCATCAGCAATTGTTAAGTGTATTTGGAATTCCTGTTGTATTTACACAATATGGCAGACAAATATTTACACAATATTTGCACACAAAGATGCATATTATTAAGAACTTTTTAATCTAGTAAAGAAATGCCCTTCTTTTCTTCATTTTGTATTGGAAAATGAATTGGAATTTAAGCCAGTTTTGATTATCTTCCATTTTTCAGAAACGTCAGGTCAGTCCACAGGGATTCATTTTATGCAACAGGAAATAAAATGTTCTCTCTCTCTCTCTCTCTCTCTCTCTCGCTCGCTCGCTCACTCTCGCTCTTGCTCTGTGTGTGTGTATGAGAGAGAGAGAGTGAGAGAGAGAGAGAACATGAATGATGAAGGTGAAGGTCAGAAGGTAACTTCAGGAGTTGGTCTTCAGCTTCCACCTTGTTGAGGAAGGATCTCTCTACAGTGCACACCAGGCTAGCTGGACCTGGACCGTCCTATTAGAAGCTTCTCCTGCCTCCCTCTCATCTCTGGGAGGACTGCTACAGTCCTCCAGCCCTGCTTATGATGCCTGCCACAACATCTGTTTGTTTGTTTTTTATCTGACTTTAATTTTTACTATTGGTTCTAGATCACGCATAGATGTCATGCTTAAACAGCAAGCACCTGTACATCCTGAGCCATCTCCATCTCTTATTGCTATGATTTTTATGTCAAGGAAACACAATTATTTATGTATCTTTGAAACCCATATCACATAATTTGAGTATTTTTTAATTAGAAAAATATTAATGTGAGATGATAGAATGATATAGCATTCTTCTGTTTAGAGTATCTTTCATCCAAGATTGTTTTTACGTTTGATGAATATGAATGATTAAAAATTATATAATGTTGGGGAAATAGAATTAAAAACTAAATTGGGGGCAGAAAGACGAGTAAAATAATAAGTGTTTTCTTTATTATATTGATGGGGAATCTCAAGATCAGGAAAAATTTAGTTGCCTTAAACTAAAACTTTATATTACGTTTATTCATCGTGAGTGGTCTTGGCTTCTGTTCTTAAGATTCTTATGTTTGCCTTTCTCCATCTGGTAATCTCTAGAGTTAGTTGTTATAGATGTCTCTGGTTGGAGCTTGTTGCTCCTGATATTCTGTTAGCTTCTGTCAGCTGTCCTGGGAGTCCAGCTCTCTCCTGAGTCTCAGTGGTCAGAGTTGTCTCTGCAGGCAAGCTTTACTCTTGCAGGGAAGGTGCACAGAGGTCTGGTGTTCAGACCTGCCTCTTGGCTAAAGATGAAGGCCCAATACAGGGCCTGTCCCAGAAGATGGGTTGCCTTTGCAGACTGCTCGCTCACCTGCACAAACTGGTCTCTGAGTGACCCAGGACCCAAGATGTCTCCCTCACCTGCTCCTGCAGGCAGAGCCCTACTGGGTGGACACCTCTTCTCTGGTGGGGAAGGTGTCCACATGTCTGGAGCCTGAAACCCACTCACGATCACCAGAACCCAGCACTCCCACCTCAGCCAGTCCTGGATACCCCAACACACCCAAAAGGCAAGACTCGGATTTAAAATCATATCTCATGATGCTGGTAGAGGACATTAAGAAGGACTTTAATAACTCACTTAAAGAAATACAAGAGAACACTGCTAAAGAGGTAAAAGACCTTAAAGAGGAAACACAAAAATCCCTTAAAGAACTACAGGAAAGCACAACCAAAGAGGTGATGGAATTGAACAAAACTATCAAAGACCTAGAAAGGGAAGTAGAAACAGTAAAGAAAACCCAAAGTGAGACAACTCTGGAGATAGAAACCCTAGGAAAGAAATCAGGAATCATACACATTGCACCTCACACAATAATAGTGGGAGACTTCAACACCCCACTCTCATTAATGGACAGATCCTGGAAACAGAAACTAAACAGAGACACATGAACACTAACAGAAGTTATGAAACAAATGGATTTAATAGATATCTACAGAACATTTTATCCTAAAACAAAAGGATATACCTTCTTCTCAGCGCCACATGGTACCTCCTCCAAGATTGACCATATAATTGGTCACAAAACAGGCCTCCACAAATACAAAAATACTGAAATTATCCCATGCATCCTATATGACCACCATGGACTAAGGCTGATTTTTAATAACAACATAAATAACAGAAAGCCAACATTCACATGGAAACTGAACAACACTCGACTCAATGGTTCCTTGGTCAAGGATGAAATAAAAAAAAGAAATTAAAGATTTTCTAGAGTTTAATGAAAATGAAGCCACAACATACCCAAACTTATGGGACACAATGAAGGCAGTCCTAAGAGGAAAACTCATAGCCCTGAGTGCCTCCAAAAAGAAATGAGAGAAAGCATACACTAGCAGCCTGACAGCACACCTAGAAGCTTGGAAGCAAATTCACCCAAGAGGATTAGACAGCAGGAAATAATCAAACTCAGAGCTGAAATCAACCAAGTGGAAACAAAAAGAACTATTCACAGAATCAACCAAACCAGGAGCTGGTTCTTTAAGGAAATCAACAAGATAGATAAACCCTTAGCCAGACTAACTAGAGGGCACAAGGACCATATCCTAATTAACAAAATCAGAAATGAAAAAGGAGACATAACAACAGAACCTGAGGCAATCCAAAACATAATCAGATCCTACTACAAAAGGCTATACTCAACAAAGCTAGAAAACATGGAGGAAATGGACAATTTCCTAGACAGATAACCAGGTACCAAAGTTAAACCAGGATCAGATTAAGTATCTAAACAGTCCCATTTCCCCTAAAGAAATAGAAGCAGTCATCAATAATCTCCCAACCAAAAAAAGCCCAGGACCAGATGGGTTTAGTGCAGAGTTCTATCAGACCTTCAAAGAAGACCTAATTCCAACTTTCCTCAAACTATTCCACAAAATAGAAACTGAAGGTACTCTACCCAATTCATTCTTTGAAGCCACAATTACTCTGATTCCTAAACCACACAAAGATCCAACAAAGAAAGAGAACTTCAGACCAATTTCCCTTATGAATATCAATGCAAAATTACTCAGTAAAATCCTTGCAAATTGAATCTAAAAATACTCAATAAAATCCTCACAAAACGATCATTCATCATGACCAAGTAGGCTTCCTCCCATGGATGCAGGGATGGTTTAATATATGGAAATCTATCAACATAATCCACTATATATAAACAAACTCAAAGACAAAAACCACATGATCATCTCATTAGATGCTGAGAAAGCATTTAATAAAATCCAACACTCTTTCATTATAAAAGTCTTGGAAAGGTCAGGAATTCAAGGACCATACCTAAACATAAGATCTCCCATGCTCATGGATTGGAAGGATTAATATAGTCAAAATGGCTATCCTGCCGAAAGCAATCTACAGATTCAATGTAATCCCCATCAAAGTTCCAACTCAATTCTTCACAAAGTTAGAAAGGGCAATCTGAAAATCCATCTTCAATAATAAAAAATTTAGGAGAGAAAAAACTATTCTCATCAATAAAAGAACCTCTGGGGGAATCACTATGCCTGACATTAAGCTGTACTACAGAGCAATTGTGATTAAAAAAAAAGCTGCATGGTACTGGTACAGCTACAGACAGGTAGATCAATAGAATAGAATTGAAGACCCAGAAATGAACCCACACACCTATGGTCACTGGATCTTTGACAAGGGAGCTAAACCATCCAGTGGAAAAAAGACAGCATTTTCAACAAATGGTGCTGGCACAACTGGCCGTTATCATGTAGAAGAATGCGAATTGGTCCATTCTTATCTCCTTGTACAAAACCTAAGTCTAAGTGGATCAAAGACCTCCACATAAAACCAGAGACACTGAAATTTATAGAGGAGAAAGTGGGGAAAAGCTTCAAAGATATGAGCACAGAGAAAAAATTCCTAAATAGAACAGCAATGGCTTGTGCTGTAAGATCAAGAATTGACAAATAGGACCTCATAAAATTGCAAAGCTTCTGTAGGGCAAAAGACACTGTCAATAAGACAAAAAGGCCACCAACAGATTGGGAAAGGATTTTTACCAATCATAAATCTGATAGGGGACTAATATCCAATATATACAAAGAGCTCAAGAAGCTGGACTCCAGAAAATCAAATAACCCCATTAAAAAAATGGGGTACAGAGCTAAACAAAGAATTCTCAACTAAGTAATACCGATTGGCTGAGAACCACCTGAAAAAATGTTCAACATCCTTAATCATCAGGGAAATGCAAATTAAAACAGCCTTGAGATTCTACCTCACACCAGGCAGAATGGCTAAGATCAAAAATTCAGGTGACAGCAGATGCTGGTGAGGATGTGGAGAAAGAGGAACACTTCTCCATTGCTGGTGGGATTGCAAGCTTATACACTCACTCTGGAAATCAGTCTGGCTGTTCCTCAGAAAATTGGACTTAGTACTACCGGAGGATCCAGCAATACCTCTCCTGGGCATATACCCAGAAGATGTTCCAACTGGTAATAAGGACACATGTTCCACTATGTTCATAGCAGCCTTATTTATAATAGCCAGAAGCTGGAAAGAACCCAGATGTCCCTCAACAGAGGAATGGATACAGAAAATGTGGTACATTTACACAATGGAGTACTACTCTGCTATTAAAAACAATGAATTTATGAAATTCTTGGGCAAATGGATATATCTGGAGCATATCATCCTTAGTGAGGTAACCCAATCACAAAAGAAGTCACTAGATATGCAGTCACTGATAAGTGGATATTAGCCCAGAAACTTAGAATACCCAAGATACAATTTGCAAAACACAAGAAAATCAATAAGAAGGAAGACCAGCATGTGGATACTTCATTCCTCCTTAGAATAGGGAACAAAATACCCATGAAAAGAGTTACAGAGACAAAGTTTGGAGCTAAGATGAAAGGATGGACTATCCAGAGACTACCTCACCTGGGAATCCATCCCATAATCAGCCACCAAACCCAGACACTATTGCATATGCCAGCAAGAGTTTGCTGCAGGGACCCTAGTATAGCTGTCTTGTATGAGGCTATGCCAGTGCCTGGGATGTGGATGCTCACAGTCATCTATAGGATGGAACACAGGGCCCCCAATGGAGGAGCTAGAGAAAGTACCCAAGGAGCTGAAGGGGTCTGCAACCCTATAATAGGAACAACAATATGATTTAACAACAACCCCCAGAGCTCGTGTCTCTAGGTGCATATGTAGCAGAAGATGGCTTAGTCAGCCATCATTGGGAAGAGAGGCCCCTTAGTATTGCAAACTTTATCTACCCCAATACAGGGGAATGCCAGGGCCAAGAAGTAAGAGTGGGTAGGTAGGGGAGCAGGGCAGGGGGAGGGTATAGGGTACTTTTGGTATAGCATTTGAAATGTAAATTAAGAAAATATCTAATAAATAATAAAAAAGAAACCAAAACAACAATAACAACAACAACAAAACTTTCAAACTGAATGCTTCTCCCTTTTCCTTCTTGTGCATCTCTCTTTTCTTCCTCCTGACTCCCTCTAACTCTCTATGGTTTTATCTTAACAATCAAATGTTCTCCTCCTGTCAACCAGTTGCTTGTTCAGCCTCATGGCCTATGGGTGACTTTATTTAATCCTGTTTACAATATTCAAGCAAAAAATCTCTGCGATTCAAGGTGTGTGCTAAGGCTGAGCCATAAGAAGACTAGAAATACTAGAAAGTTTCTTTCCAGTAAATAACACAACCTCAGGGTTCACAGTGTGATCAAATACCCTGCACTACATACATACATACATACATACATACATACATACATACATATCCTGTTGAAGGCAAATAATATGTCAGGAAGGATTACATAATACACCAAGAAGTCACTGTATTATAATTGCCTAATGAAATTCTGAGTCCTCTTATTTTCCCTCCTCTGCTTATATGTGTGCCAAATTGTTTTCTCATAAACATAAATTTTGCTTTTAGTTGATGAGAAAGTAAAAGCAGTAAACAAGTTTTTCCAAAAGAAAATAAAATAAAGTAAGTTGTTTCTTAAAATATTGAAAAATATTTCCTACGAATTTTTCATATAAACTTTCCCATCTGTGAGGAAAGAAGAGACCAGATTTCTAAATGACTCATTCGCACAGCTACTTACAACTCTGCTTTATTTAGGACAGATACATGTGTAAAGCACAATAGTGAGCTTTCATGAACCCTATGGCTATAGCTCAACATGTTCACCATTTTAACATGGAAGAAAAGCTAGGTGGCTGTTGGCATGATGAGTCAAAAGAAGTAGAGTCTCGGGGGCTGAGGCGATGAGTCACATCATGTGTGACAAAGCATCTTGTGAGTCACACAAGCATGGTTTCAGATGCGAGTCACACAAGCATGGATTCAGATGCAAGTCACACAATCATGGATTCAGATGAGAATAAGTGGGCTCTTTCCAGAATCTTCACTCCCTTCTGGGATACAAGAAATCATTGCTGCTTCTCCTTTTTAAAAGTTATTTTCTCAGTATCTTGCATCTTGATCTTGGCATAAGGACACACAGCTCTGTGTAACATCCTGAAAGGGTTCAGCCTCCATGCAAACAAGCTGCTACCTAGACTGACTTATCAGTCCCAGAGCTGATTATAAAACACCTGGAATCAGAAATAAAAATGGAAACATGGCATTCTGACAGCAGGCTGACAATTTTACTAAAGGAACCCAGGAAATAGAATGCCCAAGACATGGTCTCTGCTGAGAATTTTGCAGCCCACAATACTTGGGACATCTCAGCTTGGGATTCTGAGAAAAGTCTGTAGAATAAAAGATAGCAGATGCGTAGGGTCATCCATGTACAGGAACACATACACAAGCCCACCAGACTGGCACAACTTACTAGAAACCCGAGCCTACTTATTTGCCACACATTATTCTGGGCAAATTATTCCTCTCTATTTTTGTTTCTGTCTCTGCAACATTGTGATATTATTGCATGCATTAAGTCATTGTAAATATTTATGGATTTCTAGGGAGATATGGATACTTGATCATTGGTAACTGAGGACTGTGGTGTACAACTAAAGCCCCAGCTACTTAACATAATCACTTATGAACATGAGTTCTGGGATAACCTAGGCAACATAGACCTCACCAAAACCCAAAGAAACAAAATGTAGCAGTTATATAGCATTCCCATTGGACCACTCACTGAGACAGATCCAACGCTAAGAGCATGTGCGTTAGTTGAGAATAAGCTTGTGTAAGTAATTTGTAGGCGTAGACAAGAGTTTCTCTCTTTCATAGAGTCTTTCAGCAGTTTCATCCACGTATACTGAACCTACGTACCTGCCAAACATTTTTGTAAATGTATTATTTCCTGTATAAGAACTGAACTGTTTAAAACCCACAACTATTAAGCTTTTGATTAGTTACCACCCTGTCCTTTAGGCATATCTAGCTGATAAGGACAGATACCAGGAAATACGTTGTATTTTGTGAAAGTGCCACAACCATGTGTATTGCCTGTATCTCTGTGTTTGCCCAAAACCATTCTATGAGGAATGCAAGCGGGCAAATAATTTGATTCACGGGTTTATGAGAGTTTCCATGTATGTCCACATTAAGCATATAAAAGACTCTGAAGAGCTATTTGTAAGCATAGAAAATGGGTTTAGGTAATTCAAGTAAATGTTAGGATACGGATTAGGAAGAAAGGGAAGTTACCCACTCAGTCCAACCTAATAACTAGTGAGTTCTTCCTCC
The DNA here is from genome assembly GCA_902729485.2 of Mus minutoides. Taxonomy (NCBI): domain Eukaryota; kingdom Metazoa; phylum Chordata; class Mammalia; order Rodentia; family Muridae; genus Mus; species Mus minutoides. Next base: position 1,197,808 of record LR749971.1, on the reverse strand, counting down.
TGCCCTTCCTCACGGAGAGTTCAGTGCTGAAGCCACTAGGTGGAGCCAATCAAGGCAGGTTCCCATCTGAGCATTCCGCTGCGCCCCTGCATGATAAAAGACTTGTTCACTCCCTCTCTCTCTGTATCTATTTACCCCAGGACTCTTCCCATTGAATGAACTGAACTCTGAACTCTGCTCTATTGTGTCTAACCAATGTAGTCATTCTTCAGTGCATCTGCAACACACATTTTATTCTTCTTACCTTTCTTGGAACTTATTTGGCTCTCTCTCTCAACATAGCTCTTAGATGCTTGGAATATGCCCTGTCCCCAGATAGCAAGAAGCAGTCTGAAGAGAAAAGGTATGTGTGCTGACCTTGGTTTCCCCTGCAGGGCACGACCAAAAATTTAATAGGTATCTCTCAGTGATTTCTTGAAGGAAAAATATGAAAGATTATTTTATTTGGGTAATAAAAAGGAAATAAGTAGGACTTGAAATTAATAAACTCACTTACCAATTCAACATCTGCCAAGTTCTTGTGATGTGTCAGGTTTAGTGAAGCGAAAGCAGGGTGGGGGTGGGGGAACTAGCAGTGGAGACAGAGTGGAAGAGGCCACATAAATGTGTGGAGTTCAGCAGGGCTGGAAGGGGAGGTGGGGAAGAACAAGTTTTCATATCAGAGATGGGAAGTCTGTATAAGCATTTCTCATTTGCAATCCATCTCACTTGATGGCTACAAGCTGCAATTATGTATTATTTAGTTTGTCCCTTTCTATACATTGTTTATGTCAACCATCACAATAATACTATGACCTGAATAAAGGAACAAGTTTGATGAGATAAAAGACCCTTAAGCCTAGCACACCGCTTCACACCTGTAATTCCAGCACTCAGGAGACTAGCATGGGAGAATTAGAATGAGCTGAAGGCCAGCCTGGGCTACAATAAGACCCTGTCTTGGAGGGACGGGGAGATTATAAAACTTTCCAATCGTTACTGTCAAGGTTACCATTTACATTAGCAATGTATATGGCTAGAATTCAAATTTATTGCAGCATGCCTGTCGAGCACATAACTTCTGGGTCTCACAGTCACAGGTTCGTAGGTTGTAAAGAGGACATGGTATAGGTAAAAGTCCCATGGTATTAACAAATGGGAGAGCAATTCCAAATGACTTTGGAAGTCTCCGGAGAGAACGGGATGTGCATGTTCCCACGACTCCTACTTCTAGTCATCATACCAGATTCTTAACTTCCCCAGAGAAGGAGCAGATGATTCCCTTAGAGATAACCTGAAATGTCAGAAATGCCCAAATGATGGTAAAGTTTCCATGATACAAAGTTTCCAAGATACAAAGACGCCATAGCTTCTGGGCCTATATCGGATGAGTTACTCTTGTTTGGTGCAAAGAAATCAACCAACAAACCTTATCAGACTGAGGAACATTCTCCAAGACTAAACCACGAAAGGCGAAAGATCAGCAGTGACCTAAGAAGTGCTTTTCACTAACAAACATTAAAGAGCTAAGGCAAATAAGCAAAAAATATGATCTCTAGTAGGATCCTAGACTTAAAACATAAGGGCTTTAAGGAATTTTATTGACGCTTAATGAGTATTTGGATGCTGATTGCCTTAGATATTATTATTATTATTATTATTGAAATTGTAGGCACAATGACATAGCAGACAATATGGTAGTTTTTAAGAGGTGAATCTTGATCAGTGATATTCCTCAGCATCAACACAGATAAATGCCCGTGACGTGGGAAGAATGAAGGGGATCCACACACAAACCTTATGCCTCACGGGTGCTCCTTCTCTCTTCTTGGACTCTTGGTAGACCACATGAAGAAAATGTGTCATCTTAGACAAACACTGGAGCCCCTCGATTTAAAGAGATTTGCACACCAAGGGAAATATCTGCCACACTGTCACCAACCTGAGACATCCTAGTGAATCACCATTAATTAAAATATCCTGCTGTCTCTGGCCTTCATAAGCCCCAAGCCAATCTCTCACTCTCTCTCTCTCTTTTTTTATTTAACATCTGTGTGAAGGTCCAAAGAAGCAAATCTTGCTTAAAATTTTAAAACGAAGTAATTAGGAAACTAAGCAGAGAATTTCAAAGCCCTCTAATGGCTCCCTGAACCGCTTTGAAAGGCCTTGAATTTATAATGTTCTCGTGGCCTTTTATATAGGGATTGACGTTTTTAACACAACTTTCTAGTCATAATCTCTGTAAGAATGGGGCGAGGGGGGAAATTTGTACAAAAATCATTGAGCAGAAAACCTTGAGGAATTATCCACAGTTGAAATTCACTTGTGTTATTTCTCCCAAGAGCTCTCATGTACAAGAAAGGAGTGAGGTTGTGCCAAGAATTTTTTTTTTTAACTGTAAAACATTATGAAGCCAGTGTGGCTTACACGTGCAGACAACATCTGGTGCACTCAATAAAGAATGAAAGCCAGAAAGTCTGCTAAAGACTCAACATGGAAAGGCCAAACCTTTGATACTTAAATCATAGTTTCTTTTAATGATGATGAACTCTCTTTGCAGACTGGAACGTATAGTTTCTGATCATTATTTGTTAAATGCTACAAACAGTGGAAAGAATGAAAACCCTATTTTTCCTCCCTACAAGGGAATTCCTGTGAATTACTGAATTTCCACTTTATTCTGTGACTTTGAAATATATCTAAAAGCTAGTGTTCCTCTATTGCTATGTACATGATATTGGAATAATTTCTAAAATATGTCATGCTTCTATCATCTGCTTAAATCTAAAGTGATCTAACCACTTTTTTTTAAAGATTTATTTATTGTCATATGTAAGTACACTATAGCTGTCTTCAGACATACCAGAAGAGGGCTGTGAGCCACCATATGGTTGCTGTGAATTGAACTCAGGACCTCTAGAAGAGCAGTCAGTGCTCTTAACCAGTGAACCATCTCTCCAGCACCCAAGGTAACTCTTATAAGGACAACATTTAATTGGGGCTGGCTTAGAGGTTCAGAGGGTCAGTCCATTATCATCAAGGCAAGAACATGGCAGCATCCAGGCAAACATGGTGCAGGAGGAGCTGAGAGTTCTAGCTACATATTCATCTAAAGGCTGCTAGCAGAATACTGACTTCCAGGCAGCTAGGATGAGGGTCTTAAAGCCCACACCCACAGTGACACAACTACTCCAACAAGGCCACACCTAAGAGTGCCCCACCCTAAGCCAAGTATATTTAAACCATGACAACTTAGTCACTAATTTTCTTTTAAATACCATCCCCATTCAACTACTTTTAGCAAGAGATCATTCTGGAAAGATCTCTGAACCATAAGACCAAAGGAGCTCCTTTATGAATATATATTCCGGACAACAACCTCAAGCTGCTTCAAATGCACGGAAAGCCTATTTTATTTAGAGGTCTTCTTCCTTCTAAAGGCACCGTTAGTTTTCACCACAAAACATTTTCCCTCATACTCCTTTGCATATTCGCTTAACAGAGTGTCCTCTGGTCTTGTTTGAGCTTCCTTGTGATCATGTGATATTGTTTGATCAATACAGTGGGTATAGCTGCACTCAATTTCCTTTTATGAAAAATATCTGTACAGCCAGAAAATATGTGTGTCCTTTGTACACCATGATTAGCCTAGATGTTTGACTTCAAGTCACACATTGACCTCTGGGTTTATCACTTCAATCCAAAATATCAGGTTCTTACAGGACAAAGTATTTTATGTATAGAAGTCTCAGTGTCCCCAGTGTTGACAGAAGGCAGCTTTCATAATAGATCATATAGACCAGCCTACCATATTTGATTTGACTCACTTCGAGGTAAAACCTCCTGGATGTGTAACTAGAAGTTTCAGCTCATTTACTGCAAACTCAGTTGCCTCTTTCCCAGTGCAAATTTTGTCTAAGGTTGTTCTTGCATTAGTTGAGGTGCCAGTGTGGTTTCTGCCATGGTCTACGTCTGTTGTCCATACAGAATTAGTTACTGTTTGTAACTAATCAGCTTCAGCGTGTAGAACCTACCCTGTATCCCTGGGATGAAAACCGATTTGGATGTGCTGGAAGATCTTCTGAAGTGTACAATGATTTCGGTGGTGTCCCTCCCCCTCGTATTTTCTGGAAATGTTTGAGAAGCATGGGTGTTAGCTCTTCTCTGCACCTTTGATAAAACTCCATGGTGAGCTTCCTACTCACTGTATTAATTTCACTTATTTTACTTTGATAAGCCATGTGTACCTAGAAATTTATTCATCTCTTCTAGATTTTCTAGTTTTTTTAAATACATTTTTTAAATTTAATTTTATTTGTAATTCATTTTTATACGCCATATTCCATTTCCCACCCCTCCACTCCCATCCTCCAACTGCTCCACATCCCACACCTCCTCCCCACCCCCTTGTCTCCACATGGATGCCCCCAACCCCCACCCCATCTGACCTCTAAACTCCCTGGGCCCAGTCTCTTGAGGGTTAAGTATATCATCTCTGAATGAACATAGTCATGGGAGTCCTCTACTGTATGTGTGTTGGGGGCCTCATATCAGCTGGTGTATGCTGTCTGTTTGGTGGTCCAGTGTTTGACAGACCTCAGGGGTCCAGATTTATTAAGACTGCTAGTCCTCCTATAGGATCGTCCTTCTCCTCATCTTCTTTCAGCCTTCCCTAATTCAACAACAGTGGTCAACTGCTTCTGTCCATTGATTAGGTGCAAATATATGCATCTGACTCTTTCAGCTACTTGTTGGGTCTTTCAGATGACAGTCATGCTAGGTCCCTTTTTGTGAGCTCTCCACAGCCTCAGTAATAGTGTCAGGCCTTGGGACCTCCCCTTGACCTGGATTCCACTTTGGGCCTGTTGCTGGACCTTCTTTTCCTCAGGCTCCTCTCCATTTCCATCCCTGTAATTCTTTCAGACAGAAACAATTATGGGTCAGAGGTGTGACTGTGGGATGGCAACCCCACCCCTCACTTGATATCCTGTCTTTCTGCTGGAGATGGAAGGTCCCTCCCTGTGAGTCCTGGGAGTCTCTCACCTCCCAGGTCCCTGGGGTACTCTGAGGGTGCCCCCAACCTACTATTTACTGAGGTCGCCTGTTTCCATTCTTTCTGCAGGCCCTCAGGGCTTCAGTCCTTTTCCCTCACCCAATACCAGATCAGGTTCCCCTCTCCCCCACTACTGTTCCCCTACACCATCCACTTTCCCTCCCAAGTCCCTCCCTCCCTCCCCACTTATGATTGCTTTCTTCTCCCTCCCAAGTGGGACTGAGGCGTCCTCACTTGGGCACTTCTGCTTGTTGATCTTTTTGAGTTCTGTGGACTGTATCTTGTATATTCTGTATGGGTTTTTTTTGTTTGTTTGTTTGGTTGGTTGGTTGGTTGATTTGTTTTGTTTGGCTAATATCCACTTATTAGTGAGTACATCCCATGCATGTCCTTTTGGGTCTGAGTTACCTCACTCAGGATGATGTTTTCTAGTTCCATCCATTTGCCTGCAAAAGTCAGGATGTCCTCGTTCTTAATAGCTGAGTAGTATTCCATTGTGTAAACGAACCATTTTTAATGTTTCTCCCAATAATTCTCTATATTTCAGTGGTTTCCATAGGAGTCTCAACTTTTCATCCATAATTTTTCTTAACTTGGGTTTTCTCTTTCACTTATTCAGTTTGGCCTAATTATTTTAGGTCAATTTTGTGGTTTGTTTGGGGTTTTTTGATGACCAACTCCTTATTTGGTATATTTTATTTATTGTTCTTTTATCCTCCATTTAATCAATTTCTTTCCTTTTGAATTTTCATGTTAATAACCTTTAAGGCTTATGCACATTGTCAGGGTTTATTGTGAAATTTTCAAACAAAATGTTTTATTAGTTCTTCAACACCACCCCCACCCCAAGTGCTTTTCTTGTACCCGTCTGCATACCCTATGGCTTCCTTCTGTTTTCATATCTCCTGTTCTTGCAGGATATTTGACCACACTGTGAAATCTGAGATTGTGTTACTGAAAATACCTGTGGTGTGGCTCAGCCTTAGCACACACCTTTAATCCCTCTGGCTGGAATAAAGTCAAGCTCTTAGTACCCACTTTTAATCCCTAAGTTAGTTTGTAGATAGAAGCACTCATGTTTGACAGTGATGTCTCATTGAGTAGCAGAAAAAGTGAATCAGAGAAAGATTTGACAGAATTGGATATGCCCAACTTTCATGAGAGGAAAGGGAAGCTACTTAAGAGAGCAGCATGGAGAGAGAAGGAGGCAGTTTTACCAGGGGAATTTTACAAAAACAGGTTACAGACAGAGAACAAGCTAGACACAGGTGAAGACAGAACAAGCCAGAGAATGAGAAGGAGCCAGAAGATTAGAACATATTGCCAAAGTTAGTATGAGGCCAATCAGAGCACTTCAGGAGAAGCTGAAAGAGAAGCCAGACTGAATCAGTCAGCTTGGAGAGACGTTTGAGCCAGAACAGCTGAGTTGAACAGTTAGCCAGAGTTCAGAAAGAACTAGAAAGGAGTGAGCTTATTCAACAGTAAGCCTTAGAGGCTGAAGACATTCTGAGCCCAGATACGGTCTTATGGAGGTTCGAAGCTTCCAGCTTGGCAGACCGAGGAGAGAAGCTCCACAGAGAACTTCAGAAGAATAAAGGTTCTTCATCCATTTTGTTTCCTAGGCCTCCCTCCCTCAGCACCTCTATTCTCCTGTTTCATTGTCTCCATCTTAGTCTCATAACCTATACCCACACTCAACCCCATTTATATACATATAAATAATACAAGCTAGGATCTGCTTATGAAAGAAACATGCAGTTCTTGTCTTTTGGAATCTGAGTTATATTGTTTAGATGTAATATAGTACAGAAGCATCATTTTCCTGAAGATTTTATGGCCTATTTGTCTTTGCATATGACTAAAACCCCACTGTGTATACTTACCACATTTTCATTGCCCATCCATCTACTGGTGGATGTCTAACTGACTCGGTCCTTATTACTGTCAGTGATGAGCAGTGGACAGGGATGCATCTCTGTTGATACATTCCTGACGTGGACTATAGAGTCCTTTGACTGTAATCCCAGGGGTAGTGTAATCGGGTCTGTGGATGCTCTAGCTCTGCTTCTTGGGAAATACTCTTTACTGATTTCCAATGTGGCTTCAGTAGTTTACATTCCCACCATCCATGAATAAACATTCCTTGTTCCCCTTATGCTCAACGGCATCTTTTGCTGTCCTTTCTCACCATGACAGGCATTCTAAGGAAGGGTGATGTAATCTCACCGTTTTGATTAATACGGAAGACTTCACAAAACTGCATGTCATCCCTTCACATGGGCCATGCTAATCTTCATATCATTCCAATATTACTGTATGTGCTGCCAAAGCGTGCACCCTCACCGTATTCTTAATACACAGTACTTAATACACACACTTCTCTGGTGGTTAAAGAAAGGTCTCAAACACTTTATAAGTACTTATTGGCCATTTGTGTTTATTTTATTGAGATCTGTTTGTTCATTACATTAGATCATTTGTTGAGTGGCAGATTTAGAGGGGAGTGCTTAATTTTGACAATTCTTGATATATTTCAGATATTAACCTTGTCTGAAGCATACCTGTCAAAGCGTTTCCACCATTCTTTATACAGTCTGGGGTTTTTTCTACTTGATAAGTTTCCTTTGCTGTTTTGTTTTATTTCAAGGAGTCTTACTTGTTAATTATTGAGGCTGTTTTTCTGTGCTACCGTTGTTCTGCTCAGAAAATGTTTGCCTTACTATACTTACTATACATATTAATGTATGTGTGTGTGTGTGTGTGTGTGTGTGTGTGTGTGTGTGCACATGCATGCAAGTGTGTGTATCTTGAAATACATTCTCTGTTTTTCTCTAGAACAGTAGTCCTCAACCTTCCTAATGCTGTGGTCTGTTAATACAGTTCCTCATATTTCTCAAAAGGCCTCATGTTGTGGCCAACCCCAACCATAAAATTACTTTTGTTACAACTTCATAACTGTAATTTTGCTACTGTTATGAATCACAATGTAAAAAAATCTGTGTTTCTGATGATATTAGGTGTGCCCTGTGAAAGGGCATTTGACCTTCTCCTGCTCTAGAGGTTCTAGCATTTTGGGCTTTAAGTTAAGGTCCTTGATCCAGTTTAAATTGATTTTGGGCAAAGTGAGAGCTCTGGATCTATTTTCATTCTCCTTCAGTTAGATATCCAGCTTTTCCAGCACCTTTATTGATTAAGTTGTCTTTTCTCTAGTATAGTTTGTTTTGATACCTTCCTCAAAAAAATCAGGTAGCCATAGTTCTGTGTCTTTGTTTCCAGATCCTCTATTCAGTTCCACTTTTCTACTTATCTATTTCTGTGCCCTTATCATGCTGTCTTTGTTACTATGTCACAGTGGTATAATCTTAAATCAAGTGCTCCAGGTTTAATCCAAGAGTGTCTCAACCTCAAAAAGGCAACAACAGTACCAACCTTTCAGGGTTGACACACAAAACAGGACTGTATAAGCCTTTAGCACAGTGCCTACTACCAACTAAGGCTCAAACAATAATAGTTTCCCGACTGGTTAATAAAAAAATATGTCATTTACATATAAATAATTTGAGGGTGGAATCAGTGAGATGAAAACAAACTGGAGTATATGACATCACTTACAGGAGAATATGACGTCACTTACAGGAGTATATGATGTCACTTACAAGAGTATATGACATCACTTACAGGAGAATATGATGTCACTTACGGGAAGCAAACACTGCCAGCTGCAGAGCCTCCGATGACACGCGCTGAATGACAACTGCATCTCTGTTTACAGAATGATGAGAGGGCATTTGACCGGTTACTAGAGAGACATGGTCTCTGACTTCAGAGAAACCTTTTGAGCCTCTTTGCAGAAAACAATCAGTCCTATTTGTTCAACTCCCAGTTCTTGGAGGTATAATTCTTCACAGTTTTAGACACAAAGGCATAGCGGAGATCAAGTCATCGCCGATGAAATCCGAAAAATGCCGGGTTTGTGTTACTGTCTATGGCAGGAGGCAATGATTTGGTGCAAATACGACTCAGCTCGTTATTTCCATCTGTTGTTCCACCACAGTAACTGGGGCTTGTTTAAATGGGACTCCATTGTGAGTCCTCACCCAGCTGCATACTGTCCTCATAGCATTCATGAACTTGACTCTGGCTCCTCTGTGGGGCTGTGAGTTCATGAGAGACCATTTCTCTCCCAATGTGTTCTGTGGTTCAAGACTTAAATATCTTAACTAGACCTTCCCTTGTAAATCTGATTTCTACCATCTCCCTCATGCATGCTTCTAATATACTGACTTCTAAATTTCCCTTGGAAACTTGTGTTACATGGGTACATAGCCACATTATAAGTCAAGATACTCTGCATTGTTAGTTAAAAAAACCCAAATGCAAGCCAGCTTAAGGAGACTTCACTAGCTTAAACAAATGAAGCTATTCTGGGGTTCTAGCTTTAGGCGTGGCATGTCTTCATCATAGCGTTCGCTGTTCCTCCCATGGAGAGTTAGCCCTTCAATGCACCAGTGCAAGGTCCTATACACTCAATCTTTTTGTGTGAAATTCACATATTGATTTCGCTTTAGCAACTTTCCAGCCTTTCTCCGCAAAGAATCACACAGACTACGGTGTTTCAATTTGGAAATCTCTCTTTAGCACGATTTTAAACAAATCTGTTGCCTTTCACTCTCTCTCTCATTTTTTTAGTCACTTAGCAACTTCTCAGACAGGAAGCAGTGTTCCCAGTAGTTCTGGCAGACAATATCTGCAGACAGCCCCTCCTCAGCACAGGTCAGAACACTAGGGCAGTATCATCAGCCAAACCTGGGGCATGTCCCGCTGTGCCTTTGAGAGCTTCAGTCCTTGATGCTCAAATAACACTGGGGTTTGTCTTGAGATGGAGATTGGACGGATGATAAGACTGCTAGTGTATCCTACAGATTTTCAGGGAAATGAAGAGGTTCTCTAAGATGCATCTATAGAAAGTATTAAACCAAGTATGAAATGGAACACACACAGGTCTAACATATAGATGATAAAGGAATTTAGCACCATGGGTGGAGGAGCCTCTTGAACAGTCTTCCCAAGCCACCAAACACACATGGCCAAGTAAAGCCTCAATAGTTTTCTGCCTTCCTGTTTGTTTATATTCCATAGATACTGCCTTGTCTATCCTCTTAAAGCCCCACTTGAGAGCTAATAGTGACCAGTGTCCACCTACATGCTGACTCTTGGGTCTAAATACAGACCAAGAATTCTGTCTAGAATTCTACTCAAATTCAGTCAATGGTACAATAGGAATCCTTTCATCTCTGGAAGCTTTACATTATTCGTTTGGGGTTTACAGTGTCATATTTTCTTTAGTGGACATGGGGAGGGAAATTCAATCAGTATCTGAAGCAGGCAGAGTGTGCTACTAGCTTCTCGCTCACATTTCCTCGGCAGGAATGTCCTGTTTCATTGTCGGATTCGAACCATCATCACTCAGGGTGACTGGAAAGGCAGCAGTTAGGTTCATTCGAGTTCCCAGACAGATGTGCAGGGCCTAAGCCTGTGCTTGCAATATAACAAAGGCTTGACAGATGTCTAGAGAATTGTCTACTTGATCTCCTGCCCCAAATAGATGACATTATTTGATTCATTCTTTGTGCCCTCAAGCTCCTAGTCGGTAGCTTCAAGCAAAGGAAGATTTGTTGAACCTGTTACATAAAGGATGGAATCTCTCCAAATGCTTCAGTATTCCCCATTCGAAGGAGTGGGGAACGAACACTTAGCAGTAGTCATCATAATAGTCTCCAGGACCTCAAGCTTAATACTAAGAGTGGAAAAGGCAAACAGGGCATGTCTTCATGTTCTATCAAAAACGTATACAGGGCTAGTCAATGAAGTGTAAGCATTAGGACCTAGGTTGGAGCCTAGAGTTAATATGAATGCAGTCCTATGCCCCTGTGAGCCCAAGGCTGGAGACAAAGACAGGGGATTCCATCCCCAAAGCTCACTGGTAAACCAGCTGAATCTAGAAGCTCAAGATTCAGGGTGAGACTCTGTCCTCAAACTCAAGATAGAGTTCAATTGAAGACACCTCTCTTAGGGTTTTACTGCTATGAACAGACACCACAACCAAGACAACTCTTAAAAGAACAACATTTAGTTAGGGCTGGCTTCTAGGTTCAGAGGTTCAGTCCGTTATCATCAAGGCAGGAGCATAGCAGCATCCAGGCAGGCATGGTACAGAAGGAACTGAGAGTTCTACAACTTCATCTGAAGGCTGCTAGCAGAATTCTGGTGTCCAGGTAGCTAGGATGAGGGTCTTAAAGCCCATACCCACAGTGACACACGTACTCTAACAAAGCCACAACTAATTGTACCACTCCCTGGGCAAAGCATATATAAATCATTACAACACCCAACATTGACTTCTGTCCTCCACACATGCATGTACTATATGTACACATGTACTCAGAGACACATCCCCATGCACACGTGAACACATGCAAAAACACACAAGTACACACAAAAGCATAAGGGGTATCACTTAGATAGCTCATTGGCATTAAGTGTGTAGACTCAGAGCCAGTTTTCATAAACCTACTAATTTTTCAGTCTCAGAATAATAGGCAATGAAGGGGATGATTTAATAGAATATGTTTGCCATCATAGCATATTACGTCTTAACGTAGAGAGCTGGGCGACATGGTCAGCCTTTTAAAGAATCCCCAAACCCCAGCAGAGAGTTTTGTAAATTCCAAATTAGTGAAATTTTTATGAAGGTTAATAAGGCAACTGTCACCTATGAGCTTGCTGCCATTTTCCAGGACTGTTTTCAATGCTCTAATGGGGCAGTGGTTACAATGTTGCTTTGTTGGCAGTTCCTAGAACAAAGCTCACTAATCAGCGCTCAGTGAGTCAGTCATTCCCCACGCATTTGTATTCTGAATAAGTAGGACAAAATAAGGAAGAGACTACAGGATTTCACTGAATCCTGATGGAACTGCACATGTGGATACAGCCTGAATATGCATTAGAAAAGTTTCTAGTGTAAGAATACAACCTTCTCTTAAAGTTCAAAGATGTTTTGGGGCTTACTAGGAAAAAAAAAGACTTTGCTAACATCATCTGACCTACTTAAAGTAATACTTTGGTATCTGAATACAAACACGATGATCATATTTAAATTAACATACACATAGATTTGAAAATGAGTAGAAACTTGTTGCAAAAATCTACCAGTAACTTCAGTGGTTTGCAGTGAGACTCTGCTTTTGCTTCCTGAATGAAGACTGACTAGAGAGCTTCGGCAGGGCCTTTTGATCCAGGATCAGTTGGCTCAAAGTGAGGCTATGTGTGACTAAGCCTCAGGAAGTCCCTAAAATCCCAGAAAATGTGTTCAAAGCAGAACTCTTAACTTTGGCACTACTGAAATTTTGGACCAGATGATTCTTTATTGTGTGTGGGTGCGCCATTAGAGTGCTTAGCGTCACTCCTACCACTGATGTGACCAGCAGAGTTCCAGTCATGACTACCCAAAACCTCTCTAAGAGGCACAACATTCTCAGAGCACCACTGACTTAAGGAGAAGTCATTATCTCTTACCACTGACTTACAGAGAAGTCGTTATCTATTACCACTGACTTGAGGAGAAGTCATTATCTCTTACCAGGATCCAAACACATTAAAAACGGTGTGATCATGATCACTTCCTTGAAATTTTCCCACATTTTACCCCAAAATTCCCAGCCCATGCTGGAATTCACACCAGAGTAGTGGGTTTTCCCATTTGGTGTGTCTCCCTGAGAAATATGATACATAAGTATCAATACGTTAAGAAACTATGTTGCTTCGAGGCCAGCCTGGTCTACAGAGTGAGTTCCAGGACAGCCAGAGCTACACAGAGAAACTGTCTTGAAAAGAGAACGAGAGAGAGAGAGAGAGAGAGAGAGAGAGAGAGAGAGAGAGACTATGTTGCAAAATTTCCCAACTGCCAAAATGTTTAGTGACTATATCTAAAGATAAGAGTCTTAGTAACCTTTTAGGTTGGTTGACATCAAGGATTCCTTTTTTCCCATCTTGACTTGCCAGGGCCTGACTCATCTCACCTTCTCAAATCTGATTATGTTAAGTGTGACTCACACACTGGATTTGGGAGTGCATCTCCAAAGACTCCTGAGGAGAGAGTTCTGGAACTGCTTCTTGATGTCCTGATTTCCCAGACAACTTACTCTAGACCTATTGCCTCAGAGATCTACTTCAGAGGTGACTGAGGTCAGTAAGCTCCTGTTCCACTGTGAACTTGGACTTCTTTGCAAAGGAGTCTTTGTTCCGTACAGGTCTGGCTCCACATGCAGGTCTTGGGTATTCTGGGTGGTACAAAGCCTGCATAGTTTCCTTAGCTGCCTCTCTGAAATGCTGGTGAAGAACAGAACGGTGTGGTTGCCCAACTCTCTTTCCCCTTTGAAACTTAACTGCCACCAAGACCTTCTGTATTGAATTCTCCAAATCTAATTTTTGGAGACTAATATCCCTCCAGGGTTCTTCTCCTAACACCATTAGCAGACCAAGAGACCTTTCCTACTCACTCCTAATTAGAGATTTTCCCAATCTAAGTATTTCATGGGAAAACACAGAAACAGAAAGCAATTAGGGGGATGCAAATTTGCATTTGTGCCGATGGGGAGCCACCTTCTCTTCTAGCCTGTCCCTTCTCACATCTATTCTAGATATTTACTAGTTTTTCTCACCTTTATTGGTATTGCTACAGAGTGTAAGACTTTCATATTTCTCATTTGTTTTGTTCCTACTCTTGCCTAGAGTTATAGTTTTCTAAATTCTGAGACACTTATATAAAAAAGTGTCACCATCACCTGGAAAATTGTGAAAGCCTCTCAGCCCAAAGCTATCAACCTGAACATCTAAACTTGCTAGCCAGGGAGGAGGGGAAGACTAGCCTTCTCTGTGTCATCATCAATGACATAAACTGATGGGCAGTCTATAATCGTCCATGTATCCCGTAGGAAGGAAGAATATGGAGGAACGAGCACACTAGGCACGTGCAGGCCAGGCTGTACAGTGATGTGCTGCATAGAACAAAGTCACATTCGTGCAAACTCCCAGGCTTCCTGAGAAGTGTGGCCTTGTTGTGTGCCCAAAGCATGGATTTTGGAAGGCAGCTGTAATCACTACGAAAACAGCCTGAATTCTTCTGGCATAGCCAACAGAATAGATATAAAAAAGGCTTTGTCTTAGTAAGCTTTTACTGCTGTGAACAGACACCATGACCAAGGCAACTCTTACAAAGACAACCTTTAGTTGGGGCTGGCTTACAGGTTCGGAGGTTCAGTCCACTATCACCAAGCTGGGAGCATGGCAGCATCTAGGTAGGCACTGCGCAGGGGGAGCCGAGAGCTCTGTAGCTTCGTCTGAAGGCTGTTAGAAGGAGACTGGTTTCCAGGCAGCTTGGATGAAGGTATTAAAGGCCATAGCCACAGTGACACACCTACTCCAAGGCCACACCTCCTATTCCCTGGGCCAAGCATATACAATCCATCTCAGACACCACGTCATGGTTAGATGCTACAGCCATCATGTAAGCAAAGTCCCCATGCATGCACAACCATCTTGTTAAACTTCATGCTTTTGTACTCACTGGTAAAATAAACTCTTCTTCCTTCTCTGGAGAAGGGAGCGACATCTATCATACAGGGCTGAATCTGAATGAGAAAGCCCAGGTCCTGTTGCCTCCCCAGGAGCAGAAGGCAGACCAGGGATAAAAGTTCAATTTTATACTTAGTGGGATGAGATTCTAAGAGCTAGAGTTCTGCCCGGGTGCTTTTATTTATTATTATTGATATAAAAGAAATGCTGTAGTGCTAGAGAGAAAAAAAAGATCTACCCTGTGGAGAGAGCTTTAAGAGGAAGTTCTGGTAAAAACAAACACATAAGACATTACCCAAAAGTATCAGTAATTATGATGAGTGTGCATGATCATGGTCGAGGTGGATTAGACAAAACCAAGCTCAGCTCTCTGTCAGCCACAGAGAATCTTTCCCAGGGGGATTAGAAGCTGGCAAGTGTGGGGTACCCCCCCAAGCTCCGCTCACATCTTCTGTCAGGTAACACAGTTGGCTCTGTCTGTATCTAGAAATCTATCAAGAATTTAACCACTTCTGTGTGCTTCCAATCTTGTTACTGTGCTCCAGGTGACCATTTTCTATTCGGAAGGTTGTTCTATGATCCTCCTGACTGACCTGCCAACACCCTTCTCTTTTCAGTCAGCTCTAAGTGCCCATTTAAAGATGTAAGAGCTCATGTCATTTGCCTGCCTCTTGTCTCACTCATTTCCAGCAAAACACAGAGACCTGACACTAGTTTGTATTAAATCCCTTGACCTCTGACCTCCCTCACCACACTCCATACTATTGGTACTTTACCACCATGCTGCACTCTTTGCTCTCCATTGACCCAAGCACATTGTAAAACTCACACTTCCCAACATCCACAGCTATGGACTCCATTTTCTCTCTTAGTTACTGAGCTTGGTTTCATTTCTGTTGCCGTGATAAAATATCCTGACCAAAAGCAGCCGAAGGGAGGAAAGGATTTATTCAGCTTACAGCTCCAAGTTACAGTCCATCATTTCAGCCCAACATTTCAGGAAGCCAGGGTGGGAATGAAGCAGAAACTTAAGGGTTCTTTGGAAAGTCAGTTGGATGTTGTTTTCTGTGGCAGACATATGAAGAAACGTTTCATTAAAGTAGGCACAGCTGTGAAAGGCTAAGGCAGACTCCTGAAGGAACATTTGTGCTGAAGCAGACATGGGAGACAGGATGTTCTGCTAAAGCAAACACGTGAAAGGACACGTGATAAAAGGATTCTTTGCTAATGACACACATGTATTGGTCTGCCTTATACTGTGTAGCTGAGCTGCATTTGTCGAGACTCCATAGAGAGAAACACATCAAAACTTCTGGTGATGTGCTGTAGTTTGTTGCCACTTCCAAGGACTTGGGCTGATTGGATGTACGTGCTGAGGTAAGAGCTGTTCGTACACATGGAGGACACATGATGTTTGGAAGGTATAAATAGGACTCCATGGAGTGACAGAGACAGAGCTTGGCTTGCTGGTACAGCTAGCTGTGCAACACTTGTGGCTCTCCTGCTTCACTGATCTCTGCTTCCTTCCCTGAATGAGGTGAACCTGAGAATTTCTCTTGGCATTCCTATTGGTGCCCCCTGCTGACTCCGGCCTAGGCTGAGAGGCCTGTTATATCAATGCTGTTGCTAACCCGACTCTACCAAACTGAACTGCTGGTGTATCCATGAAGTGTTTGTGAGTGGATCAAGCTGCCACTACCTGCTAACCTGTGAACTGAATAGCTGATTTCCAGACAACCCAGACAGGAGTTGCTCCAAAGAACCTTTCTAAACAGGTCTACTTCCCCTCCCCTCCCCTCCCCTCCATATCCTTTCATTTCCACTACTTCTGGTGGGTGGTGGGTTACAAGGAAGGTTAAAGCATTTAAGAACCATCATTAAAAATAGATTTTGAAAAAATTAAAGTTACATGGGAACTCAACCAGTCTCATCACACCCACCATAAAGGTCAGAGAAAGAGAAACACATTCGTGCTCCACTAGCAATCAGTCAGCTAGCGTTCTTTCCTCTTACATATTCAGAGTCCAGTCCATTAAACAATGCTGCCAGAATTCAATGCTGGCCTTCCCACATTGATGAACAAGTAAGGCGATCCCTCACAGACACTCTGGGAGGCCAATCTGATCTAGATAATTGCCCATTTGGACTCTCTTCCTCGGTGATTCCAGATTGCATCACATTTTGACAGGGAAACTAACCAGTGAAGATACGTTCAATAGCTATTTCTTCTGTCTGAAGTGCTCTTCCCTAGGAAATCTACATGACACAAAAATAGGGTTCCATGAAGCTAAATGTTTTAGGTAGAATGCTGGGGGTGGAGGGAGAGAAACATTAATAAAGCCCTAGAGGCTAAACAAAGAGTAGGAAGAGAACAGGCACTTAATTTAGTTTGGATGAAAGATGCGTGGTGGCCAGGGAGGATGGAATGTGAGCTAAGTAGAGGCTGTTTCACTAAAATAATTTATGAGGCTCCATTACCAAAGTTAGACTCCAGAATAGTGACAGAGCTAGAAGGATGATTCCGTGGTTAGAGATCTCAATGTAAAACCAAGCAGACCTTGTTCCGATTCCCAGGAGCCATGGAATATCTAGGTGGATGTAGCAGCCTGCCTTTAATTCCAACGTTAGAAGGCACAGGCAGGGGATCCACGGAGCAAGCTGCTACCCAGCGGCTTCTGGGTTTGACTGAGAAAGCCAGCCTCAAAAAGAAATCCCAGCACTCGGGAGGCAGAGGCAGGCGGATTTCTGAGTTCAAGGCCAGCCTAATCTACAGAGTGAGTTCCAGGACAGCCAGGGCTACACAGAGAAACCCTGTCTCAAAAAAAAAAGAAAGAAAGAAAGAAAGAAAGAAAGAAAGAAAGAAAGAAAGGAAGAAAGGAAGGAAGAAAAGAGAACAGAAGAGAAGAGAAGAGAAGAGAAGAGAAGAGAAGAGAAGAGAAGGGAAAAGAAAAGAAAAGAAAAGAAAAGAAAAGAAAAGAAAAGAAAAGAAAAGAAAAGAAAAGAAAAGAAAAGTCAAAGAAGATGGCAACACCGTTAGGCTTCCGCACTCTGCATACACACAGAACAAAGGAGAGAAATGACAAGACGTCTCTGCTCTCCCTGCCACCCATGGCTTTCCTCCATTCTATTAGCCACGCCCCTCCTCGTTGACTCAGAAGTTTAGAATGCTTCCTCTCAGACATGGTCCTTTGCAATAGCTAGATGACTGTGCATGTTTTAACCCAGTGCACAAACTTCACTCTCTTCAGGACCCTCACTACACACACCCAGCACTTTCTCTTCCCTGATCTACCTTCCTCGTATGTGCAATTACATGTAAATACTAGTATAAGAAAATATGTGTGTGATTTCATGTTCAGATCACAGATCATATACAGATACTCCATAAATCCCAGAAAGCCTACTCGGCTTCTCAAATCCATTCCCCACCTTCCCTTTCATTTCCTCTATTCCCTGAGACCCTCAGACCCTTTACCTCAAGCTGATGGTTCCGTTTCACCCGTGAGACATCACAGGTTGGATGACCCACCTCCCCACTCTCTACATCAAAGTGCCTCTTTTTCTCTGCACCTCTTTCTTCCCAGGGAAGGTCTGGTCTCCACAGTGGATTTCGTCCAATTGCTATTACCAGCCAAAGCTCATTCCCTTTTCCCCTGTTCCCATGGTGCTGTCTTTCTGCCCTAGCTAACCCATCCCATCGTCATAGCATCCTCTGGTAATTCCCAACTGGAAGGAGAGAAGGGGAGCTATGTGGTTTTACTGTGCGAACATAACCAGCCTGCACCCGCTCTCCACTCCTTTACAGACAAACTTCGTCATATTTTATATGTGTCCCATCCTCTTTCTCGATTTACATCCTCTCCTCAGCCAGCCCGCTCCGACGTTTGCTCCTCCCTATTCTAGTTAAGGTTGGTTACGTCAAAGTCATCACCATCACTCTGCTGCTCGATCCACAGAACTTTCTTCTGCCTTCGACTCCCACACCAGCGGCATCACTCATGAGGCTAAGGTCTTTTTCCTTCACAAAGTTTCTCAAACACCCTGCTAGCCACCCCTGCTGTCACCCTTTGACTGTCTGCTTTAGAAAACTTTGGGCGTTACTTGAAGTTGGTTCTGGACCTCTGCTCTGTTACGGTTGGGTTCGTGAATGAAGAGTCCTCTTACTAAAAATACACATGGGCTGAATTTTGATCCTGGAGTCAGCGTTGCCCATGTCACATTTCTCTCTGTCCTCACTAATATCGGGAAAGCACTTTGGGCTCTTTCTGTTGATGTCATCCCCATTCTCTAAGCCTCAGAACAGGCCCACATTACGTCATCTTTGATTACATCATCTTTGATTACCAGATCCTTGCACCTCTGACTTGCCATGTTAGTTTTATGACATACTAATTTGTCTTTATTTAAAATTTCAAAGAAAATTCCCACATGGACCCCAGATGTTGGCTATTTAATGCAAGAAGGTGTTTCCTCATTACACAAATGTGGTATGTGTCCAAAATATTGTTTAGTTTATGAATTACTTAAAATAACTATATCACAAAAACAATGGTTCATGTGTGAGTCATAAATTAAACAATGCCAATTTTTTATGTGCACCACATTTGTATAATATGGAAACACCTTCCTGGATAAAATGACCAACATCTGGAATCCATGTGAGAGCTTTAAAAATTAGCTTTGCATATTCTTAAATTTTTCCTGTGCATAAGAAAAATCCAAAATGAAAGTAATTTTACAAAAATGTCTTTGCCCAAATATCCTTACAAGTAGCACCGTTGCTTGGCTGATATAAAAGCTTAAATCAATGCAGTGTAAGTTAAATTGCATTGGAAGAACGCTGAGAGGAGCTTCCCTTCCTTTTATTGATTCTGGACCTTTTACTATGAGACATGCATTGGGATAAATTGTACTGGTCCTGTATCTGATATTAAAGACTGAGACCTGTGAATTTGACCTCATTTGAGAAGAATGCCTTTGAAGATGCAATTATGTTTAAGGATTCTGAGACATGATCACCCTGGATTTGGGTTAAATCCAATGGCAGGTGTCCTTATAAGGGAAAGGCAGAGAAAAAACTGACACAGAAGAGAACATCTAGGGGACACCATCTTAAGAGAGGCAGATGGAGCCATATAATTTAAATCATGAGTCACTAGGAGTTGGCAGGGTCTTCTTCCTGCAGTAATACCATGGTGTGTGTGTGTGTGTGTGTGTGTGTGTGTGTGTGTGTGTGTGACTTCTGAAATAATTATATCGCTGTATTTTATTCAAATATGGCATGCTTGGTTTCTCAGCTTCAATTAACATTACAGACTGGATGGTCCTATTTTGGGTTGGAATAATACTCAAGGTTACCTCGCACTCTGTTTAAACTTGGAATGTTCTGTTCTCAAAGCCTTCTCAACACACCCCTACTTTCTTTCTTTTTTTTTTTTTCATTTAAGCAATATTGAGAAAAGAACCACAAAATTGTGAGAACTCAAAGTGGTGTGGGCACACCAGCCTTGTATACACATTCAAAGCGGTGGTGGATTCACTGTGAGGACAGCAATTCAGACTCAAAACTCTGACTCAAGAATACACACAGTTAAGTAATGCAGCAATCTGATGGCAGAACACAGACTCATGGAGAGAGGTGGGCTTCCATTCCACATCGTGACTTCTGCTGCTGGCTCCGTTGGTAGCCAAGCACCTACATCTGCTTGGCCTATAAGTGGATAGAGTATATCCTGATAGACTTCACTGTGGCCTTTTAGAACCCACTGTTCCTGTGGTATGTTTGCTACACCGTGAGACTGAACACCCCTGAGAGTACAATACCACACTTGTTCAACTTTCATTCATCTGCTGAGATTTGTTTTTTTTTTATTAAAAACACAATAGATTATTTTTCTGAAGAACAAGGTCCTGTGGTCATTCTTCCCACATCCTGTGGTCTTCTGGCCCACTCGCTGGTTCACCCCAAGAACTAAAAAAGCTACAATAGAACGGTGCATCCATCATAGTTTTCAGTCATTTTTAATGAGGTGGGAAGATAGTTCATGAACAAATAGAATAAAAAACAGAGGAAAATTGGATATATACTACAATTCACATCTGATTAGACATATATATTTACATACTCATGCATTAAAAGGTAACTGAAGTTGCTTTTCTCACACAAGAGTACTGTTGACTGGGATTTCATAACTTTTACTTTGTTAACTGTTTTCAGGTGTATTTATTATAACCACAAACAAAAACAGGAGCGCAGTGTGACCCTAGTAAGAGCTAAGGTGCCGAGGACTGTCCTTGTGGACCAAGTACTCGGTAAATGCTTGTTTCAGAAATGGTTTGAAAAAGATAAATTAAGCCTGCAGCAGTTCCCTTGTGTATTCAAGAATTCACCATCCGATTCCTCCCACTTACATGCCTCTCTTCCTAGTGGAGCTTAAAAAGAAAGAAAAATGAGACAGGTCTCAGTGTGGACAAAGGAAGCTAGTGAATTCTTCTTCCTGGAAGCTGTTCCAACTCCTAACTCTTGTGGCGACAGTGTCTGGAGGGAATGCTGGATGCCTTGTGTTTTCTGATGAGTAGAGCATGTGAGAGCTCTCACTGGAAAGAGAGGTGAGGTTTGCAGATGCTAGCTCTTTCCTTTAAAATGAATGAAGTCTGCCAGGAGTAATATACAATAGTTTAAATGTTATGTGGCAAGGCAGCTAATTTAGAAGCTCTTTGAAGACAAGGACATTTTTCTTCTTCATATATATATCTACACTGAGGGTAGGACAAGGCCTTGTACACAATGCACGGTAGAGGCTGAAAGGAAGAAAACGACTGAGGGAGAGAGTTCAAGTGGCTAGAGATGTAGTCCACAAAACGAATACACATAGAATAAGCTTCATTGTGTCAAACACCGCAATGGCTGAGTCTTGTTGAACACCAGGAAGAATTCAGTTTAGGAATGGAGACATCAGAAAGGTAGTTTAGAGGATAGAATATTTATAATTTTTTATTTGAAGCAAAAAAATATGTGTTTTGATTTAGAGGAGTCTAGTGGGAATAAGGATGTTGGAGGAGGGCGTATAGATGCTGGGGGAGTCGGGAAATTATAGCAAGCATAGATGCTGGAGGAGGGGTGTGTGGCTGGAGGAGGGAGCTGTGGATATTGGGTGAGGGGAGTATGGGTGCTAGAAGAGGGAATTATGGGTATATGGGAGTTGAGCAGTTATGGCATGGTCATTTGGATGGTTTTTAAATCCTGAGAATCACTTGACTAAATAATTGGTTTTCTTGTTTATTATTAAAAAGGCAAAGCTGTCTTTTAAATAATTATCTTCATTGTCTCCAAAACCTGTGGTCATCTCTAACCTGTTTATATATTTATAATGCCTAAATATATATATATATATATATATTATAAACCAATTAAAATTGTCTTTTGAGGTTTGTTCTTTTTAATATTTCATCTGCCAAGATTCTCTGGTCCTGGTATTAATTGCAAGCAGTATTTCCCTGGAAAGAAGATAAGAAATATATTCATAAAAAAAAAAGAAATCTATTCAAATGTTATCCCTTCCAGAAAGGGATCTGCATCTAAGTAACAGAAAATGCTTACACGGGGTGAGCAAGGCTGATGGGGTGGTAAGCAGAGGACAAGAAGGGAGTCCCCTATAGTCCCCTATAACAAAGCCCTAGATACTCCTCCAGTCCAGATGAAAGAACACAAAGAAAATGTAGAAAGGGCACACATATAGCAGGGCTGCGCTGTGTGTGAGGACACTGGGTATGTACCATATATGGGTGTGAGGGCACATAAGTGTACCTATCTGTGCTTGTGAAAGCACATATGTGTGTATTGTGGCAATGCTCTGTGTAACGATACATGTGTGCATATGTTACACATATAAGGGTACCCGTGTGTACCATGACTATGTTGTGTGTGGGAGAGCACATATGTGTGTAAACTGTGTCCTATGTTTGTAAGGGTACTCATATATGTACCATGGCTATGCTTGTATATACACACACACACACACACACACACACACACACACACACACACAATGGCCAGGCTTGGTGTGGGGGCACATGTGTATGTACTATGGCTATATTTGTGTATGAGGGCACACGTATGTACATGGCTATGCTCATGTGTGAGGGCACACTATGTTGTATTGTCACTATGCCCCACTAAACTGACTTTCTAACTTGTGGCTTTTCTAAGCCTGGATAAATTCCCCAGGTGGAAGACAATTAAAACACTGACCTGCATATTTGAGCACCAGGCCAGTCTGGTATGAAGAATATCTCAGAGCTCCTGAGGGGAAGTGATTCAGGCAGTAATTCACCCAGTTGTACAACCCATTCTTCAAACAAGTTTCAATTATTCTCAAGACATTCTGATTGCATACAAGGACTTCATGGGTGAATCATGCACAGAGGTACTTCTCTGAGATTAGAGTCAACAGAGGCCTCAAAGTTGAAGATTTGCAATTCTTTACCTAAACTTCAAACTCAAATAGAAATGAGAATTATAGATGAGAATAGTATGTTCAAGCTAGTGGCTGTAAAGTGCCCCATACTCATGACTTCCTTCAGTAAATCTTACCGTAATTCCCCAAAGCCTCATCCCACACGGCATCCTGTAGCCTGTGTGAATATATCCATGGTCCTGTATGTCCCACGGGGTTGGTAAGATTTTATGTCATGAAACTGGGCACAGAACACTTACTACATTAACCCTGAGACTCTTGAGTGATCACCTCTGTAAGCAGTGCCTTGGCCACCTCCGAGGAGTAAGAGGAACCCTCATCAGTGACACGGTCCATGTCACACGGTTACAACCATGAGGACTAAATGACCTAATAGACCCTGAATGCTCAGCATAGCCTCTGGCAATAAAGAGCAGCCGACAAATGCAGTCATTTAGCCCTAAAGCATGCTAGGATTTCACTTTCCGAACAGGTTTTCAAGTGTAAGCAGTCATCGGATCTCTGGATCCTACATCCCTTAAGGGAGTTCAAAGACAAACCTTTTAATGTGACCTCTAGGGAACATAGAGGTGACAAAGACACCAGCTAAAGTACCAATTCAAACTCCATTAAAAAAAAACTACATAAGTTCTTGAAGTTGATTACAACTGTTATCTTCTCCCGTGGTCTTCCTTCGTCACACTAAACCCTTGAAGCCTGTAGCAGGGAAGGTAAGCAAAATAGAAGTCTGGGTCATTTCTTCACTTGCTCTCACTACTTAAGTACCCCATAAAGACTTCAAGTTGTGCGCTTGTCCACAGATTCATTCAAAAACCACACCATCCTCCCCCACCCCCTTTTATTTTTTGCTTCATTTCCTGCAAAGTAAAACATTTTGTTATGTTTTGTTTTGTGGGCTTAGAATTAATATATTTGGATTAACTAAGAAAATTGTTACCAGAAATGTGATTTTTACACAAAGACTATTACAGGGTAATCATAAAACATCTGGGTGGTGTCTGTTAATATATAAAAACCACATAACATATGTAGTGTGAACGAGCTAGGTGGGAAATTCAGATGGTATGTAGTGTGCAATCAGTGTTGACCATGGAGCCCTTCAGCCCCGGGAATTTTCGTCCTGTTGGAGACTGAGAACGGTGACCCTGTGTCTTGACTTCATCTTGGTCACTGAGAATAAACTAGTTGGTGAAGACAATCAAAAAGTTACTGAATACTGACTTGTTACCTGACAAACCCTTCCTTCCACTCAGGCATTTATTGTGTTTAGAAAACTCTGGCCTTGGAAACCCCGCCAGTCAAGAGATCAAAAGACTATCAATGTCTCAGTGTAGACCTTCTTCACTGATGGCCCTAGCTGCCTCAGAACTGAAGGTTAGAGGTATTAATAACTATATTCAAAAATAGTAGTTTCTTGTTGAGTTACTCTTCTCTCTCTTCAGTGTGTGCCTAACCCTGGCTAACTTGGCTAGGGTTGGTAAGTTTGCTAAAACTCATTGACAGTGGCTACCAAAGAAGCCAGAAGTGGAGAATGTATACAGATATAATTAATTGTGCAGTACAGAAGCCCAGATTTTACACTATTAGAAAAATGAATATTTGCTCGATTTTTTTTTTACTTCATACAAAATGAAATGAATTTGCTCCATATAGAACTTGGAGAGACCTGGTTTCTGCTGACGTATTTAATGAGCATATACATACAAAGACACAGACACACGCATATGTACACGTATTCAGAACAGGCTCTGGGGCTGATCCTGGCTCGTCTTTCAGTCTTATCATACCTTGTGGAAGGGTCTATTCCATGTATACATGGAGCCTTAGTCTAGGGCTAAATAAGAAACAGTGGAGTAGCTCTCCTTAGGCAGCAGCTCAGGCATCATGCCAAGGTATTAGTTTAAGGCAGTTTTGAGGCACAATCTAACTGGCTTTAATCCAAGTGTTACTGGCTAAGGGTTCTTTTAGATGTTCAGAGTATGTCCCCATCAAATGGTGCTCTGGAGTCCATGCTTGTTTCTAGGTCCCTTCTCAGGACACAGATACAAGGCACCTCGGAGTGAATCTGCTTCCGGGAGCCCTGAATTCTCCTGAGTCAGTCTTTCTGCAGATCGGGGAGACTCCTCCCTCCAGCTGGGACTTGAGTGTGGCTGGGAGACTTCCCATACCGAAGGGCACTGCGGAGGACAGCCCACGGCAGGCCGTGCCAGCCTGTCTTCCTGAAGGCTCACTTCTTGGAGACACCTACTGGAGAGCACTTCCTTCTCTTTGGAATTCCGCCATTTCATCCTTCGGTTCTGGAACCAAATCTTCACCTAATGATAAAATAATCAGGAAGGAAATCCTTATTCCACATACAGCACTTGAGTGTTTTACTTATTTCTTTGACTTGGGCCTCATATATGCTGACAACGGCATATTCAGATCCCTCTTCAACATTCCCTACTGCTAGCTGCTTCAACTATACATTCTGCAGTTCTGCAGAATCTCCTACTCTGGAAGTCTCACTAGAGACTCCCTGTGGCTTTTCCCGTGGGTTCCTTAAAAAGCACTTGAGAAATCAACGTGGCACCACAGGCACTTTTCTAAATAGGATGAATGTAGTGCACTGATTACACTCCGTATTTCTGTGGCTTTTGAAATTAACTTAGTTTTAAATACTTTTAAACATCATTTTATTTGGTCTATGCTAATACATTTATTCAAAAAAATTGACTAGTATAGCACCTATGTGTTTTGATTTGGTTGGTTAGTTGATTGCATGGGGGAGTGTGTGTGTGTGTGTGTGTGTGTGTGTGTGTGTGTGTGTGTGTGTGTGTGTGTGTATACTATAGGTAGACTGTATGGTTTGATGAAATTTTCATGTCATTCATATCTAAGGAAACAGGTCTGGAGAATTAACCAACTCAAGATCACACAGGAGAGCAAACTGAAGAACTTCAGCCCCTGGTCCCTAGGCTGTGTTAACATGCAGACCTCACCACAAGCTTTGTGACATTGAATTAACAATACATTTTGCAATGCTTTGTTAAATGTGGGCTTTATACAGCTTCCAAATTTTGATTACTCTAAGGATTTATCAAACTATGATGATTAGTCTCAATAAATAACAATTAGATGTAATTAAGCCAGAGTGTTTGATGGTGGTTGGATATGAATAATAGCTTCCCCAACACGCCCAGCCTGACTCTTAGATGAACCACCCCCATCTTCTGTGCACTCAGCCATCCTTAAGTGGGAGAATTCCCAACTACTTCCCTGACATTTTTTCCAACTTTTATTAGATATTTTCTTCATTTACATTTCAAGTGTTATCCAGAAAGTTCCCTATACCCTCCCCCCTCCCGGCCCTGCTCCCCTACCCACCTACTCTCACATCTTGGCCCTGGCG